>WHYT01016574.1:449346-461152 GCA_009806455.1 Tetrax tetrax | reverse complement strand
AAAAAAAAAAAAAAAAAAAAAAAAACCAAGAAAAAAAACAACACAAAACCGAAAGACCAACAAAGGAAAAACCACACACAGATGTGCAAAACCCAAAATATTATTCTGAAATACCACTGCAGTCATCACATCACAGGCTCTTCAAATTCTATAGATGTTTCAGATACTGGTCTCTACAGCTTCCCAGGTGCTTAACAGGTTATCTGGGCCTGCTCAGAGGCATTTCAGTCTTTTTAAGGCTGAAAATTTGCATCAAACCCATATCTAATCTCTGACAAGTTTTAGAAACTACAGGTAAGATTTATCCTGTTTATCTCTAGGAATTTATAGAAACACTAAAATATTTCAGCTAGTCATCTGAACTCCTATCATAGTCAAAGAGACATTCCCACAACATGATCCACTTATTGTACGGTCAATATTTAAGGTTGTCAATGAATCACATTCAGCAATTTCTTTTCCTCTCCACTGACTGTAAAGGGAGCATAGAGAGAGCCAAGTGCAGCACCCATAGATGTCTAGAAAGGAGAGCTTCCCCTCTCTCCCTCTACTGGTATTTCTCCACTCTTATGTGCTAATGTGAAGGGCTATCTTACCCTTGCTGTAAGATCACCACAGTGCAAGAAAGCCAAAGGTACAGTTTGCACAGATGCAACAGAATTCACTGTGAAGACAAAACAGATGGCATTTAGCACATTTAATTCCCATACCTGAAGATACCTGGATGAGAAGCTGAGCAAGGTGACATAGCTTTGTAGTTGGTCCTGCTTTGCATGAGAGACTATTAGAGATCTCCAGTGGTCACTTCCAACCAAGATTTCTCTGCAGTTCTATGAAACTGATACAAGGTCAGACACTTGTAAGATTAGAATGTGCAAATAGCGTTATAGAATGAGAGATTATGAGAATGTACCAGCAGTCATCATGTCCAAGTGCCTCCTAGCTATCTACCAAACAATAGAAAAGATCAATATTAATTAATATTAATATATCTTATAGTTTATCACCAATTTGGATTCCAATCCCATTATCATTCATAATAATAAACAGATGGCATTCACAGGGCACACAAAACTAGAAACCCGAAAACCCAAGTAGGACAGGGAAGTGACACCAAAAGGCCTTCAGAGACTAAATTAGAGGTATCAAATATAAGCAAGATTAATACTTTCTGTCCTTTGTTCTCCCAACAACAGAATCAAAATGATTCTGCTACTCTGGCCAACTCAGATCCTCAAGGATTGTTTAGTAGCTACATGCTGTATACAAATAACTTCCTACCCACACTGCAGCTCTGACTGTTTCTGTAGCTCTGACTTTTTTTTCCAATCAGCCTTCAAGAATCCAGAATGCAGTGAATGTCACCAAATGCCTCACAGATTATTTTAGCAAGTAATTTCAAATATATTTAAGACTTAAAAAGGTACATATGCAGTAGGAAAAAGACAAGTGGACAGCAGTGCTGCTGAAGAATGGCACTGAAAGCCAAAAAGAAAAAAATGCATAGAACAACCAGTGTGATGATACTACCAAAGAAGTTCTAGGCCAGGTTGTATAGGAGAGTATTATAATCTGATCAGTTCTGAAAACTGAAAACACCATAAAAGTATTAAGCTGTACCCACCGCTATCTACATCTTGCATCATTAGACAGTCAGGCAGACTATTAAGTAATGAAGAAGGAAAACAGCAACCATATCCAATCACTCAGGGTTCTCATAAGACAGACACAGGATGGAGAATTAGAATGAGGGACAACAACTCAAATTGATAGATTTAAGTATACAAAGAAAGTGACCCAAGTGTCAACAAAAACGTCCTAATGGTAAGATCTGGAGAATTACCCCTCATAAGGGGAAAGGCTTAGAAGCACATCAGCTATTTAAAGAGTCTGGGGAATACCCTGGAAGGAATTATCTCACACTCTCTGGGAGACAGACTGCCCAGAGTAACCAGGTCTTTCCAATCCCAAGCTAATAAAATGCTGTAATTCAGCATCTTTCCCTTAAGTATATCCATACCAGGTGCTAAAAAGCAGCAGGTAGGAAGCCATAAGTCAGGACATTCAATTGTCAGCCTCAACTGGGCTGAGCAGAAGTCTGTTGGGTGTAACTGATTGCAGCAAACCAAACAACAAGACACACAGAAAAGGAGGAAATAGAGATCCTCTGAAGTTGTTCAGTACTTTTTTCCCCCACTGTTACAATTAAGGGAATGTGCAAGATGGCCAGAACGATCCAATAAAGTTTTACAAGCTTCAAAAGCAAGAGGCAGGGAGAAGAAACATAAGCTAACTGCCATGTCTCACCAGCTTATTGACTGAGACTGATATGAGGAGGAATGACACTATACTCTTTCAACCCTGCTCTCCAGGGGTAACTGCAGATCCCCCAACCCTTTCATCCAAGGCCTCCACATCGGCACACTGAGGCTTAGCTTCCCCCTTACATAGGGCCAGATCCCACAGCATTTCCCATTCACTAAAGACCTAAAGCAAAGGTAACTGGAGAGCCCAAGCCTGAAGTAAAGTCCCGCAGCCAGTTCTTCACAAACCCCATGGTTCACCTAGAAGCAGGTACTGGTGCTCATCTGATACAAAAAGCAGTCTAAAAACCAGTCTTTTCTTAAAAGAAAAAAAAAAAGAGATTTAAAGAGATGTCTAATACAGGGATATGGGTCATGCTGTAACTTAAGAGTTGGTGACTCCTGTCAGTATTTCCACTATATTCCTGAACTTTGTCTTCCACTAGTGACAACTACAGACAGAGTAGTACAGGAGTCATCTCAGTCTTTAGACAGTCTTTAGAGCTGTACAGAACAATTTTGAGGAAATTCAAGAGTTAAATACCAAAACAGTCACCCTCAGCAGAAGCTTTTACCAGATTTGACTCTCTCTCAATATACTGAGAAGAAACCCACTGGGTTATTTTCACTATTAATCACAGAATGCCTGAGATTGGCAGGGACCTCTGGAGGTCCCCTGGTCCAACTCCCCTGCTCAAGCAGAGCCACCTAGAGCTGGTTACCCAGGACCGTGTCCACATGGCTTTGGAACATCTCTAAGGATGGAGACTCCACAGCCTCCCTGGGCAACCTGTGCTAGTGCTCAGTCACTCTCACAATAAAAACAAAAGTGTTTCCTGATGTTCAAGGTGAACCTTCTGTGTTTCAGCTTGTGCCCATTTCCTCTGGTCCTGTCACTGGGCATCACTGAAAAGATGACTAAAGGACTTCATCTCCTTTACCCCCTCCCACCAGATAGTTACACACATTGATAAGATCCCCCTGAAATTTCTCTTCTCAAGAATCCTAGGTCTCTCAGCTTTTCCTCACAGGAGAGATGTTTCAGTCCCTTCACTGGATTATCTCCAGCACATCCATGTCTTTCTTGTACTGGGCACACAGAACTCCAGGTGTGGCCTCACTAGTGCTGAACAGAGGCAAAGGATCACCTCCCTGGACCTACTGGTAATACTCCTCCTAATGCAGCTGCAGATACTTTTAGCCTTCTTTGCTACAAGAGTACACTGTTGGCTTATGTTCAGCCTAGCATCTGCCAGGTCCTTTTCTAAGCTACTTTCCAGCCAGTCAGTCCCCAGTGTATACTGGTGCGTGGTGTTGTTCCCGTCCAGTTACAGGACTTTGCACTTCTCCTTACTGACCTTCATGAGGTTCCTGTCAGCCCATTTCTGCAGCCTGTCAAGGTCCCTCTGCATGGCAGCAGAATCCCCTGGTATATCAGTCACTCCTCCTACTTTTGTGTCACCTGCAAGCTTGCTGTGGGTACACTCTGCCCCACCATCCAGATCATTAATGAAGATATCGAACAGGATTGGACCCGGTTACTGCTAGTTATTGGCCTTCAACTAGACTTCACAACACTGATCACCACCCTCTGGGCCCAGCCATTCAGCCAGTTCTCAGTCCATTTCACTGTCTTCTTGTCTAGCTCATACCCCATCAGATTCGCTGTGGGGATCTTACGGGAAACAACATCAAAAGCCTTACTGAAGTCTAGGTAGACAATACCCTCTGCTCTTCCCTCATCTACCAACCCAGTCATTTCATCACAGAAAGTTGTCAGGGTTGGTCAAACATGACATCCCCTTGGTTAATCCTTGATCACTTTCCTGTGCCTGGAAATAGTTTCCAGGATGAGCTGTTCCATCACTTCCCCACAGATCAAGGCGAGTATGACCAGCCTGTAGTTCCTTGGGTCCTCCTTCTTGCTTACTAATATAAGGGAGTGGGAAGAGTGTGATGTTACTCTATTCAAGAAAAGAAAGGTGATAAGCGTCTGGCATTTACACTACGTTACAAAAGGGCGGAATGCTAGACCAAGCCATACAGAGAGCCAGAACAGCCCTCAACAACATTACATTGCTAATTTGAGGACTTCAGTGCCATGTAAATAATGTACAGACTTCAGGTTGAACTTCCCCAAAGGTGAGTATTTTTACCTCTTTAGGAACAAAAATCTATAACATAAAGGCACATCGCAGACCTCAGGAAAAAGGAACTTTACATGCTAATTAGGTCATAGTATGAAAGGCCAACATAAAAACCAGAAAAGTATATATAAATTGAAATAATTTTTAAAAGGCATCTTTCATTTATTTCACTTAAGAGCTATGCCTTTTTTGAAAGCAACTGGTCTGGAGTTTGAAATAAAATCAGACCTTCCCCTGACTGCTTCCCTCCCCCATTACTTGATTAATTTTTTTCAAAGCATTTGGACATAACTGAACTCCAATAGTTGAATCAGCTACCAAATAAACATGTCACATTGTCCTTGGGCTGAGCTACTGTATCTTGTAATAATATTTAAGTTGAAGTTAAGTCTATTCAGTGTAAGCATGATTAATAATTTCTTTTATTAAGATTCCTTTGGCTGAACTATTTTGGGTCAGCTAAAAAAGATTTCTTCAGTAAGAAGAGATTCTGGAAGAAACAAGTGTTAGGATTAGGTTAGATTTAGGAGGCAAACACAGTGCAAACAATGAAAAATAAGTGATGATCAATTGGATATTTTAATTACTGTTATTAACAAACCAGAATTACAGTATGTTACAAGTAGTTTGTGGTTTGTTTGGGGTTTTTTGGTTTGTCTTTTTGTTTGTTTGGTTGGTTTTTTTTGTTTGGTTGTTTTTTTAACTTATAACTCCAGACCAAAAATATGCTTTAAATATTTTCCTCAGATATCTGAATTAGCAGTTTCTATCAGCAGCTGATCAGTTTAAATAGATGCATTTCTTTGAATCCACTTGGAAATGTGCACACAATCGGGTGCTGCAAGGAAAATATTTGTTATTTGCAAGGTGCAGCTATAAACAATGGCACAGCTATTTCTGCAGCATTATTGATTACCAACAAAGATGACAGCTTCATGCATCAAAGTAAGGGGAGTAAAGTGCTGCACTGTTTTCTGTTTGCACCAGAAGAACACCACTCAGCATTATCTAACTAGGGTCATTATCTGACTGGCAGTAAGAAAGCTAGATAAATCATTTTTATTTCAAAGCTCATTAAAATATGCTTGGAAGGAGCTAATGCAGTGCTCTTTCACATCAGTGGAAAACCTTACTTCTTCATTGACGAATATTCATCAACATGAAGTTTTATCTTCCACATATTTCACTGCAAATCTAGTCTGCTAGCAGAATTATGAGTGCTACCCTTACTGCTAAGCACCTAAACACTGATGTTTCAGTCACTGCTTCAGGAGATAAACTACTCTCAAAACCAATAGTCAGGACTTGCATATAAGTTCAATTACCTCTGTGGGGCTAATACTCTTCCTGGGATTCATCAGGTTCCCACTTATTTATGCAGAGAAAGGCTATGCCACCATCAGAGAAGAAAGCAGCAGCCTACCCACTTAAACAGATCCTTGTAGCTGCCACTGCACAGAAAGGATATGGCAAAGGCATAAGAAAAACAGAAATTGCTTGTGTGATGCATTCACATTAAATGCAAACTCAACCTTTCCCAAGTACTGGAGCAAGCCAGATAAGAAGTGAAGAATTTCTGTGAAAATTTCAGTCACTAGTTCATTTCTATTGGCTGCAAAGTTGTTTGTTTAAAGATGTTTCATTCCCATCACACATTTAAAAGTACACAAAGGTGCACAAAAAGCTTTAGGACTTCTTCATCCTTTCCCCTCCTCCCTCTCCCTGCCCCTCTCTCCTTGTCCCCTTCCTCAATTCTTAAGCTTCTGTCAGCAGCTTGCAAACGGAGCGTCCTTTGTACATCCTTCTGCCACTGTATGTACACACCAACTCCCTTCTTCCAGCAGAACTGCACACAGGCGTGACCCGTGTACATTGGTTCAGCAGTGAAAGCAGAGGGAAATGGTGAGTTGGACTGCCTGGCCTCAGCATTTCAGAAAAGGTTGATTTTACCAGCTGGTGTCTACGTACTATATCTGCTACATCAATTAATTTATCATGGGGATTTTGTTTGCTTGCTTTTGAAGAACAAAAGCATTTGCTTGGGGAAGAAAAACCACTAGGTACAGTCTCCAGAAATGGTCCATTTTCAGCCAATTCAACTTAATTTATAATTCATCTTAATTTATGATACAAGGAGTCTGTAATAAGCAAGTGGATATTACTGAAAAAGTAAAATGACCACACTGATTCACTTAATACATCTTCCTGTGAAGTGGGAAAAGCATTCTTTCAACAGTTACTACAGTTCTGTTAAAGCAGTGCAAGCTGCTCAGGGTAAGCCTATGCCATGGATTGGGGCAGAGCATCGCTGTATCTAAAGCAAGCTCCAGCCCTATGCCAGCCTATGCACACTCTGCCCCATAGCTGCCAGCAGAGGTTGGCAGCTGGAACCTCACATCAGCAGTGCAACATCTAAGGGTCTGCCTGGGTGAGTAACTCCTGTCTCTCGGTTGCCATGGCAGTAGCCCTTTCTCATCCTGGAAACTGGACAGCTTTTCTATGTGCAGGAAGACTGGTGATAGGTTTCTTTGCTTTGCCATGCCCACAATGCGTCACTGGGGTATTTTCAAGGCACTTTTATAACCCATGTGAGACTGTACTACGGGCTTGAAGGAATGGTCCTCACTTTTTGCCCTGCCCATAGCTTTGGGTATCCCATTCTTCCCCCTCTCTCTCACTTTGCACCAGGGCTGCTAATCTTCTAGCTACACAATGATCAGATGTGCAGACTGATCAAGCTGAAAGTGAGTTTTCAGCCAGGCTTGGGAGCTGATCTGAGTCACAGCACAGCTTCAAGAACACCCAAGTAGATAGGAGCTTGCTGGGAACATGAGCTGAGCACAGGCAGAACTGCTGCTTTTGGCAGCAGATCATCACTCAGGATAAGCTGACTGTGAAGCCACATTCTCAAATGCTTCTTTTAACTCAGCTCCAACAGCAGTAGCCACAGAGCAGTATAGACTTAGCCAATAGGTTGCAAAGCTCCCTGGACTCAGGACCATGTTTTCATGTATCTGTGCACTACCCCCAGAACCAAAAGGCACCCCAGCTCAAGTGACATTCTTGAGCCATCTCAGCTTTTAAATCTTCAGTTATTATAATCACTATCCTACATCCACACTGATCATGCCATGTCAGAATCCAACTCTTTCTCCTGTACAGAAGACAGGCATATGTTTCACTCCTAGCATACCCTGTCCCAAATAACCAAGATCTCGGTTCTTTTCCCTCTGAACCCTATTAGGGCTTTCTGCCATCTGCTACCTCTGCGACAGATGCTTGTATAACTGACAGATCAAGCTAAATATAAGATATCAACACCCCCATATGCTCCAAACATTCCAAGTTTAGTACTCCTATTGTATGCAAGGCCTAAATATAGTAAGATAAAACAAAAACATCTTTAATGTTGAAATATTTTTCAGATTGATGACACCTCAGCACAAGCCCTCTAAAGCTTAACAAGGGAGGGAGGGGACAGCATCCCCTGAGGGCATTATTAGAAGATTAAAAGCATCATTTCCAACTCCGTAGCAATTCTCTCCCTGCAAATGAGGATACTCTGCTCTGACAAGCACCACAGCTGAGCTTAGCTGTGTTTACCACCAGGGATAAAAAAGCAGCACGCTGTGGAAGCTCACTGTCAGAGAGCAGCACACTGTAGACCAGACCAGCTCAGCCTAGGAGGGAACTATCATATTTTCTAGGCCTGTAGGCCAGGAGCAGATGTTCCTCATCCTGCTCAACAAAGAAAAGCTGGCCTCTTTTCCAGGGCTCCAGGGACCAACATGAGTAGAAAATCAGTTCTGTTCTCCCCCAAAGCCACAAGGCTCCTATGTCCTAAGAGACAGTGAAATCAGGAAAAGGAAACAGAAACCCTTTGCAAACTGAAGAACACCCAGCAGGCACAAAACCTACTGTTTCTGTAGAGCTTTTCACCTTGAAGTAACTGAGGGCCCTTTACTTACCACAAGTAGCTGCCATTTCACTCGCCACAGAAACCTAGCTACCCATCTGCTGAGGGTAGGCTTAAGTAGGCTATCAGGTGAAAAAATACTTTAAGCGTGGAAGTGGAACATATCAGTGAGAAATAGCATCACGGGCAGAGGGAGAGGCACATTTAAATGGGGAAATATAGATACCCACACTGGACTTTGGCCAGCTACTCTGACTTGAGAGGTCTGTTAACCACAAGGAGCCAAAACATTCTTTTTTTTTTTTTTTTTTGTCTCAAAAAAACATTGATAATGCAAAGATTACACTGTTTTCAGGCACCATTGTAATGCACAGATGCAACACCACATGTGATGAGCCAGAGCTAGCAATATCATGACCTCTTCCTTCCAGGTTTCACCCAAGAGTCTCCTGTTCAGGCACTGTCTATTTAGCAATATGACTTGTTTTGTAAATTAAAGTGCAACCCAAAGATCTCACACTGTTTTTGCAGTCCTGCTTACTACAAACAGAACTGAACAGCCTCTTCTGACTCCACATTTAAGTTCCACTGAAGACAGTGACTAAGCTTTGAGCGACCTCAGTGAGCTTTACAGTACACCCCTAAGGGTTGAATACTTACTTCCAACAATAGTTGCCTAAAAAGCAAGATGCTATACACCATCAACCAGAACATCTTCCCTTGCCTGCCTGTTCCTTAAACTGTAAAGCACAAAAACACTGAATGAAACAGGGAGTACACTGGACCTCTAAACTGAAGAGCTATGTCTCTTTATTACAGCTTTGCCCCTTCTGCATTTTGACCTAAGTTAACCAGCAAGAAGACATCCACACCCCATTTCAATGAGTACTCCTATGCTCAAAACAGATCATTGCTCTCAAGCACCAAGAGGAAGGGCTGCACAAATGTGGAGAACAAGCTATGAGCCAAGAGCAACTGCAGCACAGACATTGCCCTCACCAACCAGGGCACAGCACCACAGCACCCAAGCAGGGCCACCATAGCAACAGTGACCAGCTCCATTACCTCATAAAATATGAGGTAAGAAGTCAGGTCTAAAGTTAATCCATGGAAACTAGGCAAAACCAGCAGGAGATGGGGGCCAGAGACAAAACTAGATACAGGACTACAGCATATGCATGAAGTTTGTACTGAAGATTACACCAGAGAGAGAGGACTGAAGAGAAAATAGGAAACAAGCTACCTACTATATAGTTTTCAGATCCATCTAGGGGAGAGAGATCAAGCTATCTATAGCATATACCCAAAATCCATCCAGGAAAGTCAGTCAGTAAGCTAAGACAGCAAAAGACAAGACTAGGTACAAGCATACCTACAACATAAGTCAAATTGAGTCTAGGTGGCCCCAGCCAGAGCTTAAATGGAGCTCCATGGGTATCAAATGTGTTGTGCAAGCCTCAGGTGAGGCTGATGAGTCCTGTTAGTGCCCTCAGGATCATGACACCAAGCACAGGAGGTAGCTGCAAATTGTAAACAAAGACACAGGCAAAATTCCAGTCTCATGTTCAACACATCAAAATCTTCAGATGGCAGATAGCCATACAACACAAACTCTATAACTCAAAGAATCGAGATAGAGAGAGGCAGAAGCTTCCAGAGAGCTTAAGATAAGAATGACAATTGCATGGGGGAAAAAATGGCCTGGTTATAGAGCTGGATCCAACAGTGACTTGGTAACAATGGTCGCACAGGCATCTGCTTGTTTGCTTTCCCCTCAAGTTGTTCAAACTACTTAAATGTTCCCAAATCGAAAGAACCGTGCTGTAACTTGTATGACCTGTCTCCAGCACGAGAGCCTCACTCAGACATCTTTAAAGCCACCTGTACTTAAAAAAAATCAGCAGCTGGCCAGTGTGGGTGCTGGAACATAACCCTAGTATTAGCAACATCAAACATTACCAAAGAATTTGGGCCCCAAAAAATGACTAGGAAAAGGACAAAAAAATAGCTCACTAAAAGATAACTGTTTTGAGAGATCACCAGAGTTTCAACAAGTAAGATGTGAAAAGTATCATGCTCCATTTAAGAGAGGAGGAAGAGGACAACTGAAGTTCAGTGTTGTAGAGAGTATCAAAGTGATGTGCTGAGATCACTGTGGAGAATCATCACCGGAGCAGCTGTTACTACAAGGTGCCAACAGTCAGAACAAAAGAGAACCGCAGAATAATTTGGAGTGGAAGGGACCTCTGGAGGTCTGCAGTTGAGTAGGGTTAGCTTCAAAGCTAGATCAGGTTGCTCAGGGCCCTCAGATCTTCTCCTATTTTGCAAACTCCCACTGATACGACTTCCTAGTCAAGGTCCTGCATTCGGGTCGTGGCAATCCCAGGCACAAATACAGACTGGGCGGAGAATGGATTGACAGCAGCCCTGAGGAGAAGGACTTGGGAGTGATGGTGGACGAGAGGCTCAACATGAGCCGGCAATGCGCCCTTGCGGCCCAGAAGGCCAACCGCGTCCTGGGCTGCATTAAGAGGAGCGTGGCCAGCAGGTCGAGGGAGGTGATTCTCCCCCTCTACTCTGCCCTGGTGAGACCCCACCTGGAGTACTGCGTCCAGTTCTGGAGTCCCCAACATAAGAAGGACATGGACCAGTTGGAGAGGGTCCAGAGGAGGGCCACGAAGATGATCAGAGGGCTGGAGCACCTCTCCTATGAGGACAGGCTGAGAGAGTTGGGGCTGTTCAGCCTGGAGAAGAGGAGGCTCCGGGGAGACCTGATAGCGGTCTTCCAAGGGGGCCTACAGGAAGGATGGGGACAGGCTGTTCAGTAGGGCCTGTTGTGATAGGACAAGGGGTAATGGGTTTAAATTAGAAGGAGGGAGGTTTAGATTAGATGTTAGGAAAAAATTTTTCACAGTGAGAGTTGTAGAGCACTGGAACAGGTTGCCCAGAGAGGTGGTGGATGCCCCATCCCTGGAAACGTTCAAGGCCAGGCTGGATGGGGCTCTGAGCAACCTGATCTAGTCAGGGAGGTCCCTGCTTCTTGCAGGGGGGTTGGACTAGATGACCTTTGATGGTCCCTTCCAACTCTAACCATTCTATGATTCTATGATTCTATGAAATAAAGAGGATAGAGCTAGATATTCCAAACTGTTACCCTCTCTTGTGTGCTTCAGTGTTAGTCACCTAGCTTGAGACAGAAAGAGTGGAAATTTCATGCCTGTTCCATAGCTTGAACCCCATTCTACTCTGGAGGTGCCTGAGTTAGCAAAGGGAGAAGATCACAGTGAGAAGAGAAGATTGTTAAAATCTGTCAGTTAATACTATCAGAATAAATATAGTAGCCAAAACCTTTGACCTCACTTTGGACATTTTCACAAATGTGTTTATTTTTAGCCAATTAAAACTCACAGAATGCTTTTTCAAAAAGATGGTTTTTGTTT
>WHYT01016574.1:420733-448492 GCA_009806455.1 Tetrax tetrax | reverse complement strand
CCTACAGGAAGGATGGGGAGAGGCTGTTCAGTAGGGCCTGTTGTGATAGGACAAGGGGTAATGGGTTTAAATTAGAAGGAGGGAGGTTTAGATTAGATGTTAGGAAAAAATTTTTCACAGTGAGAGTTGTAGAGCACTGGAACAGGTTGCCCAGAGAGGTGGTGGATGCCCCATCCCTGGAAACGTTCAAGGTCAGGCTGGATGGGGCTCTGAGCAACCTGATCTAGTCAGGGAGGTCCCTGCTTCTTGCAGGGGGGTTGGACTAGATGACCTTTGATGGTCCCTTCCAACTCTAACCATTCTATGATTCTATGAAATAAAGAGGATAGAGCTAGATATTCCAAACTGTCACCCTCTCTTGTGTGCTTCAGTGTTAGTCACCTAGCTTGAGACAGAAAGAGTGGAAATTTCATGCCTGTTCCATAGCTTGAACCCCATTCTACTCTGGAGGTGCCTGAGTTAGCAAAGGGAGAAGATCACAGTGAGAAGAGAAGATTGTTAAAAACTCTGTCAATTAATACTATCAGAATAAATATAGTAGCCAAAACCTTTGACCTCACTTTGGACATTTTCACAAATGTGTTTATTTTTAGCCAATTAAAACTCACAGAATGCTTTTTCAAAAAGATGGTTTTTGTTTTTCCAGACAAGCTATCCTGCAGCAGTATCTGCCCTTCTCTAACTGATCCCACTTTATTGTTCAAACTAAATAACAAATATTTGATAACTTAAGGAAGTGCTGAAGATCACCACTGTCAAACTGCATACTGCTGTAACTCCACCAAAGTATTTAATCTCAATGCAATTTCCTTAGAAGAGCACAAACTTTTCAGCAGGCAAAGCAAGCTGTGAACATACTGTCAAGAAAACTTTTCAAAAGGTGTTCTTCTGAGCAGTTACAGAACACTAACACAAATACTTGCAACAGCCTCACATAAAGTCATGCACAGCTTTTGTGCCAATATTTTTTTTCCAGTGGAAAATGTAGGTATTTGATGTGTTTCAGTAGCTTTACTGACGCATGTGTAAAACACAAATTCAGCTGAAGGAGTGCTCAGTTGTTACTGGCATGTGTATTTTTTAAGTGACCCAGGCACTTTCCTTCCCCATGAATTTTGTTTTATAGAAAACTTTTTTTTTTCCCTCCTGCTTTGGAAAGCAAAACAGTCAGTCCAAGAAAATCTAGTTCCCACTCAGATCAACATCTCAATAACTTCTAGAGCATTTGGTCAGTAGGCACTTATTATATATAGGTGTGAATCCAGGATTCACACTTGCATGACCATTGCCTGAGGTTCCCCAAGAGTGAGAACGGAGTCAGGCTTATGAACAGGTCAGGAAAAACTTCACAGTGAGTTAGTTCTTTGGAGACTTTGCATGTAATGCAACGATAATTCATACATTGTAGATTTTACAATATCCAACTAAGACTCGAGACCGAACAGTGATTGCAGCAGGGGCCTATAGGGACCATGCACATAAATGAGATAAATGAGTTTGTGTTCCCATGGTAATGTTCTAAACAAAGCATTACAGTATGTCTATCAAATACTTCCAAGGACATTCACAAGTGATCATGGGGAATAATCTTTTGGCTCAAGGAATGAATACAGCATTGTATCCTTTCTACATTTTTGTAATATGTCCACGGTATCTGGACATCCTCCCACTGTAAACTCAGAGATGTGACTACTGTCTGCAACCTCTTTCCCAGAATGACCACGGGAGAGCAGAAGTCAGGTCCTTTTCCCCAAAGGAGTCAGAGTGGGAAAACACAAATGTAGGCTGTTCAACCCCATGTATTGAAGGGCACGATTCGGAGACACTTAAAGACAGATTAAATGAGATGGCGAAGGAGGAAAGCACAGCCATTGGGACCATGACAGACCCATGCTGAGCTGGTCCAATTAAGTTATTTCCTGTACCAGGTCCACTAAGCTTAGCCCTTTCCATACAACGTAATACAGTAATCCCATAGGCAGTTAGAAGCATTTAAACTGTCTAGTTCAAGGACAAGGTGGGGCTGGGATGAAAGGCTTTTAGCTGTTCAGTGGTCCCAGCAGAGCACTGGCAGCCATGGATGGGCGACATTGGTGCTGTGGCCCTTCCCTACTGGGAATGCAAGGACATTTCGTCTCCTTAGCTTGTGTCACCTCTGGATACCCTGGTGCATCCAAACTGGGTTTTCAAGAACCATGCTCTCTTCCCAAAGCCAAATGCCTCCCTACAATTTCAGCTCTACCTGCTTGCTCCTCTTTCTCAGCTCAGCTATAGTAAGAACTCCCACCAGAGGAGAGGTGACCACTGTTCCCTATACACACAAACAGAGCAGCAGTAAAATACCTGGTACCAGACCAAAATTATTTCACCCACTTCGGGAACACAAACTGCACTTGCTGGAATAAAACACCGAAGTTAGAAGAAAGCAGCAGCTCCTCCCCAGTGTATGAATATGGCAGAAAGCATCGACATACCTCTTCTGTATCATTAAAAAACTCTCTTTCTTCAGTGCTGCTTCTGTTCCTGAGCTGAAGTAGTTTCCACAAACTAAGCCACAGCCTCTCTGCACCAGAAGGGGCTGGATGATGCACACAGTGCTGAAGTTCTCAGCATTCACCTGTCCTTTCAGCTCCAGCATTTCCCACAGTGTAATCTTCCTCCTGCAAATCATCTGCAGAGGCTGCTTCGTTACTGGCATGCAGAGGATAGGTAAGGTGATTTCTGAGCTACAAGCTGCAGCTTCACTACTCTCAGAAGAATCTGTGTTGTCTTGCTCTCCCCTATGTCTTTTTACTGATGTAGCACCTATTCTTAAGAAAAAAGTGTTAGCTGAAAGTGACCTCTAGAGGTTTACTGGGTTTTGGCTGGGATAGAGTTAATTTTCTTCAAAGTAGCTTGCATTTGGCTATGTTTTGGATTTGTGCTGAAAACAGTGTTGATAATACAGGGATGTTTTCATTACTGCTAAGCAGTGCTTACACAGAGCCAAGGCCTTTTCTGCCTCCCACACCACCCCACCAGTGAGTAGGCTGAGGGTGCACAAGAAGTTGGGAGGGGACACAGCCAGGACAGCTGACCCCAACTGACCAAAGGGATATCTCATACCACATCATGTCGTGCTCAGCAATAAAGCCGGAGGAAGAAGAAGGAAGGGGGGGACGTTCAGCGTTATGATGTTTGTCTTCCCAAGCAACTATTAGGCGTGATGGAGCTTGGCTTTCCTGGAGATGGCTGAACACCTGCCTGCCCATGGGAAGTGGAGAATGAATTCCTTGTTTTGCTTTGCTTGTGCATGCAGCTTTTGCTTTACCTATTAAACTATCTTTATCTCAACCAATGAGTTTTCTCACTTTTACCCTTCAAATTCTCTTCCCCATCCCACTGGCGATGGGAGTGAGTGAGTGGCTGTTTGGGGCTGAGCTGCCTCCTGAGGATAAACCATGAAAAAAGGCCATCTAGACCAACCTCTTGCTTAGAGCAAGATTATTATCAATGCTAGATCATGTCAGCTGCAGCTTCATCTAGCCAAATCTTGGAAATGTCAAAGGCTGGAGTTTCCAACACTTTCCCAGGTGACTCACTCTATTGCTAAACTACCCACCTGGTGACTTCTTTTTTTCTGATGTCCAATCTGAACCTCAGTAACATCACTGGTGACCTCACACAGGGATTTTTCTCCATCTCAGTATCATTCCTTTTCAGATAGCTCCCATTCTTATCCATCAAACTCCCACAATAACACACACCACCTTGCCCTTACATTTTCAAAGGTTTATGTAGGACACACAGCTGCAATGCTCCTGTTAAAAACGACCTAATTTGGTTCCAAGTTTAGCATTACTAGAAGGACAGTTTCAGGGAAGGGAATTTCACAGGTTTGTGACTGTGCGGTCATAAGATTTTAGGAAATAGCATTCAAATGCAACATTTTCAGTAAGGCACTGAAGAATAGGATGTTTCCAAATGTGTTTCCAGGGGACCACTGTTTTCCAGTGTTTCCAAGGTCCCAAAAGTTACCAAGGCTGTCTCACATGAACACAAGTTTGTGATTCTATTTCAGGCCATCCTGCATCACAGAATGCCCACAGAGACTGTCAGACACCTTCCAAAACCTAGATTATTATTTTAAGAGCATCACAGAGAGACCGTGCAAAAGGTCAAGAGATCCAAGTACCAGCAGCATAAAGTGCAACACCGGTCCTTCCAAATGTGAAAGAAACAAGCCAGGCGAGTCCTGCCTGTGCATTCTCCACGGAAGACAATAATCAAAGGGAACCTGCAAACTGTGGGGATACAACTGCCTTCGGTCACACTGTGCAGCTCCCCGTGAAGCCAGCAGGACCTGTAATTATGTACCTCTATAATAATGCAGAGGTGCTCATAGCATAGTTTTACTTTAGAGAAAAAAAAAACCTTCAAACCTCAAAATCCATGTTAGAAAGACTTCATTATGTATTCCAACAGCCGACCAAAATGAATGGGCATAAGGAGGCAGGAGATGCAGTGTAGGCGATTCTCAGCAAAGCACTTAACAGTATCTTAAAAATTATGCTTGAAGTATAATTTGAACATAATAAATGGATCAAAAGCCAGGTATAATTGCATAAATGAACAGTAGCAATGGCCTGCACTGTATCAGAGAGCACTAACAACACATTGGAGCTGATAAGAGCTTCTTAATTACCTCAGTGTAAATATCTGGATTTCAAAGGATGGAAGCAACTGCAGCTGGACAGCAAGAGAAATCAGAATGGTAGACAGCAGCTATAAAATTTAGTTTGGACACCCCATAAAGTAGTCACGAAATCTGATTCTTCACTGGCCAGTACATCAATACTAAAGGAGACTCATGGTTTTCAAAACAATTTGGCATCATAAGGCAATGGAAGACAGTCCCGGGGGAGGATCAGTTTGAATTTAAGAATGGCAGGTTGATACTGCTTCCACAGCAGTCAGTGGCAAAACTCAGTCCTCTGCTGCCTTGTACTGCTGTGGCCCAGCAGCACACTCATGCAGACTGAGAGTAAAAATGGTGCCTCACCAGCACAGCCATCCAACGGAGTGAGTATCAAATAACAATGCAAAATACAGAGGAATTGTAAACAGAGGCTAATAGTTTCGGTGGGAGAAGGGTAGGACCATTAGAAGAAAGTGTCAAGAGATCTGGGATTAGCAATATTCAGAGAGACTGTGTATAACTCGATATGGCCAAGCTGCCACTATCCTTTGCAGCGTTTGTCTAGACGGGGAAATGCATGAGTGGGCAGAGATACCCACTTAACCAGAGAGCTCCAGAAACAGTTTTACAGCCACGTCAGAAAGGAAGTGCCCAGAAGTCAATGAAATAATTTAGGATACAGCTTCTCTGCAGACATAAGGTCCATGTCTACATAGTGCTGTAAATAGCAACATGGTATGGATTCTCCAGCTGGCACTGTGTAGACATGGTGCACAGATATAGATACTGTACCTCCAATTACTGCATCGATTTCTGGGATCATCTGTATTGACAGTCTAGCAGCAACCTGGAACAATTCCATTCAAGTGTGATAAAAATACTTCGAGGGCTCTATTTATGAAGAAAATATTCCTCCCCATCAGTCTGTCCTAATTTTATTCCCCCTTTTGCTTCCAGAGGTCTACCCAGTCTCTCTCATACAGAAAGTTACATAAAGTCAAGGTAAAAAAGCCAAGGGAAGTGACAAACATCTGCTGTGCACTTGAAGGAAACAAAGAGCAGGGTAAAGAATTAACTGTCACATACTACAGGGAAAAGACACAGTAAAAATACCCTGGGAAAATAAAATTTAGGATGTCACACTTTCCAATTATTAAACCCTTTCTGAAGATGTGTGAATGGCAAGGAAGATTGCTGGCATCTCTCCTATAAAACCAACACAATGGGGAACTCAAAGATCCCATGCTCAAAGGAGTGGATTTGGATCTTTTAGATGTGTGAATCAGGAGTTACTCTTAGATGAGATTAAAATACTCTCCAGAATAGCTAAGTAGCAATTCACAGAGCAATGAATTTCTTTATGCCTAATCACTATGCTGATGAGATTCCCCTTACTAGAAATCTATGGCTACAAGCCATGTAAACCCTGAAAATAAAAATAAAAATAATAATCATTTAGACTGACTGAAAATTATCCATCAAGGCCTTTTTCAGCAGAAAGATGGAAAGGTGAGTTAGCTTGTCTATAAAATTTTGAGGTTTACAGACTCGTATTAGAGTCTCTAAAGCCTTCAGGATTTCTGAGTTTTAATAGGAATAAGCATTGCCTCTTAATTGCATCACATAACACAAACATGGTAAAACCGCAGTTGAAGGAACCTTCATGTTTGTGTTATGTGATGCTGTTTCCACCATCCTCAGGCTATGATGAATGTAATTTTTCAATGTTTGCCTGAATCCTGCACAGCAGTAATCAGTAATTATCAAAACCAGCAAACACAAATAATTAAGACATTTCCAGGACATCCAAGCACAGTCTTCCCTGGGATGCATGCGGCACACAGCTATGGATAGAAATGTTGTCTGCACCTCCCATGTGATATCATGAGAGAAAGAGCACCTTCACCTCTATGTCTTGAGCCTGACTCAAGCAAGTTGGACAGAACAGTGTCAATGAAGGCATCAAAGTGATTTCACATTTTCAAAGGAAACAAGGGGCTTAAAAGTGACGCCCACTGTTCTAGTTCCATAATCAGCATTGTAAAGATGGGGAAGCATAACCAGTGGATTAACTCTGGCTGCACAATAGCATTAACTATCTTTAGTATCTGATGTCATTACATTTAATTTAGTATCTGACATGTCTTGACCTGTTGTTTATCAGTCACATGTTCCTTTTGTCTTTTCTAGTTTGGCCTCCTTGGTCAGCCTCCATTTCTGTAATGCACTGCAGTCATGATTTCCTATAAAACTTGGACATAGAGTATATATTTTTGCTAATGTGCAATATTTTCCATTGCCGATAACAGGAAAAAAAAAAAGAGTGGGCTTTTTACATACTTTTTCTAAGAAATTGCATCTTCTTTTCCAAGTGAAATAGTTGGATAGGCATACAATTAGAGTGATATGAAATAAGTATGCTTATATATTCAAGTGTACTTATCTCAAACTTAAATTCTAATGAATAATGAGTGTATATATGTGTGAATAGTGAAGGGGTGGGAATGCTAGCTGAATAACCTACACATCCATCTCCCCTCTCCTCTCTCCAACTTACTTTCGCAGCTGAACTCACCAGACCCATTTTCATCTGCTGTAAACTGGCATAACTTAGTGGAAATCAACGGACCTACAGCAGTTCCCATCACCTGAGAGCTTTTATGCATACCAGGTACTTACAAATCTAGCAAATTTGATTAGATCACTGGTCTACCAGAAGTCCACTCCTAAGAACCTCTACTCTCAGAATTAGTATCTTTACTCTTATCTTAGTAACATCTCTGTTTTAATCTTTATGTATGTAAACCTGCACAGAATAAACTCTGTTCAAACAAACTGAATCAAACGGGTCTCTCCCATGTTAATAATGGACAAGAAACATGAAAGATTTTGCCTCCAGATTTTGCATTTTGGTTCTAGTTACAGTGGACAGACAGCTGGACTACCAGTCATATCAGGCAGAGACAGGCTCCAAGCTAATAATATGGCATGTGTATGCAGAGATGGGCCTCCAAATGCCTCTGTCTGAATTCACAGTTACTTGTGATCATACTGTGCTACTTGTGATCACACATCCCACAAAGATGATCAAAGGACTGGAGCATCTGTCATATGCTCCAGGAGAGGCTGAGAGAGATGGGATTGTTCAGCCTGGAGAAGGAAAGGCTCAGTGGGACCTTACCAATGTGTACAAATCACTGATGGGCAAGGGTGTAAAGAAGACAGAGACAGACTTTTCTCAGTGGTACCCAGTGACAGGACCAGAAGCAATGGGCACAAACTGAACCTAATGAAATTCCACCTAAACAAGAAAACTACTTTATTTTTAACGTGAAAGTGAGAACACATTTCTCAGAGATGTTGTGAAGTCTCCAGCCTTGGAGATATTCAAAACATGACTTGACATGGTCCTTTGCAAATGGATCTAAGAGACCCTGCTTGGAGCATGGTCAGACTAGAGGATCACCAGAGGTCTCTTCCAAACTCAACATTTCTGTGACTCTGTACTACTGCTGAGCAAAAAACAATGACTTTCAATATCTGTCCCAACACAAATTAAAACAGCACTACTCCTCATCCCCGGTTTTCCCAAGAACTACACTTGCTTGTTGTTAAAGAGCGGAGAGAACAGCAAATATCTCTTTCTGGCACTTTGTGTGTCAGTATATTAATTCCCCCAGTATCATAAAACTTCAAGTACAGATGACTGTGTCCTTGGAAAGCCAATGTGAGGCAGCAGAAAGAAGTAAAACAGCTTTGTCTTCCCTACATTACACTTTCCTTCCCTGCTTCCTGCCATGCTACTGACCTGCATCCCTCCAGAGCAATGATCCCTCCCCACCAGCTTGGAGATTGCCATGACCTAGACAAGCTGCAAGTCATCTAAATCACAGATAAAGTATGTGATTAAGATGGAGGACCGCCCTGTGCTTGCAGCTGGAAAAAGCATATTGTGCCCTCTGAGAAAGGGTAAATGTAATGGGCTACAGAAATATTTGCAGATAGCACTGATTCTGAAACTGGGAACACAAGGGAAGGTGAGGGGAGTGGCAAGGAGGGGAGGCAAGAAGAAGGGAGGGCAAGGACCAATATGCTCTAAACAACCACTCTTTATACTACACCCTTTCTTAACCCTCCTTAAGAGGACAAAACTGTTGACTCCATGAGCCACACAGCAAAATGTCTACGTGGCCAAGAGCTGTAAGACAAGTACTACGTTCCTTGGAGAACTGCAAAGAAGGGGAGTGCTAGGAGTGGTTTCCAGTCATCTCTCTTCTCCACTACAAAATGAGGATGGGCACAGCATTTGATTTTGTTGGCAGCCCTTGCTGGCTTGCTCATTCTGCCATGGGAGAGAGATACTGATTACACAGACTTGCTGCCTGCCACGTGATGCAGCCCCATGACAAGAAGCAGGCCCACACTATTTGCCAGCTATATGTGATTAAAGAGTCAAGTGGTTGCACAGCTTTGTATCAGCAGATGGGGAAGTCTGTTCACCTACCCCTTACTGTACTTCTGCTGCGCAGGGCAGGCTTAAGTTCAGAAGACCACACAGACCACACGAAACTCCTGTATGCCCTAGAGACCAGTGCATCAGTAATTTTCTGTATCTCTATGGGCAAGGTGTCTGCAGAGTCCGGTAGTGACGGAGGCAGTAAACTGTTAGTATTCAAGTTTTCTCAGAGCAAATTGTCACCCTGGTCATGTGTGTATTTGTAGATATGGCTTTTTTATGCAGCTATGCATCCTAAAGACTGGGAAGGCTAAAGCAATTACTTGGTAGGCTGTAACTTAGTCACATTATCAATAGATTATAGTATCTCCATACAATATTTACGAGCAGAGAAACATTTACCAAATCCATTTCCTAGCAGACCCATAAAAGGACTAGCATCTTACTTCTTCTACTGAGCTTTACTTCATGTTACTCAACAGAAACCCTGAAAGAAATAAAGAATAAACTGGTCTTCTATACATCCCATAAAAATATTATCCTGGAAAAGTTCAAACAAATGAGAAATAGCAAGACCTTTTTTTTGTTTTCATTTCCCTGTCAGTCACAATCTCAGCTTTCACAGAGATGCTATTCACACAGGTTGTAAACAAAATGAGGCAGAGAGCTTTTCTCCCATTTATCCATAAAACACCTGCCTCACTCCAGATGTTACTGAATAGAAATAATCAGAGAAGGCATTATTTTAAACACTAATGACCAAGATTATGAAAAATCCCACCCTATTAAAAAACACTAGTGACCAAGATTATGAAAAAACCCACCCTGTTTTAAAAACTCTATTTTTAGTGTAGTCACACCCTGGGATCCAGGGCCCCATTTTGCCTGTTGCTTCACACCAACAGTCTCTGTCTTGAGTGGGTAACAAGCATGCAAGCTTTATCTGAACTAACTGCAGAACATCATTCAAAAAGATCATCTACTGCTTTTCCACATGTCATTGTTAATATAATTCCTGCTCAGTAATGTATTAAGAGGTGCTGAACTCAACATGAATTTAGGGCACTTGGAAAGATCAGCTCGGAAATGCACGAGTATTCGCAGACAAATGCCCTCAATTGCTCTCTGCGGCTGTAAGCTGCTTTTGTACTACAATTTCATGGCTGATGCCTGCTCATTTTCTTCACACTGGCTATCTCATGGGGCCACTGGCTTCCCTGGAACTCAACCCATTTAAACCAGCTGAGCATCTAAGTGGTCCTTAGTCTGCCTCCCTACTACAGAGACAGGGGCTTCATTCCCTTTCTTGGCACCATTAGGAAACATTGGCTCAGTCCATACTGGGCTCCATCAATTTCTGACATACCCTTCCCAGCTACATATTACTTAGACCATGAGCCAAGTCGCCCAAACCACCCCTGCTATTCTGTGCGGCAAGGTTTCTGGTTGTTTGAAATGAATTAAGATTCTTCCATGACCATAAAATTATCCAGTCAGGTTTTGTGTCTCAAGACAGCTGGCAAAAAGCTGAATCCTCCTCCACCCTGAAACCAATCAAAAAATCTCATGAGATGTATATAATAACTTTCTGTGAGATGCAGAGGAGTCAGTCACAACCTACCAGCCCCAACATTCCAAAAAGTTCCAGCTGTTTTAATTGCTTTATGATTATCTCTGCTCATCAGTGTTTCAGCATGGAGTGTAAGAAGTATTGAAGCTGGCTGTGACTTTGCATACAGTTTAGACTGCAGCAGGGAAGATTCAGTGGCATTACTACACTAACAAAACCTCCAAAGTGCGTGTAGGTTATAATTGTAGGGAAAAAAAATACTGGTATGGGTTTTTAACAATGTTCTGCACAAAGTAACATACACGAGCGGATATAATGTATCGTAGCAGAGATTTACTGTGAGAGAAGTAGTTACTTTCTTCCACTACACTTCTAGATAATATTTATCTGCAGAAGGTTTTAGGCTTTCTTGTAAAAGCAAATAAAGCCTGGAGCATATTAAATTACACTACAATATATCACATCTTTTGATACTGCTACACTAGCTTTATCAGAGAACTGTTAAAAAAACTCTGGAGAAGAGCAGGAATTAACAAGTTAGCTTGTTCTGTAAATGTCTCTATGAAAGCTGGCATTTCTCCTCTATCTTAGATAATATCAAATCAATTCTCCAGCAATCACTTATGTTTTTCATAAACTGTTCCAAATTAAGTTCAAATCTATGCACAGTGAAAGAGAAGAATTTAAGTCTTCACTAAAACAGCATCAGGCCTATGGGCAAAATAAAGGATGTTCATATATATTTCATTGCCTCTAACTTTTGATTTTATTATCTTAAAGCATACATTCTGTGTGATCACAGAATAATGGCCAAGATCACAAAACACCAAGAGATGAAAATGTATTTGGTGTCATTTTAACACATCTCTCCTTTAAAAGAGAGAGTTTTTCGCTATTTATTGTACTACAGTGGAACCTGATGGGCAAGATTGTTCCCTGTTGGCCATATAAAAGCTCTTATTTATGTAAAACATTAGTAGATATGAACAGGAAAGAAAAACCCTCAGCAGGTCAGTTCAGAAGAAGTAACTTATGTTGATTTGCACCAAGACATTTTTCATTTTTCATTACAGGAGCAAAGAGCAGCACAATATGTAGGCGGTGAAGTCTCAGTTCCCACGTTCTTCACGTTCCTTTTGGTACCCAAGTCATAGGCCTAAGAACTTAATGAGTATTACCACATTACACAGAAATCAAAAGACCAACACCTCTCCACTCTGCTGCCTGTCTCCCAATCACAGATATTCCAAGCTAGGATGTGGGTTTGTGTGAACATATCGATCTGTTCTGAAGAGGGACTGAGTTGCTCTTTATGTTGGTGGATTTCAATACCCTTTTTAAAGTGTCATAAATAGATGAGATCACAGACATTTGAAAACCAAGAAAAATACATCGCAATCCAGTCAGACAAAATGCATGCTTTGAATATGCATTAGCAATAGTGGCTGTATACTATGCAGTGATAGCCAGCTTCCATTTACTACCTTTAATTAATAATTTAAGATATTGACTGCTATAGTTTCAGATTGCTGTTTAGTATCCTCCAATATATAGATTGATACCTTATATTAACAGAGCATGTGTCATCCTGAACAGTCCCCAAGCCCTTTATCAATTAAATACACTGATGCACAAGCTCCCTCCTCATTTTTGAAATGCAGCTACTTCTGAGACAGAACAAGGCTGCTCTTCAACAGCCCACTGGGATGCTACCAAATGACAAGAACAGCACATTAAATATTTAGAGGGCAAACAGACACAAAGCCAAAGTAGACCAGAGCAGAACTCCAGTCTGCCCAGACACTAGGAAGGCATCACAGTCTTCAATGATACCAAGATCTTATTGTATTTCTTGTCCCCAGTGCCAACAGGATGCCCCTAACTGCCATGTTGGAGATCAATTCAGCATTACCCTGGAAGGACTGAATCAGTGACTTTGAAGTCTCCACACCAAACACATACACAAAACATGGCAGTGTTCTGTTTCATTCTAGTTTTATGTCTCAAACTCAGGAGGATAAACAAAAGCACAGAGGAAAAAGGTGCAAAATGTTAGAGCCAAAATGACAGAAGTCAATGTGACATGAAGTCCTCTGGAAGACATTAGCCCATCATAATTTATTGAAAAAAATTGTTTAAGACAAGCAAGTTTATATCAAATCAGTGTTTTTCTCATAGGCAAAATGATTTCTCATGTGGTATCTGGAGCCTTAAAGTTAATTCATTCCTTTATTGGACCATTGCCTCACTGAAGCAATGATCACCCAGGGTGACTTTGGGGTCTTGACCAGGCTCTCAGCTCAGTGGCCAAAACCCAGTTACTACACTCCAGTGACCAGTTGTGGTTGTTACTCCAGAACTGCATAGCCACCCTCTAAACACCACGCTGTTACTGTACATACCCAGCGGCTGTTCCCGCAATATTCATATCTTACCCTCTTCAGGTTTAAGTATCACAAGAGTTTACATTAAAGCCCCATTAACAGTAAATGCTCTTCTCTTGGAATGCCAGCCATTTTTATCATCTAAATAATAATAACATAGGCATGTACCCCAAGTACATGGTCCTTTTTTATTTTTTTTATTCTTTCCCAAGTAAGTAATGCCAAGATAACTCAATTCAAGCAAAAAAAAAAAAACAAAAACAAAACAGTGTCAAAAATTCTCCCTCTTCGGGAGGAAGCCGCCCCATTACATTTCAGGAAAAACTCATTTCCCCTTTTATCTTTTCAAGTTCCTGAAAAAAACAGTTTGCAACTGAAAGAACCAAACTTAATGACACTAATTGAAGCTGCAGATATCAGTGTAGTGGGAAATAAACATACCTCTGAGTATTTCAGGAACATTTACAAGTTATTTATTTGCATCAAAAGCCACAGCAACAAAGTTCAGCAAACCAGGTTCCTAACAACATTTGGCTAACTAGAAAAGGAATTAAAAGAAGGCTGCCTCCCTTGTAAGATGGAATTGGCTTTTTTTTGGGCTGAAGATGAATACTGCATACTGCACACTGAAAACAGAAGAGAAAGGTCAAAGCCAAAGACATCTAAACATGTACCACTGCCCAAGTGATTCCACTTGGAGGCAGGACCCTGTTGGCAGTCTCAGTTCCCACCATCAATCCAGAACGTGGAGGGAATCAAATGCCATAAGAATCTAGGAGATCCTTCATTCAGAATTTAGTGCAGAATTTTACATGCAGATTTGTGCTCAGAATGGCCAAGCAGCAATGAGCTAAATATTGAATAAATTAAAAACTTATTTTTTTCCAACTTGAAAAAATACTTCAAGTCTATATTGCATTCTCAGTATTCATGGGAAAATAGCTGGAGAATCCTTCCACAGCTTGTCTGGAGAGCTAGGTTTTTGGATGGCTGTTTTTTTCTGTCTTGCTCACCACTGAATTATTCTTAATAAAGTTTAGCATTATACAGACCTATGGGCCTGATTCAGACCCTATGTACTCCTTGTCAAACAGAAACAACTCTACCAAAAGTAATCGAGCTACGGTAAAAGCAGAATGTGACTCCTTGAATGTGGATGTCCACACCACCAGAGTAGAACTGTAGGCTTAGCCACTACCTTCCACAGTGAACCTGTCTGTACATATCAAGATGAAATATATGAGGTATATCTTACAGGAACTTAAATGACAAAGGAAACCCCCCACATATGCCCACTATAGCAGGTACATTTGGATTGTCAAGCCCTCAGGCATTCACTCCCTTATTATTTGTACAAATCAAAGACATTTAAATCTTTTGAAGTGACTGTAAGCTGTATCAATGGTATCAGCCTAGGTAACTGTGGGACACTAAGCCCCACTGCACATTGTATCTTCAGACAGCAGTCTTCTTATGTGAACTGAACACAGGTGAACCTCCCATTCCTCACACTTTCCTGTTAATCAGGTAGGATAGAAACAGTGACTCTTAACCAGGTAGGATGGAAGTAGTGATCCATGAAACACATTTGTCTTTGACTTATCCTCTTAAAGATCATCCAGTCTTTTTTATGCAGCTCTCTCTATCACACTCAGTGACAACTGCAGGCTCCCCTGCTCAAAAGCCAAATGTGCTAGTGTTCCTACCTAGTGAGAGGAGGTCACCAAATATACCACCTACAATTACATTTTCATCTTCTAGCTGTTCTATTCAAGAGTCATAATTGTCTTCTCGTTGGAATAAACTGTGAGGTATTTTAGGAAGCTGTTAGAGAAGCTGAGTGGATTGAAGTATTGTTGTGCTAATTAAAGCTTCTTTGATTTTCGAACGCTTAATCTCAACACTCAAGTGAGCATTTTTATAGAAAGACCAACCATGGGATATAATGCAACTCTCAATGTTCCTGTTAGAAGCCCTGAGTACAGAATGTTTCTCATCTTCTTTTCTTAGCAGACTGAAAGGGAGCATGAAATCATGGTTTCTAAAGACTTCTGAAGTGAAAAGATACAATCCTATTTACTTCTGTGGGCTCTGGTTTACTTCAAGAGGACAACAGTTCCCTGTACATATTTGCAGAGCTTGGCTGCAGCAGTACGTAGCAGCTGCTCTCAGGGATAGCACCGAATCAGACAGTCTGATTTTCTTTGGCAGTCAGGCCATCTGACTTAAGACTTCTAGCCCTGAAGGTAGCCGCTCCAGATGCTTTAGAGGAAGGATAAAACTTTAACAGTGGCTAACAACACACCTGTGAGAGAAGTTTCTTTTTGCTTTCAGAAGTAAGAGTCATTTTATGCAGTGGAGTACTAGAACTCTTATTCATTGAAACACAATCATCTAGTTTCTGCATGGTAAGGGAGTACATATTCACACCTAAGATTCATATGTTTCCATAAAGCAATTATTTTGTACCCATTAATCAAACAGTACTTGTAAGATGAGTAACTTCCAAGACTAACTGTTAGGTAAACCAAATTCATGTGGAAATCATCAATATTATATAAAGAAAGTAACATATAAAAAGACCACCTTGCTACTGAATGGAGTCTCTCCCTCTCTGTGTTGAAAGTCTGATGAATTAATCTTTGCTCCCCTTATAAACTGAGTGCCAGTGCAACTGAAGAAGAAAGAGGAGCCTATTCCATGGATCATCAACATATCTAAATTACATCTGCAGAGCCACAGTTTTTTCCTCAGTATAAGCTGCTTCAGAGAAAGCCTACAAGATAAGGAGGTGGCGTGGTGTAAGCAAAGGAAGGACTCAATGCACAAAACTTTTGTAATTGATGAAGCATGAAAGACAAGATAGGAGAATTTGCATTTGAGGGGAAAAATCCCACACATCTTTTTACTTTTGAGACTGAGTAAGAAATTAATTCAAAGACTCAACTAACCCAGTACACAATCTTGATTTTATTTTTTTTTCAAGGAGACATTTTATAGGGCAAAAAACATGTCCTAGGGCCTGGACATGAATATGTGTAGTTTTGCTTGAAAACCTCCACTTAGCAAAACTGGCCACATCACAGTAAGTATCTCAGTACAAGATAGACCAAGGAGTAAAGTAACTGCACAGGCTGTGGGAAAGATGAGGAATCATAAAGCATGAGATGTTATCTTGTTAGCAGCATGGCCAACGGAACCTAGCAGGAGCATTTTCCACACAGAGGAGGCAGCACAGATGGCAACAGGCAAGATCTTTCTTCAAAAAAATGTATGATTGTGATACAAGAATTGGTATTCACAGTCCTAAGAGAAAGGAGCTTCTTAAGCTAGATCCATGACAAGTATGATGAGACAGACCATGAAGAACCCCAGCAGTGAAGATTCTTGGGGTAGTATTTCACAAGATGAAGTGTAGCCAAGAAGGGGGGGGGGATACAGAAACGGGTTATACAGCAAGGGAATTGTAGATTCAGGAAAACAGGTTACACAGCAACATTACAATTTGATCCAAACAATGCAACAGGAACTTTGCTAAGCAAAAGCAAGCAAAAAAGAGAGAAGATTGATACTGTACAGGTAATAAACAAGCACTTCATTTTTTTCACACATAAAAGAAAAAAGGAAGAAGCAATGAGACTTTAGACCACCTAGAGTCAACAAAACTCAATGATAGCAATCACATTCTCAAAGTGAGGCATGGACATGAGTACCTCATTGAATTAAAAATACCACCACAGAGCAGCTAACAGATAAATGACCTGGACTAGGACCATTTAAGACTGATAAATGCAAATCCTCACCATAAGCTCAACAAAATGATTTTTGTCAATTTATAAGTGAGATTCAATATGACTGACTAAATAAACTTAAATATTGATGAACAAGAATTTCATTGATGAAAGCTTTTCTTGACCAAGGAATCAAAACAAATACATAAAATCACATGACAGGCCACAAAAAAATGTTCTGCCTCATATAAGATTAGGGTATTTTCACTTAATTTCACCATATGTAGTCAGCACTCTGTCGTGTATGCATCACACTGTTTCAAACTGCACCTATCTGCAGAAAGACCTGGCGGTCATTATAGGTGGACTTCCAATACACAATACCTTTAGCCTAAAATAATTAGCATTTATGTCATTGCTTTCTTTATATAAAATACAATATTTAGACATGGCAGCCATAACTGTATCAGACCAGTTTGCATGAAATGCACCTTGGAAAAAAAGCAATTTTCAAAAGAAAACAAAACCAATTCAGTTTGATTTGCTTACATTCAACCCAAACCAAAAACCATGATCAGTCACACCACTGTTTGAAATCTCATTTCAAGTCAGCACTTATATGATAGTGCTACAGGCAGTGGTTCAAATTCAGGAATGTAGCAATAACATGCTAATTGATACCCACAAAACTTGGGAAAACACAATCAGTAGGCTTAATCTTATTTCCACTGTTTTTGATGGAACCGAGTGCTGTCTCAGCAGTGAAGGCAGCAGATCTTGGCCTCAAAACATTACTCACTCAAGGCTAGATCCAAAGCCTATGGAAGCCAAACCCTTGGATTAATTGTGCTGTAAAGCTTGAGCTGACATTTACAAACCTCTCAAAGCCCACAGCCACATTCCCCACTCACTACATTGCCATTTCTTATACCATTCAATAAGAAAGTCATCAGTGAACCAACCATTCATTTCAGATAGAACTGGACGGTAGCGACAGCAGAGAAACCAGACTCCAAAAAATAACCAGACAGAATAATCCTGGGTAAGATCCTTAAAAATTATCTTTAATTGATGCCAAGTATGAACAGATGAACAAGTACAGAAGCAGGTAAAATTGCATAGATGAAAACTATGCATTTCAAATAGTTCAAGAACTCATAACATCAGATGTTCTAAAAATGGTTAGTCAAATGATTTCACTACTGGAAGTAAAATGAGCTGTAATGTGACAATGAAGTACATACTTGACCCAAAGTGTAAGTGATTTGTAAATGGTGAAAATAAGTACAGCTGTGTCAGCTTAAATGGTTTGTTGCCCTGATGGTGCACTTTCATGTGGAGACTATTCAGTTTATATATTTCACATTGGTAGTACTTGATCTTTAAAATCAAAAGTATGCCTGAGAGGCCATATACAGTTCTACTGACAGCTGTTATTTATTCATTTCAAACCGACATACTGCAAAAACAATGGCTTACACGCAAAGGAAAGGAAAAAAAGATTTCATTTTAGCAGGATATAGGTAAGGATTTGCTGAATTTAGTCATAAAAATATCAGTTTTACTTTTGTACAAAAGTAAAATATACATTTGATCCCAATTACATTATAGAAATGTCACTGAAACAATAACATGGATCAAAGATTGATGCACCTAAAGAAACTGAATGCAACATCTTCATTTTGTTACAGAAACTAGAAATGGCAGATGGGTTTTTTTTATAGTGACATTTGCTGGAGCCTGTGAACAGGTGAAATATACAGAATCACATAGATATTAACAGATACTTTGAGACAATTTTCAATTAAGTCTTCAGCTTCATTTTATTTTCTTTGAAAATATCAAAGCATGCTATGCCTTGAGAGTATAAATTGTTGACCTCACTGGTGGCAAGTTCACCTACACTGAGTGAAACAATAGAACACCCTGAAGTTTCATTTTTCCAGATACAAATACTGACACCTTTAAGAATACTTGATAAGCATTTCAGGAAAAATAAATTCTCTACATCTTTTTAAGCAAAGCAACAGAAAAATAGAAAGCAGAAGAAGAAACTTTGCCTGAAATAAGTCCAACCAAAATTGAAATGTAGGTACCTGGTTAAAGCATCTCGGAAAAGGAGCCTGTTTCAGACTTGCGATAGGCAGGTCTGGAACAAACTTGTCATGTTGTGCAATTGCAAGGACAGCTTTCCAGTTCTGTCCAGCTCTGTAGTTATGGAGGGTAAATTACACTTCGGAGCTGGTCTGCAAGTCTGCAAGTCTGAAATTCCTGCAAGTCTGAAATTACTGTGACCATCACTGGCATCAGGCTTCTGAAAACCTATAGAATCAGATCATTCCTGTAAAAGCTGCAGTCCTTCCCTCTTCTTCATGTCAGGGGATATTAACTAGACCAGAATAGCACTCCTAAAAACAGTTATCAAGCTAATATTTGGAAAGAAATATTCCTCTCCATATGTATGCAGAAGATCTTATTCTAAAATACAACTTTCCATCTTTTCCTAATAAATTTCAGATGTTCCTGTCCTAGTGTTTATTTTATTTTGGTTACTATATGTACATATAAGAAACTGCACTGCCCAAGTGTGAACTACGGAAAAGTAAAACTTGCCCTCAGTTCCTTACACTTAAAAAATATGCAGGTTTTTCTGTTACACTTGGGCTTCAGCTCTCTCATAACAGAAACAAACTTTCTGTATTTCTGTCTAATGAAAACAATTGTCCCGTAGTAAAAAATTCATCAATAAAAATTGCCACTGCTCCAGTTGTTGATTGGGGCCAAAGCAGCCCCTAATGAACGATACACAGCTGATTTGCTAAGAAGGGTCTGATCCCTGAAATCTCTGCTTGAGCAAAAGCACTGCAAAAAGCAAGAGGACTTCTGCTGAATTTTGTCTTGTTTCTAGTGCTTCGTACTGTCTTTCAAGAGCTTGATCATCAGGTTAAGCACGTGCATAGTAAGAGACTTTGGAATTGGAATTAATTTCCTTGGGCCATGATCATTGTCAGCTTTCCAGAAGACAGTGGCATTGATTCTCCCCACACCTACAAATGTGTAAACCAAGAGCAAAGGAAGGAAACCACTAGAATTGTTAGCAGGAACAACACGTTAGCCCTCAGTAAGCCAGGCTGTGAATTTCCAGCACTCTCGTACCAAGAGTTTTGTAGCACATGGCCACACTCTGCCCAGCCACCCCCTGCAAAGTAGAGTGAGTTCCATTACATTTAATGATTACTAAAGGTTTATCTATCTGAATGAACTTGGGAGGCAGATGAGGTAAACTGCATTAAGCCCCATTGTGTTCAGAATTAAAGCAGCCTTAATTCAATTCAGCTTACTTTCCTTCCAAAAAGAATGACTCCAAATCAGATTAAGGTTGCTTTTATACTGCAACAGAATGTCCATGCTGGGCTTTAAAGCAGTTTAACAAATCTACTTTAAATGCACACCTTTCATTAATTCGAATTAGCTTACCTGAAGTCCCCAGCGGAGAATAAGGCTTAAGAGACTCCATGCAGGGAATCTGCATGGGTTTGCTAGGATGCTGTGAACTCACACCCTGGCTTACTGCATGCTAACCTCCTCATGAAGACCAGTAAACCCAGTCTGTTGTCTCTGCTGGAGCTGCCACACACAGCATTTGCGCTCTTGTCAGTCTAGCAGCAACCTCTCAGTTCTGCAAAGGAAAAGGGTACAGAGCCTTTCATTTTCACTCCATCCCTTTCTCCTCTGCCTGTTCCCTAGTGCTCTAGAGCTAAGTATCATAGGACCAGACGGGGAATTTTGGCAGAGATACCAGCCTACAGGATTCCTGCCCACTTCATCTCCGCTTCATTCCTGCCTCTGCACTGCAGTGCACTGCTGCCTTGCTCTCGCCAGATAAATTCCCTCAACCCCTTCACTGAGTGGAGGAAGAAAAAGCTGTATGGGGGCAACTAAGAAGCACAGGGAGGCACAGAGCAGTGGCTGGTAAAGGAGGCTTGGGTAGTGACTCCTTATTCTGGAATAGCTGCCTTGCCTCATCAAACTACAGCCCGACTGAGACTGCCAGATCTCCTGGCTTCTCTGTCCAGCATAATGTGGCCATTTCTTGTGGGAGGTCCCCACCAAATGAATGAAGGTCTCCTGACTCTTTCAGAGATGCACTGAATTGGCCATCAGTTCATTTCCAGTCCTCTTCCACTGACATAAACTACCCCATAGAACTCATGTGTGGCAGAAAAAAAACCATATGCCAAAAGGGAAAGAGGGTTGGGGGGAGGGGGAAAAGAAAGACAGAAAGAAAAGGATGCATACTGGTAAGAACAGGCAGTTTGTTAAGTGCACCTTCAGGCCCACAAAGACATTTCAGCACTCCTGTGTAAAGGGAGTAAGCGCCTTTTTTTATTTTTTTTTTTGTGTCAAACTTGTTGCAAATATATGCCTATGCTACATGAGGTTAATTCCTGTACTCCATATGTATTGAGATCCTTTGTGGTGAGCTATAAATGCAGAAAGCAACATTCAGGCTCCCCAAAACACCCTGAGTCCTAATGATCCATCCCAGTCCCCTGACAAAGAAGAATCGCTGTGTGCAGCACTTTTCTTTTTACATATGCAAAATGATTATCATTCTGCTTATTAAACTAAGGTGTGCATACCCAACTACAGCAGAAGTTAAGTTACCAAAGTGAGGCCTTATCTCCCAGATGCTACTTTCTGATCATCAGTCCCACAGCACTGAATTGATTATTGCTGTTTAGTTTAGTCAGTTGGTTGTTTTATAAGCTGAGGACAGCATTCAAGTCCTTTTTGACATGAGAAGTCATATCCTAGAATTCAAGAGTTTGGGAAGATCAAGATCAGCAGAGGTGTATGATGGGCAGGGGTATGGGCAGGGGATAGGAAGGAAGCTTTGCAACATTTACCTAGAGGATGTAATGCCCTATTTTATCTGATGCTTTGCATTCCTTGGAGGCATTAGAGCTCCCTCAGTTCTTGATTGCTTTGTCATCTTTAAGATTCACAGAAGCCACACAGTGAGAAATAAAGTCAAGTCTTTCTGGAAACCTGGCAAGTCAGGCTTGTGCGTAACCACAGAGTTAGGATTGTTTTTTAAATCTAGGTGCTTTGATTTTATATATGTGCGTCTGTGCATGTATGTGACACACACATGCGCAGACACACACATGCATTTTTATACACATATATACATACATCAGAAAGATATGGGAAGAAAGGATCTGTACAACGTGGAAGGAGAAGTGTTCAACAGCAGTTGGCCACATGCTAAGTGCAGAATGAAGATCCTCAACTTTGTCCATTTAAAAAGTAAAGATTAGTGCCTACATTAGTTCAGATTAAAGGTTATTATCTTCCAGGGCCTAGCAGGGCTGGCATATTGCAGAAGATAGTTTCTCCTAGTGTTGCTTCCTTCACCAGATGATGGTGGAAGTAGAGTAAGGTTAGGGACCAGAAAGAAGAACATGGCTCCCATCTGTGATGGGATTTAAGATCTGACAGATTGCCAAAAGGGCATGAAGGAGGCAGGGATGGGACAACACTGGAAAGCCTCTCCCACGTACCTGCTGGGGAATTACAGGGAAAGAAAAGCACAGCCCTGCAGCCTGGCTGCCTGACTGGGCAAAGCCGCAGTTCATGCTTGTTCCCTAGTTCCTCCTGCGTCCTGCCATGCTGGGACAGGCTGCCAAAAAGTCATCTCAGGGAAAGGAAGGGCAGATACAATGATGGCAGCCATGTCTCTATAAACAACCTAGAGAAACTTGAAGTCTTGCATAAACACAACTGTGAGCTATTTGGCAGAAGCAAATGCTGAGCCCTGCAGCATCAGACTGGCTGGGGAAGGAAGGTATCCTGTGGGCACTGGTGGTCTCTGCCCGCCTCTTCCGCATACTTCGCTCTTTCTTTCTCTACCCTCTTCTGTCCTGTGCCAGGAAGCAGCACAGAACACTCCTGACAGCGTGTTGGTGCCTTGCCCTTTCCTTCGCTATCTCTGATCAGCTGGAGGCACTTTCAGCAATTTAGGGGATGTAAGATAAAGGCACTGCACAACTATCTACATCAATCTGTTGAGTCTCTTCAGTGAGTTTTAGGGGAATTCAAAAAAAGTCCCTACTAATGACTGCAAAAGAAATCAGCTGCTGCAATTTGGATGCATATAATAGATAAGTTTCATTTACATTCTGAGAATGCACCAAAAAGCATGCATCTGCACCTTTCAACTACAAAGGATACTAGGTTTTAGGTGTTGCTATATATAACTTGACATCTTAATTTTCCATATAGCTTTCCCTTTAAGGGATGGGATATGTTCCTTTCTGACAACACCTGGACAAAAGCCAACACATTCCCCTGAGCAATGCAGGAAAACAATCAGGTTTCTTTGATCAGTTCATTCAGGTCCTTGGTCTATCAAGCACTTTTTTTTATTTTGTTTTTATTGTTATTATTATAATCGTTATTATTATTACTGAATTCATGCATTAATTAATTCAAGTTACACCTTAATCAAATAGGCCATAATGCTGAATATTTGAACATGCTTTGATCTCCAAAAGTTATTGTTCCCATTTGACTAACATACGCACTTAAATACAGTACTTTAAATTACTAGTCAACGATTTAATAAATTAAGGAGTGCACTTCTGGTGAATGCAAATCAAAAAGAAAAAGAAAAGGAAAAAGAGAGATAAAGGACCTATCTTGAGAAGATTCAGTTCAAACGAAAGCTTATCCGCTATGGTCTGAGGTAACATTTCAGGCATGCGATTATAAAATAAATAGTATCAAATTCAAACATGCTTATACTAAACTCCATTGTGCTATCTTGCAACAGAGGGGCTTAAAGTTTTGTCTCCAGTTCTGGACAGGGAAAAGGAAAAGTGTGTTTAAATCATCTGCATGTAAGAGAATTTAGCAGCAATGCAGATGTTTTGTCTTCAGTTTTGGTTGCTATTTTCCTTTTAGAGTAGTTCTTCTATGGACAGCAAAAGAGATCAGGTTTAAGTATGTTTTTAATAAGGTGCTGTGTGGATCAGTAGATTGGAAGCATGTAATCTTTCAGATAAGGGTCAGAAGGAAAATTTGCACTCCTTTATAAAAACCATGGGAAATGCTTGCTGCAGGTTTTTGCTAATCTTTTTTATTATTATTATCTGGTGCACTTTCTTGCAACTGTGCAGTTTTGCGTAATATTTTTACTGGAATCCATGCATATGCTTTATAGCTCTAAAAACTGTCTTGCTTAGTTTAAGTTAACTTCATAAAAAAAAAAGGGGGAATGGGAGAAGAAAAGTTTAGGTCTAGCATTATACAGCTTAAAACTAAACTAGTTCAAATGGTTATCATTTACAAGGTGGAAAATGATTTTTAAAAACAAACAAAATCTTATATTTCATGGATCCTGGAAGCTTCTTTATCGCTGAGCAAAAATTCGCAATGCAACAATGCATTTACGAGGTAAATAAAGCATTCAAAGACTATCAGTAAAGCATCTACGAAGTGTGACTGTGTCACTAAAGTCTTCAAGCTGTGAGTGGGGATTTTTTTTTTTTGTTTACACATCAGTCAGCAGCTTGCTTTTATTAACGCAGTTTTGGTTGGCTACAGTGCAGTTGCCAGTTCTGAGATTAGCCTCTCTAAAATTGTCTATGCTATTATTCATATCCTCTTCGATTTCCATGTACTCAGATTTGCTGATTGTGGAGGAGCTGCGGCGACTGAGATCACTGTCAGATGCTAAATTAGGGGAGCTAACGTGAAGTAACTGAGCCTGTTCTTCCCCTTCTGTTTCTCGGTGGTAGAAGTAGTTGAAGTTGGACACGATGACAGGTACAGGCAGGGCAATTGTCAGCACACCAGCGATGGCACACAAGGAGCCTACGATTTTGCCTCCAATTGTCACAGGGTACATGTCACCATAGCCCACAGTGGTCATGGATACCACCGCCCACCAGAAAGCATCAGGGATACTTGTGAAATGAGACTCAGGTTCTTCAGCCTCAGCAAAATATACCGCACTAGAGAACAAGATTACCCCAATGAAGAGGAAGAAGATTAGTAAACCTAGCTCTCTCATACTTGCTTTGAGGGTCTGTCCCAAAATCTGGAGGCCCTTAGAGTGCCGGGAGAGTTTGAAGATTCGAAAGACTCTTACCAGTCTGATGACTCTCAGGATGGCCAAGGAGGTAGCCTGCTCTCCTTTCTGAGTCCCCTCCCGCTCGGCCATCTCAGTGCCCAGGGTGATGAAGTAAGGGATGATGGCCACAATGTCAATGAAATTCATTATATTCTTGAAGAATTCAGTCTTGCTGGGGCAAGCAAAGAAGCGCACCACCAGCTCAAAGGAGAACCAGATGATGCAAAGGGTCTCCACAACAAAGAAGGGATCTGTGAAGATGTTGGATTTGTAGACCTGGGTGGTGTTGTCAGTGCGATGCAGTGTATACTCCTTGTCCTCCTTCAGCTCAGGTAATGTCTCTAGGCAGAAGATCACGATGGAGATGAGGATCACCATGACAGAGACTATTGCAATGACCCTTGCAGGCCCAGAGCTCTCTGGGTATTCAAAGAGGAGCCATACTTGGCGCTGGTACTCCCCCTCCGGCAAGGGTCTCTCCTCATCTTTGATGAATCCTTCATCTTCCCGGAACTTCTCCATGGCCTCCTCACCCAGCTCATAAAATTTGATCTCCTCAGAGAACATGTCCAAGGGCACATTGACCGGCCGGCGAAGCCGTCCCCCAGACTGATAGTAGTAGAGGATGGCATCAAAGCTGGGCCGATTCCGGTCAAAGAAGTACTCATTGCGCAAGGGGTCAAAGTACCGCATGCGCTTCTTGGGGTTGCCCAGCAGAGTGTTGGGGAACTGGGCTAAGGTCTTCAGCTGTGTTTCAAAGCGTAGTCCAGCAATGTTTATCACTACGCGCTCACAGCACTCATGGTCATCGTGGACAGCGGGTTGGTAGCTATCCTGGGGGTGGCCAGGTAGCGCAGAAGTCTCATCCATGTTCTCTCCAGCCATCACAGTCATGGTGGCACACAGGAAGGGGGACCCAGGGGCAGGGGAAGAGAAGTGAGGGAGAGGGATTTGAGATGGGGGAGGAGGATGGAGGAGAGCAGGGTGCTCAAAGGCAGCTCAGAGGAAAGTGGGGGTGGGTGGGGAGGGGGAGGCTCAGAGTATGCAGGGAGGAATGGTGAGCTGGAATGAAGAGCTTGAGGAAAGAATGGATGGAACCTAAAGGATGGAAATATCCAAAAGAGGAAAGGAGAGGTGGAATAAAGGGAGAGGCATTAGGGATGAAGGGAGGGTGAAGAAAGAGGGAAGAAGTACCTTTAGGGAAGGAAGAGGGCAGGTAAGGAGAGGGGTCCTGTCCCCCAAGCCAGGAGGCTGAAGGTCTATGGAGTGACCCTCCAGGCTGGGGTCCCCTCCCCAGCCGTCTCCTTTTGCCTTTAACTCGATCCGTCCACTTTTCTCGCCGTCTCGACCATCTCCACAGCTGCTGTCACGAAGTTACCACACACACACACACACACACACAAAATAAATAAAATAAATAAATAAATAAATCACGGGGCGGCTGGGAGGCGAGTCCTTGCAATGCCAACTCAGCAAATTTCCATCGCTTGCGCCCCCTCCCCCGCTCTGCACTGTCCCGGTCCTCTCCTCTTGCGCGCTGGGGATGGAGGGATGGAGATACTCTGCTTTGGAAGGCATAAACCTCACTTGCAGGATGGAGGCTGCCAGGGAGGAGAGAAACGCGATAAACCAGCCTCCAATCCCCACCACACACACGCTCAGGCGCAATGCTCAGGCTTTCATACCAGGAAGAACATCCCGCTCTGCCCACTACGGCAGCACATGCGGAGCCCTACGCGTTCCCACACACCCGCGGACGCACACCGGGGCCTCCAAGGCTGGAAGGGGCCGATGTGGACCCTGCGGTGCCCTGAGTGCATCGGGAGGGCTTCCCAGGCAACTTCAGAGGGGTCAGCTCCTGCAATAAATCACCTGACCGCCACGCTCCCCACTTCACGGACGGTGGAGACTTAGCTGAGCACGGACAACTTCATCACATCATTTAGGGAAATTAGGGGAGGGGGCAGCAAAGCAACTCCTCTCTTGCTTTGCAGCAGCTAAACACAACTGAGAGAGAGACAAGGCGGGGGAGATCGCCATCCCAGACCCAAACTGTCCAAAACAAGAGTCCAACAGCATGGGGAGGGGGGAGAAGGGGCTTTTCCTTACCTGCTCCGAGTGAGATGCGCTGGTTAGGAGTAGGAGCCAGTGTCGGAATGCGTCAAGTCGCCTTGCAGCAGCATCCAAAAAAAAAAAAAAAAAAAGCCAAAACAAAACAAAAACCGCAGCAGCAAACTCAACCCTCCTCCTCCTCTTCTTGCGCCCCTTCTTAATAATACAGCGATCGCTTTACAGGGCTGCCTGAGAGACACTGAAATATTCATACACTGTCTTAGGCTGCACCAAGGGCGAGTGGGTTTAATTAGTTTCTGCCGAGAACCGCAGTGGGGGGGTTGGGGGAGGGAGGCTGGAAAAGAGTGCAAAGTACCTTTTTCAAAAGGCTTGAGTTAGCAAATAAAATCAAGGCGTCCTAGACAGCGGCCGGCTCTCCTCCTCTCTTCCCTTAAGACCGCTGGAAAAGGAGCCGGGCGCTGGGCAGCGGCGGCGGGGGAGGTGTGCGGGCGCCGCAGTCCCGCAGCCGCATCCCCGGGGCCGGTCTTGGCTCGTCCCGGCGGCCGCGGCAGGAGGAGGCAGGAGCTGGACGCGGGTGGCAGGAGCGAGCGGGCTGCTGAATGCATAAGAGCAGGGAGCAAACTCGAGCCATTGCTCGACGCTGCAGTATCAGCAGAAACCTGAGAGCTGTTTGGTGCAGCTCGGGGGGGAGCGGGAGGGCGGGGGCAACGACACGGGACCGGCGGGA
>WHYT01016574.1:394260-408429 GCA_009806455.1 Tetrax tetrax | reverse complement strand
GCCGGTCCCGGCCGCCCGCTGCGGGACACCGCGCCGCCTCAGCCCTCAGCGGGGTGCTGCGGAAAGCCAGCAGGACCCCGGGGGAAAGGGGATGCACAAGCGGCTCGCCCTCGCCGCGCCGAGGGGCAGCGGGTGGTCGCTTTTCCCCACCCGATCCCCACACCCCCTTCCCCGGGTGGAAGCCGGCTCGGCGCTGCCCGCCGGCCAGCGCGGCACCTGCAGAGGCGGCGGCCGGGGTGGTGCAGGGGCTTCGCGCATCCCGCACCCGGCGCGGGGCTGCAGCCGCGGCGGGCGGCGGCTCCGCCTGCAGCCAGCGCCCGGGACCCCTGTGGTGCGGGGCCGGGCCAGGCCCGGCAGGGAATGGTTGGGCCCGGGGTCCCGGTGCTGCTGCCGGACCCGGTGCCGGTCCCCGACCGGCACCGGTCTCGGTAGCGGACGGGGCTGGGCAGCCGGAGCCCGCTGGGCAACACCGGTGGAGGGCTGAATCCCGAGCAGTGTGGCTGAATTTGGGAGGGAAGAGTTAATCGGCAGGCAGCGCCTTATGGGGAAATTGCCCTTTCATGCTGTTTTATCCCACTGAATTCATTTAATTGATGAATCACATAACTTCGAGATGGAGAAGACCCATTATGTCATCAGCTTCCCTCCTCTGCCAGCGCAGGATTGTTCCCTCCAGTATATGATCATGTACGTTATATAAAAGCCTGCTGCTCACTTTGTCAAAGCAGGAGAGGCAATAAGATACAACCTGGGCCTGTGTAATTTGAAGCACTCCAGAGCTAAGTAACACCAAGTCCATGTTTAACAGACCTGGTCTCATTAGCTTTCCACTGCATAATACATTATCTTCACTTAAGATCACCACCTTGGCTGTCCAAAAATACTTAACCACCTGACCTCACGGATGGTTTCTGTCTCTTCTTCCCTTCCCCTTATTTACCCTCGTGTTTTCTTGCTTTGGGGTGGGGTTTTTTTGATGGTGGTACGGTTTGGGGTTTTTTTTTGCTAGAGTACAAACCATTCTAAAACCCTCTAGCCCTAGCTGTGCTGTATTCACAGCTACTTTGCGTGCTGTTTTCACCAGCCCTGGTGGAAGCAAAAGTGCAAAGAAAAAGAAACAGATTTCCTGTCTTGCCTGGTTTAGGCTTTTTTTTTTTTTAATTTACTTTTTTCCAGTGAGCATCACATATACTGAAAGTTTTGTGAGAAACTTCTGGTGAAGTTCTGAGCAAGAGGAAACTCTCTTTCTGCCACTCTTGGGCAAAACAATCAAAACACTAAATAAAAAGAGACAGTCTTCTCCTAGTGAAAATCACAGTCACTAATTTTCTGTCTGACAGTTTAGCAGCTCAGCATCAGTGCCCAGGCGTGGACCCAGCAGTCCTGGACCTTGTACAAATGAAACCCTCCCAAAAAGAAAGGCAGTTCCATTGCCTAAACTAACCAGGCTGTTTTTCAACCCTTCAAGAAACTCAGCTACAGCCTTTGACTCAACATCCTCTTATGGCAGTGAATTCCATGCCTGGATGACATGCTGCACAGAGCTGACTGCAAAGTATTCGAAGAGCTCTGCATTCAGTGCGCTTGGAACTGCTTTGCAGAAACAGCTCTGTGAGCTAGTGCTCACCCGCCTCTGGTGCAGCATTATATCCCCCTGTACTGGTTCAAAGACAAATACATACTCTCAGGAGTGTGGTGAAAATGCAGATCTGACAATCAGAGGCCTGAGTTCAAGGTGTTATTCTGCCCTTGGTTTCCTGAGCGATTGCAGGCAAGTCTACGCGTTCTGCTTTTCTGTCTGAAAAACAGGACTAAAAGTGCTTCCTTTGCCTGTCACAACTGCTTAGGCTGTTTGTTCCTGAAGGCAGTCTTAGCACAGCAGAACCCAAATCCTCACTGGAAGCTGTGGGTACACCAGTAGCGGGAAAAAAAATAGCGCCCTTTTTTTTTAGGTTACAGAGTAGCGAAAGGACAAACTGGGATATTCCTACCCTCCTCCTCACTTTGAATGGCTTTGATCTATTGAACTACACTCAAATAGTGAATGTAGTGATCTCTCATTCTAAACTGACTAACATTACTGATAAGAAATCATGATGGAAGATTTTCTTTCTAAGAAAAGTGTGCTATGAGGCATAGGGTCACTGAAAATCTTGTTAAGGTAGGTAGGCTAATGAGCAGTAAAACTATGTCTTGCAAAGATGTCACATGTTACACATTACAGTGCTAAGTAGCTTGATTAGATGTTGAGGAATGGAAGGAGACTCCAGCTTGCTGCCAACTTTGAAGTCAGGCTGCTGCTATTTCATACTTTCTTTATCACAGAAAATGGCCACCAGCACTTGAACTGGTAATCCCTCCCAAGCACCAAAGTCTGGTGGTACAATGCAAATGGAGTTATCCCTCTCCGATAGCCATCTGCTATGAGAAGCACTTCCACTTGAGCTCCCTCATGGTAAGTGCAGCTAGCCTGGCGTGGTAGTGTGGATGAGCACAAGCAGATGGGGAAGCAGCAGGTGTTCGGAGTTGCACAGGTTGAGGAGCTTCGCTGCCGTCTTTGATGCCTGCTGATGTAACTTTTCATAGGCAACCAGACCTGATAGACTCCTTGTGTCAAAGTCAGGTCAGCACAGAGAAAGCACAGAGAACTTTTCTGCAAGTTCAAAGTCTTGCTTTGTAGAGAAAGCTGCAGGTTCCCATTTTTTCAGTCTGGGAAACTAAAGATTTCCCCTAGTGAGAAAGAACAGAGTATTTTTAATTTTTCTTACAGAGAGAGAATTTAACTATTGATTAAAACTTTTAGTGTATTGTAAGGATTAAAGAAAAATTATATTGAATGACTGTGAATCTGAAGCTGGATTAAGAAATAACCATTGGTTTTACGCAGTGAAATAGACTTTAAACACTGTCACCAGGGAACCTGAAAACTGCTAATTGAAATCAATGGATGTAGAAGCAGAGTGGATTTCCCAGCATGATGTCATTCATATAGGTGTCATCAGTGACACTCCCAGCTTGCTAAATTTCCTCGACATGAAGAGACAGTGTGTGTGGTAGAAACCATTGCAAAATCCAAAGTAGCAACTGATGTCCTGGTTGTTTGAACCTTATGGATCTTCATAGACATTGTAGCCCCAGTTCATCCAAATCTGGAGAACAACCTAGTAACATTATAGCTCCATTAGAGCTGCATAAACCCACAAATGAGTTGTGCAGGTGTTATCACAGACATCATTTAATGGTCTTGGAAGAGAGGATGCTATGTGTGAAGGGAGATGTTCTGGCCTAACTTTGCCTTGCAGAGCCTCTATCAGTTGTAATGGTCTATTACATGGAGAGAGTCAACAGGTGACCTTGTGGTGTTGACAGTTGAATTTTATTATTTACTGGGGGGAACAAAGGATCTTCTAAAAGTTTTTTGTCTTTTAATACTATTTTATGAGCCTTGTTACTATCCTGCAGTATTATTAGGCATTGTTATGACTTGAGTAATCAAATCTCATGCTTCAAAGCATACTGATAGCTGATAGGAGATGACAATGACTTTTGTTCCCTCTTGTCATATAATTTCATTGGTTTTCCTGCTTCTTTTTAAAGCCTTAAATATGGGCCCTTGTGATCAGAAGAGGCAATGAGTAGGGGGAAGATGAAAGCTTAGGAGTGCATCCTTGTATTGAGAGAACTCCCTGTTCAAGCAGGCTGGTCTGGCCTGTGAAAGGAAGAAACCTATGCGTCAAGCCTTGGCAAATAATTTCTATTTATTTCCCATTTTGTGCACTGGGAACAGCACTTGGAAAAGAAGTCCTGAATGACTTACCAACAGCGTCTTTTTTTCTGTGATTACCTGAACATACTCAGGTATTTAACAGACATGACTTCTTTCTTAACAGTACCCACTTTTGGCTTCCCATGATTGTATTACTTAGTATGAGACCTTATACGAGCACTGGAGCGAGATCTTTGTTGACAAATGTTGCTGGCCACAGCGTATCAAGACCAGAGAGTGAACTTTCCCCATGTCACCAGAGGCAAGCCTCACATGAAGCACTGTTGTCAGAGAACGGGAACACCTGAACAAAACCAGAGCAAGTATGTTCCTATAAAGCAAAAAACAAAAAACAACAACGACAAAAAAAAAGCAGTTCTGGCAGTGAATCTTTGTAATACACAACCATGAGGTTAACTTCAGGAACACTGAAGTTTCTCCTGTGTGAGATCATTTGCAGGGCGATTCCAGCTTATAGGAAAGATGCTTCAACAAAGCTGGCACATATCTAAAGAAAGCCCTCCTCATACAGCATTTCTACTTGAACTGCCCAGGAGAGAACCAGAAAATTGTGGTCCTTAGGGCACGACAAGTCTTGTTATGAAATCCCAAGCTTGAGGTGGAAGACAGGGTGGAGATGAACACAAGCATCATCATTTAGTTGAGTTTTCTGAGAAAAGAAAGTGTGGCTTAGTAAATCAAGGCATTTCAGGGTACTCCCAGTGCTCAAATAATCTACCTGTCTTACCATAGCCATAATTCCAGCTATCCCACCAAATCAGAACCAAATTTAGTCATAACTAACTGGGCTGCAAAGTCACCTGCAATAGAACTCCAGGAATGCTCATTAACAGCAGCATTAGACTGCAGTAATGGGACTTACAATTTATAGTGATGATTTACAGTTGAGACTATTTTGAGGTCATTGGACAGATCAAGCTCTTGGTTAAGCTGCTGTGAAATAGGGCACGTTATCACTTGGTCTTATGATAAAGGACACTCAAAAAGTCCATCCATCACTAAGCAGGCCATGTGGTAAGCATAGTATGCCACCAGAATATCTTCAGTCTGAGAGAGCAGAGGGAGAAGACCCCGTGGGCCTCATTTAGCCTTCCAAAAAAGTGTCGCCTTATAGTTTAAGGAGACTGATGCTTAACTCAAAAGCTGACTATGAACCTGACATTCAGGCTACCAAAACATGAAATTCTGTTGGCATTCTCAATGTTACTGAGGGAAAATTCTGTAAAGGAAAGATGTCAAGAGATCTACAGAGAAAGGAGCAGAGAATAGATCAGTGGAAAAAGAAAAACAACGGGTATCTGCATAAAATAAGAATCTGCACTGATGCCAAACCCATGTATACAGGATTGGAGACAAGTCACGAGTCTTTAGCAGTAACAGAAGTCAGGCTCAATTTGATGTATCAAATTAAAACATATTCAGTGTTTCTTATGAGCTAGGACAGGATCTTGAACTGGATTTGTGATCACCTTTATCACACCTGACACAGTGTGAATGTGTGATCATGATTACAGTGTTCCCAGCAGAAACTGAAACACACAATAGAGGAACTCCCAGGCACTAAGGATGTGGCTGGTGACACTTTCTACTGTAACTGAAAGTGTTGAAGAAGAGGGAGTCCCCAGCTATGATTCCAGATTGTGGCTGGCCCCAGGGAGATGCTGAGAACAGCCTATTAGCCTGAATGCAGATAAGCTGAAGCTTGCAGACAACGGTGCCCTGAACATCTGTGGACTTTTGGGCACTTCCAATTATACCTCAAAAACCTTACAGCCACTAGGGAAAGGTCCAGAGCAAAAGTGGTGAAGGATTTCTAGTAATTCATAGAGAAGATAAACTACTAGATTCTTCTTTATTATCCTCCCACATCTCAGGACACAAGAATCATCTAAGCAGTTAACACACAGAAGCACCATTTGGCAGCAGTCAGAGCCCCATGTGATGGGGTAAAGGCAATCCAATGCAGGGAACCAGTCCCAAATTGCTATAAACCCCTGGAACAGATAGAGCCACAGAAAGCTTGAAGCCACACTGCTGCAAAGTCAGCACCTTGAGCACTTACTGGTGGAGCCCTGACACGACCGGGATGGAGTCAGATAAAGAAGGAGCCACTGTCCCAGCGTAGGACTGGGACAATTCCACCGTGCCACTTTGGGGCACAGCATAAAGACACAGTGTGAGCTCCAGCAAAAAGAAAGCATGCTGAGGAAGTGCTGAGTACTCCTGAAAGCTGTCTGGGTGGGATGATAAAAGCATTGAAACAGTTCGTACACAGACCAAGTGGCTGTATGGGAAGGAAGAAGGACCGCAGGCATTGACTGTCTTGTTACTAGGCAGAGGATTTATTGTTGTTTGTGTGTATGTGTGCGCACATGTGCAAGATGGGATTTTATTTAAAGCAGGACAAGCAGTAATCCCTGCAGATAAAAGAGCTGACATCAGGAAATGAATAACTTCATACCTAGGGATAGAGGGTGCTTTATGTGAGCCAGGCTATTTCCATTGACCAGGCACCAATGCGCACAGGATGGCATGTGTGCAGGGCACACTGATCAGCTATGAACTTTCTGCCACTCCGAGATGCCTTTGCAAATGGTCATTTTTAAGGACAGGAGATGGACAGTCTGCTTTCTGAGAGGTGACTGTGGAGGAAGCTCTGGAAAGAACTGATCAGGAGTCAAGCAGCGTCTTTCCACAGTGTGACGTGCCTGGCACGCTCTGCTCTGACACGACTCGTTGCATGCTGCAGCAGAATTTATGCGATTCAGCACTTAACAGGGCAGATTGATCACCAGATGTCTTGCTGTGGGTATCAAAAACAAAAAGGAGCAAGAGCGAACAAAGTTGGCAGCACAAACAGTGGAGTGACTGATAGCAAAAACATGATGGTCAGGAAGAGATCCTTACCTGCCAAAGCTGAGCAGATATTCCAGGTGCCTGTGTTTATGGCACAGGATTGGAAATACTCCCTGCTACTGTTGTCCTTCCATGATGAAATCTCCTGGTGCAGGCTGCTTTGCAGAGCTGCTTTGGCAGCAGGTCTTCCTCTTGCATTATTATCAGCATGCAGGAGAGACAAAAATGCCTAGCAGGGTGTTTCAAATGTATACTTACCTTATAGCCTCAGTTTAGAGTTAACAGTTGTATGTCCTCTTTCAGGAGTAGGATGATTTCTTTTTGAAGTGCTTGCTGACTTGCCTGGCCAGAATGGTTGTTGCATACTGGAGAGACAGCTGAAGTGAAGCAGAAGCCATTATTTATATAAAAAGAAGGAACTTGAATAAACAAAAATAGTGGCAGCTACTGTGTATTAAAGTGGAAGATCTGGATGCTTTGAAGCCTTGTCCTCAGGTGATTGCAAGCTCTTCACAATAATTCTAAGTCTTATCTTAAATGAAGGCAGCTAGGCACCTTCAGAGACTATCAATCTGTCTATGTCCAATCTTTTCTGTACTTTGGGGGCTGTTATTGTTCTAGCTTCTTGATCTTGCTTTTTTGTGTCTTGTCCTACTTATGTCTAGGCCAAGGTCTATTTTGGCGTCTAAACGTTTGTGACCTATTCCTTTTTTTTTTGCGGGACTGGAGCCTCCCCTCTTCTGTGCTATCTATTGCAGAAGGGAATGGTCTGCTTTCTGTTTGGTGTATTTCTTAAGTGCTTTGTTAAATCCTAGCACAAGGGTTCTGAGCATCTCTTTTGTGATTTAAAATTATTTATTTTCCCCTGAAGTCTCAGAAACTCATGATGTTTAAAAACGCCACTGAGAGCTTACTGAACATGTTGCAGTAGGGCCATTACACTTCAGACAAATCTTTCCCTCCCTAAATGGCAACTTGCTGATTTATTTACAAATTACTTGCCTTTTGAATTTCTAAAGCTTTTGCCCCATTATGCGCTACATTTTAAATCCTTGTGCATTATGTAGAAAAAGAGAAAGGACATTCATCTGCATTACTTCCTGTCTGTGTCCCATTTCCTCAAAGCAATAGCCCATGAGTTAGTATTCAACACTGTAAAGCAGTATTTTCTGACTTTAATAGTGTCTAAGGATTGATCCCAGGATAATGATTCCATTGTACTGTGCAGCAGAGAAACACATTGCTAATGCAAGACGTGCCAGGAAGAGCCTTTCAACAAGGTACAGATAGCAGTAAGTATGGCAAGATGTATGTTGTAGGGCAAACATAACAGCAAAGTGCAAAATGTCTTGCCAGCAGCTACTTTAAAGTGTTCTGCTAGTAACAGTGTATTTTAAAAAGCAAAGACACATGCTAGGATTTTCCAAATCAGAGTCCGAATACGGAACCTCTATTCTTACCTAATCTCAGTGAATATCTTCCCTGCACTCCAAGAGGTTCTTTGGAACTGGTAATCTGCTGGCCAAAGCCAGTTCCCCAACATGGGATTGCAGCAGCATAATCCTGGGTGAGCATCTCAGCTGCTGTGATGTATGGCAGGAGCCAGCAAACCCACTCGTAGAAGGATGCTAGGTGTCTGCCTGAAAACTGAAGGTGATCCAGTAATTGAACTAGCAGGTGTGCTTTTTGGGGAGGTGCAATCCTCGTTCCATGCTCAGCCCACTCGCTACCTTTATTTGGATTCAGAGACTGTCATCCAGTCATAATCTTTGATTTCCCTCATCCTCATTGACACAGCTTAAAAAACATAACCCTTGTGCTTTCCTCTGTCCTTGTTAGCCATCACCTTGCCTATGGAGCCTTCCATGAGCTGAGTGAAATGGAAGGCACCCAATCAAGCTGCAAGAACAGATAATACCCACCACCCAGGCCTCCTATGTCCTGGCACGTTTTATACATGGGAAATCCACCTCTTTTTCCACTGAGAATTAATATGGACTTTTTTTACCAATTTGTTTAGAATTTTACAGAATTCACAAACTACCACTTGCATATCTATGGACAGGTTTCAGGTTTCCCTATGAAAATTTTACCTATATGAGGTCACTGTGCATAGTTCTGTGAGGCCATTTTCCTACAACAGCAACGCAGTAGAAAAGTAATTATGACATTTTACTTGGTTAATAAAAATAAATAAAAATATAATAATTAAAATGTGATATTGGATGATATCTTTATCTGTAACACTGTCTTGGGTATCTCGTGTTGTGGGGGAAAAAAAGTGGAGATTGAAAATGCATTGAAAATAGCAACTGAAGATGGTGAATGATAAAGAAAAAAAGGAAAGCGTGTAAAAACAAAGTATTTCAACATAGAACAAATCCTTCTTTAACTGGTCACTGCAATTTATTAAATTGATCACAAATTGTGAGTAGTTTCAGATTATCCACAGCTGTAAATTTTTTAGAGTTTATTTTAAAAAGGTCACGCTTCTAACACACAGGCACTTTTGACTACGCATATCTCATTGGGTTGCTACCAGCTGGAAAATCAGTGTGTGGTGCAGAACTTTGACCTTTGTGCTGCAAAATTGAAGGAAACAATCAACTGGAGGAGATAAAGGGGAATCCTCATTAAAGAGGAAGTGTACATGGCAATAGGGAACGGAAATCAAATTTGCCTGTGCAAAGATACACTTTGCCAACTAGACCACAAAGGACAAAGGACTCTACTTATTTAGCCAGCAAGATGAAGAATCTGTGAATTATAACTCAGAGCATTAAACTAATCAGAATACTGTTATGTGTTATTACAGCAGTGGCTGGAGTGCCCAATCATGTGTGCCATCCTACTTTGCCAAAATGCTGTACGACCAGACCAGGCTGCTCTTTTGTGCTAGCTAGGGGAACAACAAAGACATCCAGTGACATTAACACAAAGTAAATACAGAACAATCAAAGGAGTTATTTCTTCACATAATATGAAAGTCACCACTGTATTGAGGACAAGTGCAAGTCATATGTTCCTCTTAAGTCCTACTTAATCCCTGCTTTGAGGATTTAAAGGACATTCAAGTGATTCATAAGCCTTGTGCATGTTCTCTGCACAAGAATGATTTTTACCCACCATAGGGTCAGATATGAGCCATGGAAAATTCTGCAGTGGGTCGCATCAATGGAATAATACTGCTATGTTCAAGAAGGTCTGACTCATGCTCTGTCTGACCACTGCAGCTGTAGCTTTAACATCTAACATACTGATAGTCAGAACTCATGGTTTATGGTGTGCGCTGATTCCCCATAGGTTTCTGGAAGTAATGTATGTCTCTTACCGGCATCATTACATATCTGGCTGGGAAAATAAGTCAAGGAGGAGCTTTTACCAAAGCATCAGGCACTGGCCAGAAAAAAAAGGCAGGGGGTGTCTTCTGACAGTTCATTGATCAGATCTAGTATTGCAAACATTCTATCTTTCACAAAAAAAAAAAAAAGGATATAAAATGTCTATTTGTTTGCAGAGAATATGGCCAATTGGGAAATAGGCTAAAATCAGTAAGACAGTGCCTAAATGTTGTTGCTTTTGAAAGTAATAACAAAACTGTGAAAGTAATAACAAAACTGTGAAAGATACCTTTTGCATACTGTATATGAATTTATTTTTTCTTGGGGTTCTGGTTTATGAATCATTGTGGTACTCTGTTATTGTTCTTCCTGCATTTTTTTTTGCAGGACCTTTGGCAGTGATTCTTGCATCTATCACAGCTCAGTTTTGCAGCATGCAGCGGAAATAAGATTATTCTGATCTATAATTCTGTCAAATTACACTCCTTAAGATGTTGTATAAGCTTATAAAGGTGAATTTATGCTTCTGACTTCTACTTCTGTTTGTGTCTGAGCCACTTTGATGCACAAGAATTTTTCAATAAAAAGAAATAAACATGCACCCCCACCACTTGCTAGGGCCATGAAGTCTCAGAGGTTTTTGTAGAAGGACCAATACTTCAATTTTGCCTTTCTTAAAAGGAAAAGGAAAATACCTGAAGAATGTACATCTGACTTGAAAATTGCATTCTGATTTTGGTAACAACTTAACAGGCAGGGGAACAGAAATTCAAACACATTGAGAGATGCAGAGGAAAATTGATAATGAAAAAGTATCAGAGACAAACTCTGGTCAGATCAATCTTTTTTTTTTTCATCCACAGAGTAAATCCAAAAGTGGGTGGAGGAGTACAAGCTCACAGAGTCACTACTCTTCTGTTGGAGACACAATGTGGTCCTTGAGAATATGAAGGAATGGCAATGTGTCTGACAGCATAAAGTGCTAGATGACAAAACCTAGATAAAGTTCTAGATGCTTGATGGTAGTGCTAGAACTCTGGTTCCCACTTCTGACCCTCAGCAGCAGTGTTTGCTTGGTCCAGACGCTTTGCTTCTTTTTCCCTTCCCATCTTGCCTTTTCTACATAGACTGCAGTGTCTCTGGAGGAAAAGTTTACTACATGTCCGTGCCATATCTAATTTGGGTGACCCTGATCCTGTGCTAGTAGAAGAATACAAAAGTCTTCAGCTTGACACTCAGCAACACAGCCGGAAATCTGGAGAGATAGTAATAGCACCGTTTGTTTCTAATGGTGCTTGACCTCTGGCTCTGTCCAGCTTTGATCACTTAAGAAAATAAGTCTTTCCTAGATCCTTTTGTGCTACTTTCCCTACTGTGGCATCCTTTCTTTGTTACTGGTTAGTTCCCCAGCTGAGACAGAAACTCTCACCACTTTGTCCCTGCTGAGAGTAAACACTGCTTCCCTGCCAGTGGAGGTGTTCTTAATGTAATTATAAACCAGGGGTATCTCCTGTGCCACAAAGAATATTGTATTTACTCTGGTTATTCAGCAAGAAATGGTGATCCAAAGGTCCCACTGCAGCCCTGTTTTCCTTCAATACCTATCCTAAGTCCTCTCCTATAATTTCATCCTCCAACTTGCAGCCATCTGCAGCCATGCTGGAACACCTTTTGCTTTGCAGCAAATGGCAATGCAGTACCGTCCACTGCCAAGATGAGCCGGTTCCTTTTTCCATCATCTGCATCTTACTATGAAGCAGCAGAAAAAGAGGGGAAAAAAAAAAAAAAACAAAACCACTTGGCAGATGATCTGTGGCAGGTATCTCCTCTTGTGGAGCTCTCAGCAATCTGAGCATACTGATTCAAATAACTGAGAAATAAGCAAATGAAGAAGTCTACAGAAAGCATGCAGCTGGCCCTTATTGACATGGTTGACATAATCCTAAAGAAAAACTAAAGAATAAGCTAAAATCCCATCCCTGATTTGTAAACCTTCTCATTTTCTCATGCTCTTGACAGGGGAGGGGATTTGAATGGTATTTGAATGGAACATTTTCTTGAAGATCTCCAACTAGATTTGTGACATTGCACTTTTCGTATCTGCTCTCTTCGTCCACTCTTATTGCATCATGTCTCTGCATGAGCCTGGCTTTTGCTGGATAACTGCACATGGTGTTACAGAATTAAAAACTTTAGTTTTTTAAAAAACAAGTCTAAACAATCTTTTAGTTGTAGCAAAAACAAAAGCAACCTTCAAATGGGGAATCAGATGTTGCAACAAGGAGTGCACACCTATAGACAGCCTGAAACAGTAAGTCTAAAGAAGATGAGAACTACCTTTATTAGTTCCCCAGTTACCTCTAGAAAGCAAATAATAGTGTAGAGATTTGCAAAAGGAAAAACCAGGGGTCATTTACCAAATTAGTTCCTCCATAAGTCAAGGAGTCAACTCTACTCAACGTGCTCTTTGACTCTGCTTCAGATCTACGTTGCCTTGTCCTTACCAACATCCTAGAAAAGTGATGTCTCTGTCCTTTAGGCGTTTCACCATTTTTCCAGTTTCTTGAGGAGCAGCTGTGGTGTACCATTAGCCTTTCCAGTTCCCGAGGCAGAGACACAGACTCTAGTGAAATTATTCCACTGCATCCTTGTTTTGTCCCTGATATCTGGTGAACAGGGCAAACAATGGAGATATCACAGTCGTGCTAGGGCAGGTCTCATTTAGATATCTCTTGATGAAGCTTTTGAAAATGGCATTTAGGGTATTCTGGTATTGTCAGAGTGCCGTCTGTACCAATAGTGATGCCATTTCCAACATTTTTACTAGAACATGGTATTAATCCAACTGACCTTCTGCCAACAGCAAAGCTGAGAAAGATTGATTGTGGTGGTGCTGCCATCTCATATCGATGCTGCATTTCTTAAACTTTCTCTCATCCTTCACATCCATAAGATTTTCTAGCCTGAGGATGTGATAAGACAAATGAAACAGGGAAGCGATGACAAAGTTGGGGAATGTTATCTCATTATGTTTATCAATAACCAAAGAAAAATAACAAGCACTTGAGGTAAATGCCTTCCCAGAACAGCTGTGAAGCTACAAATCTGACTTCTCTGTATGACATGGAGTTGAAAAATAAATCCGGAAAACAAATTATATTTTGCTGTGTGCTTATTATTCAAACACCGAGAGTTATTTCAGTTAAAAGCATCAACTAGAATTTTATTTCTCATTCCCTCTACGTGTTTTTAATAACTTAAATTAAGGAAAACCAAGAGCTTTCAACTAGTTCAGGCCCACATTGTGCTCAGTTTCATACAAACTCCTATTCTCTGAAGACAGAAATTTCCAATTTCCGCTTTTGGAGCTAAGCAACATTCCCCATGACCATGGAATGTCTTAAAATTAACAGACCAAAACTTCGTAAATACAAGCATAGCCTTCCTTGCCCTGTGAAACTCTGAATTGCTCTTAGAGATAGACTCTCTAGGCTCTCACAATAATAAATAGAGATGAACACTTCTAGATTATGGTTCCCATTCCAAGACCTGAAGATTTCACAGAGGTCCCTGTTCCTGTTTTTCTACCTTGAATCCCTTAGGACTTCAGCAGAAGAGAGGTGAAGAGCCTGATTCAAGCTCTTAGCACAGGACAGAACTTTGGCCTCTGGTGTATTTGCTTCTCATTGAGGATGCCAGAAGGTGAAAAAAAAAGAGTCAGATAGTTAGGATACAGGTCTCAAGGAGGAGCCTCCAGCAGCAGGCAAGTTAGAAGAGCTAAGAGACAGAGAGTAAAGGAAGGATGTACTGTATGTTGCACTAACCTGGAGTTTGCTCAGTGCTGGTTTTATTCTATAGTAAGCGCTTCTAATATGTGTTTTGGGTGAGTGGGAACCACCCAAGTCCCACAGTGCTTCAGGCATGTCACTTGCTAGCAGTTTCTGGACAAGAGGGTGCATGTCTGTACCCTTTGGCATTGCCTTGGCAAAAGCAGCTCTTCACTGGCGGTGTTGAACTGATCTTCAACCTGTGTAATGGATCCCATTACAACTACATTAATGCAGTTTGGGGATTTTGGCAATCCCCTTTTATTTTTAAGGTAAAGATTTACACTGATATTTTCAAAGCTTGATGACTCTCTGTGAAGTTGCTGCAAATTTCAGCTTCCCCCCCCCCCCCCCCCCC
>WHYT01016574.1:324901-382447 GCA_009806455.1 Tetrax tetrax | reverse complement strand
GCCCCCCCCCCCCCCCCCCCCCATTTTTTAGTGCAATTCAACCAGGAAATCTGTTGAACAAACTAGTACATTTCAACTTACTTAGAATCATCATCTTCCAGAGAGTTTGACAAAGTGTTTCTGCTACCATGTACACTAAATGCAATGCTATATTATAAATCAAATTATGCAAAAGATAACATCATTTCAGCGTCCAAAATAAATATTCAAGCATTCAAAGAAAGCAAACAGAAAAAATGGGAAATGCAAATGTCATAGCTAAAATGTCAATTTCATCTTCTTGTGTCAGGAACTTCAATTTAATTTTTATGCAGATCAGCAATACGCTATCCTGGTGCATACTTGTTAAATATCAACAATAAATTTTTGGTTTGACTTGCAAACTAAAAAATTCCTTGCAAACTACTTCAGCTAAGTCCAAGGGATCATTTTATATTTCCAAATACACAGAAAACTCAAGCCACTTGCAGTCAAAAGCACTTTTCCCAATACAATGGAATTCATATAGTTTCTGCAGAATTTTCCCTGAGCTGTGGTGGAGTTTTGACTCATGTAAATCAGGGTGGTCATACCTGTGCAAGTCTGTGCAAGTTTAGGATATTGTCACCTCCAGCTGGTCATCCAGCCCTCTGACAGGGAGTACTACCCATATACCAGGAATAGTAGGCAGAAGTGTTTACCTAGAGTAAACTCATCTACCTTAGCAGTTTAAGTTAATATCCTGAAGTACAAACCAGAGAAGTTAAGGAAAGAGGGTATTTTCCTATGCTACTTCTACTATGGGTGAAGAAACAGCAGACTGTTGGGGTAGACAGTTGGAGGCATATTTCAAAGCACTGCAGTTAGACTCTCCAGAGCTTACAGAGTCCAAAAATATTTTATTTTGCTGAGCTGTAGGAAACTGCTGGACACAGAAGTCTCTGCCTGGGTGAACACAGGCATTAGCTATCTGGATATAGATAACAAGGCAGTGAAAATTACAGGATACTGGGCTTCAGTCACAATGTCTTAGACAAGATTCTAGGAAAACAGGAAAGTATGGATAGAAATCTGATGACTAATTCTAAAGATTTATCAGTTCAATGCATCAAAGTTTGACACAGTCCAGATACTTCAGACTTTTGGAGACAAGTATTTTCCTATATATTTACTGGTCTTCACACACTGAACTTCTGTCTTTAACAAGCTATTTTTCCTTCAGTGCTCTGAGTTCCTGTCCCAAAAATGAAAATAATCACACTGAAATGTTATACTTCTGAGTATGTTTTTCTCAAATTTCCTTTGTCTATTTTTCAGGCTTAAATAAAGCTGACTTAAAAATACTGTTAAAAGTAAAGGTAGCAACAGATTCCATGTCAGAAGCAACTCATGCTAGCTGTGTGCTTTGAATGCAAGCCTATCCTTTAGGGAGATGCATATACAATGGAAGTGTACAGAGATGGAAATGGAAATAGAAAAAAGCCTTGAACCGCTATTTCACACAAGCTCTTCCTTTGAGCTTTCTTATTCATGGAGAGAGGTGGTACAGAGTAAGTTCTGTGGCCTAAGCTTAAATTGTACCTACTAGTATTTTGCTATGTTACAATTGCTTTGTGTGACTTTCCCAAGTAGATGTTATATGTCCAAATGTCACTTCAAACAATTATTTGCTTCATGGTGTTATCTTTTCCTAGTGAACATTTGTTACGCTAAATGAGTATCACAGTTATCAGCACATTTGATCTTGTTAACAACCATGTTTCAGTATGATATAAGCCAAGATATTTCTACATGGCTAATAACTGTTACTTCACTGCCAGATTTACATGAACTACGGGCACAAACCAAAAGCCCAAAGATTCAAATTTAGCAAAATTACAACTTACTATCTTAAACTGTAATGTGAAAGATACCTTTTAGGATGATCAGATCAAAGCAACAGCTGCCTCCCTTCTGCCATGTGCAGATACTATAAAGAGCAAAGAAAATAAACTATTGTCACCAGTGCAAAACACATGATCAGTATTACAATAATAATTCTGTGTATGAAAAACACTACAGTAATCTAATTTGCACGTGCCCATGGATCAAAAGATCCCAATCTGCTATTCTGATATACAATTTGGGGCTTTTCAGTGGACAACTTAGACTTGATTAACTGTTCTGTTCCATTGAGAGGTGACAAAGTTTGTGAGAAAGCAATTTTTTTTCAATGTAATTCTGAAAAAATTTCTTTTTTGGAGAGAACTTTGTCAACATATATGTTTTGCATTATTGGGAAACCCTAGAAAAAAAGTTTGAATTTCATGTTGGACTGAAATAAACTACATTGCTGAAGTACTCTTACCCTTCTGTCTAAGGTCAATTCAATGTTAGACTGTAGTACTCCACAGGATACATTGCTTCCTGGAAAATGTAGGTAAGAAATCTTATGCCCTCATCTTCCCCTGCGTTCATTCTGCACCTTCTAACATGCAATTAATATGGTAATACACATGACTGATACAAAGGGAGAGATCATGTGCAACACTGAAGACATCACCTGTCCAGAAAACACTGCACACAGAAGACAACAGTAAGAGCAGATCTAGGAAAAATGAGTTGAGAGCAATGTGCTTTGCTTAGCCCTGGTGATGAAGAGAGGGAGCCAAGGACTATCTCCCTTATTCTCTGCCTTGTCTCAGAAAGCAAGCAGGTCTCAGAGGCCCATATTCAGGAACTACCAGCAGAGAGTTGCTGCACAGGGCAAGAGGGCAAGATGTGCAACAGAGAATCAGATGAGTCTTTGTGGCCAATGCAAGAGAAATGAGACAGAGTGCAGATGGTGAAACTAAATTAAGGCCCAAGCTCTGAGTTATGAAGAGGTGGGGAGAGCAGAGCGCAGGCTCTATATCTTGCTCTGTTTCACCTTTGTCCAACCTCACTCCATCACCAAGAAAGAAAAGCTCCAGTGTTGCTCACTTTGGGATAATAAAGTCTTTGGAAAGTGGTGGTGGGGTAGGGGGGGGGCATATTTGCTCTAGGTGACCTTAACTCAGCCCCTGATCTACACAATCTTAATCAAAACTCCTAGCTCTAAATCACAGAGCTCAATAAAGACCAGAAAGAGATGTTGGCAAGAGAAGGATAAAAGTGCAACAACATTCTCCATGAACTCAGTAAATTCTCTGGCAAAAAAAAAAAACAAAACAAAACAAAACAAAACAAAGCAAGCCTTTTGAAATTATTTAATAATGACTATGAGATGAGCTGACTACTATGTTGCCTTCTGAGATCTGAATGAAGAGAGGATCCTCAATACCATCAGACACTATTGTTTCCAGCCATCAGAACTTTTCATTCAGAGATGCCCCTTGTTTGGTTTTTTGTGGGGTTATTTTTCAAGGTTTATATTCTGTAGTTACTCAGACAAAAAATCTAATGCCACAGGCTAATTAGGAACTGCAAACTGACCGTGCAAAGACATTAGCTAGATATCATTTTTCTCAGGGTATATAAGGCAGCATGGATATACATGAAATGTTAGCTTCATGCCTGTGTGCCCAAGCAGGACATTTTCATGAGATCACAAAATGAAAGTCATACCAGGGCATCCTACTTAAGAGAGGATTATAAAATGCATCAAATAATGTTTATCCACTCATATCCAAAATAACACACTTTAATTACACTGAGCAAATCGCAACACCCCTATGGGGTGACACACAAATGGTGAAAATGATAACTGCAGAAAATTTATACTGTTTTTCTGGAAGAGGAAAGTGTTTTCAGTTGGGAAAACTACAACTCTTGCTTAAGTAATGTTACCTCTATTCATATTCTCCATGCTGCTGCATTATGGCACCAGCCTAACTTCAGTGCTCAATGTAACTTCCCTTCAGTGCATGGAAAGAGAAAGAAATGAACTAAGACTTGAGCCAGCAGACATGCATTCACCCATGTAATTTTATGGGCTTAAGAGAGATGGAAATAAGTGGGGTACTAAATACACCCAGGTATCATAGGTGGCATATAATCCTGAATTTCATGTGTTCTATCGTAACCTTCAAGGAAATTTGCCTTTACATCTGGTGGAAAGAAGCCTATATATTTGCAGCAAACCTGTCACCACATCAAGCCATAATTTAAATAAAACAATGCACCCAAACATTGTTTTAGCCTTTTGCTCTTTGGATAATATTACTAGCTCTCCCAGGCTTCAGTGTAAGGAGCTTAACTCTGCAGCATTATTGTGACTAATCTCATCAGAGACTACTGTGGCAGCCAGGCTCCCCTAAGACAGCCTAGGGGAGAATCCCAGGGAACAAGTGAAAAGCAGATGGGGAAGCCCTACATAAAGAATATGAAATAAATATTCAAAAGATCAGCAGAAATCCCAGATAAAAAAAAAAAAAAACAAACAAGTCTAGTCTCCCAGCCTCTTCGGACTCAAAAATATCAAAATCCCATTTCTACTCTTTCATAGACTGAGGGAAGGTAAATGTGTGTCACAGGAATGCAGTGTGGACATGAATGTATATGGGACATTCGATTTTACACTTCGGAAGTGCCACTGTACTAATGGTGAGTTCACCAAATAATGTAACCCCATCATCCAGAAAATTACTTCAGCCTGGACCTCAAGGGAACACAAAGTTGCCTTATGAAGAGATTAATTCAAACAAGCCTTTATTTTTATTGTCCTTTTCTAGGAAAAAGAAAAAAAAAAAAAACAAAAAACAAACAAAACACCTAGCTGGAAATAGGATAATAAGAGGGGAACTCCAGCTCAGGTTGTGATGGAGACCCAAAAACCTAGGACATTTCAGGTTTTCCCAGAGCTTTCAAAAGACAGCAAGAAAGACATCTATGCCCATAGCAAAGGCCAAAGGGATAGATCCAGCCCACTGGGATAGATAAGTAGACACCTTGTCAAGGTTATGAACCTTCAAGAGAGAAAAGTGCATTGCTGTGAACCTGCTGTAGCTTTTCTCTGGCTACAAGCTTCCAGAGTCATCTAAAATGTACTGTCTCCAGTGAAATTCATCCATATAGTGGGAACTCACCTGCTAAGGCAGCTTTTTTTTTTTTTTAGGAAAAAAAAAAAGGACAATCTTAGAGAAAACTTGGATTTCCAGAGGTACATAGACACTGAAAAATTAAGGTTGCAAAGACTGGATAAAATCACATCTGCTCATGATCCCCATATAAAGGTAGGCCTAAACTTTTCCAGAACTGTCATTTATCCATTCACTGATCTTGTACACATCCTGATAAGATATGCTTCTAGCTTCCTTTCATTTTCCCCTCACACATCAATCCAGGCAGTTACTGGACATCATAATTATAGTAAGCTCTTAAATCCCAATAAATACCACCAAGCTGGCTACTTAGAGGTTTCCATGCCATCAACTTTCTAACACGCTACCATAGCTCTTAATAGAAGTTTAGGCTCTGGTTGTGCATGATACTAAGGAGAGCACAACAAGACTTCAGAGAGTTTTGTTGACTTTAGTAGGGTGTGTAGGATTTCTATTGTGTAGAAGCAATGTATAGGGCAGAGCTTTATGAACTAGTAAGTTAGGTGTATAAAATGGCATGCTTAGGAAATTATATAGCAGCCAGGAATAAAGGCCAGTTTAATTCAGTTCCTGTCTATGAGATGGCAATATCAGGTGACTGCAAATGCATATGACTGAGACAAAATGAAAGAGGCCAAAGATATGCCAGCTGAAGAGGAAATCAGTTGAAATGGTCAGCCTGACTTTCTTCAGCAAATTGCAATTCAAAGACTTGACCACTGAGAAAGAAAAAAATGTAGGTTTGCCTACAGGAAGGACAGGGAGAAACTCTTCAGCAGGGCCGGTTGCAATAGGACAAGGAGTAATGGTTTTAAACTGGAGGGAGGTAAATTCAGATTGGATATTAGGAAAAAAGTTTTTACAATGAGGATGGTGGAACACTGGAACAGGTTGCCCAGAGAGGTGGTGGATGCCCCATCCCTGGAAACGTTCAAGGCCAAGCTTGATGGGGCTCTGAGCAACCTGATCTAGTCAGGGATGTCCCTGCTCCTTGCAGGGGGGTTGGACTAGATGACCTTTGAAGGCCCCTTCCAACCCTAACTATTCTATGATTCTGTATCTTTCAGCCCATGTTTATTTGCTGTATATATGCCTACCCACTTCCACTGGCACTGAATATATTTAGAAATAGATGTCTTTATACATTTCAGCATCTCCCTCTGTGAAAAAATGGAGACATTTCTAGAGCAGAACATGGCAGCCATTTAGCAACAGACAACACTCCTGTGCATCACTTTAGGCTACAAAGGGTTGCAGATTACCACATCTAATTGCCACTGCAAGAGGAAAGCTTAGATACTTAGGCTATAATTAACCCCACTGAATTTGAGCAGTAAGCTAAGGTTAATGGTCCTACAACATTTGAGAAAAGTGTAATTGATCTCTTAGAGAGCATAAGTGATTAGGATATCAGTTTGTGTCACTGGAAAGATAGTACTGTCAACACTACAGTGTCCACTAACAGTGTACACAGTGCACCAGTTTGTTACCAACCTAATGAAATTGAAATGCTTAATACCACAACATTTTCCAGCACCTTAGAAGCATGGACATAGATTTTTGTATGATCAGATTGATCAGAGTTACATTCCACAATATTTCAGCGTTTGGGGAAGAACTGTTTAACTGAAATCTTTTTCTTCCCAACAAAACATAACAAAGGAAGAGAAAACAAAACAAATGTTTATGGAAGTATGGAAGGCCCTCCCATTTCTCCACAGGTTCATTTCAATTCACTGCCTCAACTATCCCATCACACAAACAGATTATTCCAAACCGACCAATGATCTTTGTAATTGCTTGCCCTTTCTTAATACAGACATGTGTCTAAATTTCCTTGTCAAGAATTAGTTGTGTTTCTACTTGAGCTTTTCACTGTAGAACAGAAATAGATCTTATCTGATTCCAAATGGATTGTTAACAATGAGCGGATTAGATAGGAAACAGATGTTGCATCAGAAAAGATGTCTACTTGTATTTTTAATCAGAACTAGTTGTCCCCAAATTAAGAACTGCAGGCAGGCAGTGTGAATGTACTCAGGGCTGAATATGTATCTAAACTGCTGCTGGTGTAATTTTGACAAGGCTACTGATTCTGCCTCAAAGATAACCTTAAAATATTTTTTTCCTATTAGTGTCTTCCGGGCACTGTCTCAAATCCCAGCAGTAATGAGTGGACAAATCAACTTCTAGAGGAGGACCAAAACTTGCTATCTTTTCTTATGCCATGAACCTCACTGAAGGTTCAAACATCAAACATCAGCCAGACCCTAACTGCAGTCTGCTTCACGGACAACTCAGCCCTGGAAGTAACCCAGTTTGACTCTGTTCCCGCACTACCGAGGGAAGGATTCCTGTGGGAAAGGCTCCAATACACAAATAATGTAGACACTCCTCCAGAAAGGTGTCATTTTTGACAAACAGAAGCATTTTCTGCATGTTTAGGGCTTTGTTCATTCATGCACGCAGGACCATATTTGTTAAGTTAAAGGAGCCATTCGTCAAACGCACGGAATATACACTGCTGTTAAGAACAGTTCTCCTCCTCAGCATTTTTCATCCTACTGCCCTTGAATTTTAGGAAGCCGAAATTATGTGTGTGTCTTACCAGATGAATAGTGGATTCTTGCAGTATGGGTCCAATGGTCATGCAGGTTATACTATATGTTTGATCCGTTTTGCCTTGTTTCCTTGGTGTCGTGTGCACACCTGAATACCTCTGTAAGAAAGGTGGATGCGAAAAAGTAATATTTTTCTGTTTTCTAATAATGGAAATTTAATTTTAGAAATTCTGGTTAGAAATTCTTCTGAAGTAATCAGTGTTATGTAGAGTAGTACACAATGTGGAGAACGCATACAAAAGCTCTAATTCAGAGCTCTGGCAGAGACAGCTGCAGTTGGGTGAGATTTTAGCCCCCACATACCTATCTTTTCCTTTCCTCTGCTAAGCTAAATCACTAGACATTAAATGCTAGCCAAAATGTAGCATTCTTGCAGGGCCCTGGTTTAGAGGCATGTGAAATGTGGCATTGGAGACTCAAACTCATGTTTTCTTAATGACAAGTACAGGAGAAAAAAAAAAAGATATTTTCAAGGACATAGGCTATCCAGTTTTGGGTTATTGCTTGGGTTATCCAGTCAGTAGCAGAAACTTGCTAACAGAAGAGCAAAGAACAATATACGCTGAATATTGGTAGCACTCCCAAATTCCAGAATACAAGGTATTCCTGAATATTTGAGGGTGTTGTTTTCAGTTTTAAGGCTACAAGAAAGCTTATGACATGCTTGCATGTCCATATGGCAGAGAATCTTGCCCTTTAGTTCTTGCATTAAGCCTGCATCTTGTCTAACCCAGGACAACTTACAGTAAATGGTAGCACAGTGACTGGGAAAGGTGTAGGTTAGTATTTTGCCAATTTAGCAATAGTTTAACACAACTTTAATCCCAGATATGTCAGCCCAGAATGTACTGGGCTGGGAAATCTTCTGTTTAATAGGTTTTTCTGTGTTTCCGCAACACCACTTGGAATTTCACTAAGGCAGCATTTGCTTTTTTTACAGTTCACTTATCTGCTACAAATATCTTTAACAACAGGCAGTCAAGTAGTGTAAGACCACATATGGACACCACTAGTCTTTACAGAAATCAGCAGAACTCCCTTGTTTTCCATCAGTAGTGCAGCCATACCAAATGGCATGGCCCTACGTATCTGAACAGATCAGCACAAGGTATGCATTGTGAATGGTCACAGTATTAGTGTTCATCTTTTCTTCATCAGTCAGCCATCCATTAGAAAGGGTACAGTTGAATTTACCATCCCCTCTGGAACAACTGCAATTCTGAACTTGAACACCTGTAACTAAGAGCTAGATTTTTACAAAAATGACAATAATGAATGAAGCCAACACTGCTGTGCTGCAGAGGGAAGTTCTGTCCAGCATGAAACACTTTGTCTAATCTGGTGTGATATATGAGACACCTTTTGTCCTTATGGCACTTTAATTGCTGACTGGAGCCAGCTTCAGTTTATAAAGGCTTGTCAAGATCACACCTCAGGGTAGAGTAGTTTCAGGACAGATAACTTTGCTATTGTGTCACTGAACAACGACTTAAGACAGGAAGAAATAACTTTCAAAAATGAAAGTGGAAGTCTCTCATACAGCAAAATAAGTAGGAGTTCAAGCTAGGCTTCTTTCTTACTGTATATCTAGTGAAATACACTGAATCTGGACTACGCCTTTCTGCACCCCTATTTTCCCAAACTCCCACCACCTTGCATATGTACAAAACCAGTCTAAAATTTCAGCAGCAGAGCCTCAACTAGCTTATACCTGCCTAGTTCATTAGTTGGCTATTAATTTATTTAAAACAAACCAAACCTTGAGCAAGCTGCTACAATGCATACCATGCATTGCTACCTCAAGTTGATGTAACAAGCCTGGAAGCCCAAGCCTTTTCAGATGGTCACAGTTTCTAGTATTTAATCATGCCAAAATTCACTTAGCCCTTGAAATGAGACAAGATCAAGCTTATGAAGTGTGGGAAGCTCCTCCAGCATTCATTCAGTGGCAATTTACTGTAAATCCAGTAATGAGTTCCTCCCATGAGGCACTTGCACATCTGAAGTACTATTTCCCGAGGCTGGCATGTCATTAATTTCCAGTGTTTATAGGCTAGTAGAGCTCTTGAATTTGCTGGGTGTAAAGGCTTTGAGATTATAATGCATGTACTACAGTGCATAGTGTGTACGTCAGGTCTTTGACACAACCTGAAGTTCCTCTTCAGAGGGCATTTACATGGAGTTCAAGCAGTGTTTAGGGAAAAAAGAAGAAGGGGAAAGGAAAGGAGAAGGCAAAGGAGAGGGGGAAAGGATAGTGTTGCACTGAAACTTTAGTGTACAAAACAAGGACGTTTATCAGAATCTTTAGCATCTTTTTATGTTCTTTCTCCAAGATGTCATTTTTATGATCAACATGCACATGGTGCATTTGATTCAAGGGCTGTTGAGCTGAACCTTTCTGTCAAAGGATGATGGGAACTGTAAGGACTGGCCATCCACTCTAAGAGTGGATGGCAGAATACCAGCTGTCTACTGTGAACTAAAGCCACAAACTGTATCTGCACTTGTAATCATAATGACGAGAAGCCCACTTTGGGATGCACTGGATGAATTCCCTGAACATATTTAAATTTGGATTTTTTTGTACTTGTTAGTTCAAACACAGATACTTGAAGACAATTGCCTTGTGTCACCAATTCCTGCTCCTCTCTCAGATCTAGCACTGCAATACTACTGAATTTCCTATCAGATTCTCCTTCGCATATACTTCGTGTATTACGCAAAGATAAAAGGCTCTGAACACTGTCCTTTTAGTAAGAATTTGAACCTTCTGTAAAGGGCTTAGAAATAACTTGTGCCTCATCCAATACATGCTAAAGCCAATGGCATCCTACTGACGTGAATCGGAATGGACCTTATCCCATAATATTGTGGTTGCAAATTAATATAATCCAAGCAGACTGTCCTGGGATGGGAAAGGAGAGACTGAACACAATCACGTGAGCATCATTTTTCTGGGAGACGGAGCAGCAGTTAAGGTTCTAAGTGGCAACTTGGAACAAGGCTTTTCACAAGGGATACAGGACAGAGATAAGTTAGTCATGAGCACAGATGAAAAGTAATTCTGCATTAGTCATACTACAGATAATAAAAGCTGGAAAATTATGACATGTGAGCCTCATGTTAAACCCACTTATGCTTAATTCTCTGCACTGAATATAAATTGTTCTCATTGCTACAGAACATTTCTTCACATAATGCCTCTAACATCTCTGTCACCTTGATTTAGGCCATTTAAATGTCAGTAAGACAAGTTAACAGTGCCTAAGGGTGGCTTTGTCCTATGCACCAAAAATCTTGTTCTATCATATTCTACTTTTCTGCAGTGCCTCCTGAAAAGATCTGACTTTCTCATGCAGGGATAGATGTATGGGGGGGAACAGGAGACGGACAGGGACAGGGGCTAGGAATGGTGATTCCCCTTTCTCTCTCCAGTATTCCTACACGATGCAGTATGTGCTGTGATGTAAAGACTAGAGATGTCACGTGACTTAGGTGCATCTCTGCCTCTGCCACCACCCCGCCCCTGCTATATCCAGCCTGCCATGTGCAAATGCTTTCCTTTTATTACTTCCACCCCCAAATCCCTTGATTGTCCAGAGGTGTGGTTTTATGTCCCAAAATTACAATTGATCAGCCATGGATGATTAGGGAGCACAAGTCAAGTCTTCCATGAGAATACAGGGTGCCCATCTGCCCTGCAACAGCTTTGAATGTTAAAAGATCCACAATTTCAATGGTCAGACAGGTCTATTAGAAGTTGAAAACACAGAAAATACTATAAATCCACACTGGTCTGGCAAACTATGTCAGAGAGAAACTGGGTTTTGAAGGGCAGAATATTCCTGAGGGAAGTAGGAGTTGGTGTGTTGATTTCTGAGAATGTAAGTTCAACAAAAAAGCTGTAATGAATTTTTCTTTTGGCAAAAGTGGGTGTAGATCCTGATAGTATTAAAACCTCAGAGGTAAAGGTTTAAAATGTTAGCAGATTATTAGCAGAATAAAAAATGTGCAGAAAGCTTCACTGTTGAATTAATTAAGTGCTACCCTCTCAACTGCTTGCAGCCTATTTGGAAAGAGGCTCTGAATGACCTGCCACATGGTCTTCTGACCTCCAGCCATAAAGGGGTTGCATGGCCCAGACACCACTCGACCAGGTGCCTTCTACCTGCTGAGGTTATGAGTTTGTCCCACCTGCGGAGAATTTCAGAGCAGGCGCTCAAAGACAGCTTTGAAGTTCAAAGCTCCGAGGAGAGATAAAACACATCCTATCAACCAACCACAGTCGGGTCCTGGGAGAGCTGTTCCCACTTCTGCAGCTTTCTCTAAAGGTAGCATGTATCCTGAGACTCAAAGGAAACACACTTTATTCACTTCCCTGGAGAGTGAACTTCTGAAGCATTGTTATGGCATTTTTTCCTAATGACTTTGTGTATTTGTCCTTGAAGAACAACAACAGATTTGTGGCTCAGGGGAAGAGAAAAATGTTCTCTGAAGATGTTGTTTCTGGAGGTTACTTTTAGAAAGCCTGGTGTCTACTCCCACTAAAGTCAGCAAGAAAGTTATCACTGGCATCAATGGGAAGAAGACTATGTGTAACAGTTTTACATTTAGATTGGATAAGGAAGCCTTTTGTTCCGGTCTCTGGTTTGCATGTCTTGTTTACACAAGGCAGATAATGCAAATAAAAGGACTAACGACTATTAACAAACAGCTGTAGTGGATAACCCAGTAAGTATGGGATGTATTGTGTTACAACAGAGAAGGGGATATTTGTAGCTTAGTGTTATATTAGGATGTTGTTTTCCTATAAGGGGAGTGAATTCTCCAGTGGTTGAATCTAAGCAGGAGTCTAATATATTCGCACTGAATCACTCCCATCCTTCTGCCTCCACCCCAGAGGACGCTCTCTCGGGAACAAAGGACCCTGAGGATAGTAGTCTCCTAGCACAGATGCCTGAATGGTGAATACACAAAATGCTTTATCAGTAGGTTTCAAAGGCATTTCCCAACACCAGGGGACCGATAAAACTTCTGTCTTTCAGGTTGTATTCAGTCTCATGGAGGTAAAAGTACTGTGACTGACAGTGGCATCCACCCATTCCCTGCAAGAACTGACCCCTCTTGCCCCACATATTTCCAGCGTTGCCATCTTTGCTTTGCACACCCTAAATTTCTCTTCAGGCTCTTCCTCTGAGTTCCAGGCTCATCATTTAGCCATACAAATGTACAGCTCTGAAGTCTATCTCTCCCCTGCACCCTCGCCTGCAACCCTTCTCTCTCAGTCAGTTCTCAGCTTCAGCCTTTCCCTTCCATTTCCCAGGGTTTTTATTTACCCAAATTCACCTTCCTCCCTACCTGACTCTGCTGCAGACCCTCTTCCACTCTCTCCTGGCTTCCCTTTTACATTTTCATCAAATTGGCTTGCGGCTTCAGTCTCCCTTCCTTTCTCCATCTCAGGGTAAAACTCAGGATATGCTGTATCCTCTTTTGCCATGATCGTCGCTTACCCACACCACAGGTCCCCATCAAATTGCCACCCCTGGGCATGTCAAACGTCAGGTTCAAGTCTTTCAATCTCTAAGCAGGAAACCCAGGGCAATGCTATGTGAACTGAGACTCTTCTCTCCAACAGCATGTCTGGTACCTCAGGGTCTGGGCTCACTATCCAGTTAAAATCTTCCACCAGGATGGTCAGATTTTTTGCTGTTTTGCTCCAATGGTCCTTTCAATAATTTTGCCCCAGAACTGGAGTATAGGGCATCCTTACCCTCAGAGAAGCACTTTCTAGCTTTGCAATCAACCCATGGTAAGGGTAGATCTACATTCTTTGCAGGTGTGCAGTTGTCTGCTTCGTGCCAGAAGGGTAACCTCCATTTGCGGTGTTATTTGGGATCAATGAAGTTTTAAGATTGGGCCAGTTATTTCATTCCTGAGCCTCGTAAGAGTAAGCTAGCAATACTGTACTTCCATGGCACTCTCTTCCTTTCTGTCTGTGCCACACTCTAACTCCTACCCTAGCTGTCACCACCTCCTAATTCATGCTCAAGCCCTGACAATTGTCACTCCCTCCGCTGTCCTGGCCCCCGCTGCTGCTGCGCGCCTCTTCACCCACTCTGACCTCAGTTCTGCCATTCCCTTCAGCAGCACCAGCGCTGAGGCTGAGCAACCCACCGAGAGCCACACTGCTGCTGGCTGCCTTCCAACCTCTTGGATTTGGGGTCTTGTAGTGTGCTCCTGCCTCACTCCTAGGCTCCCTGTGCAGAGGACAGTGATGATCCCCCAGGCATACCATCCCTCAGCTGCACAGGGAGCCACGGAGCTCAAACACAGCTGCCCGTGACATGAGATCTCCAGGCACCTTGGTAAGGGAGGATGGGTGCTAAGGAGTCCAGATGTAGCTCCTTCTGAGGGATGGCCAAATGGTGGATTGGGACATCTCCCATGCTGCTGCACAACATCTGGGTTTCATCTCCAGTGCCTTTCTCAGGGAAAAGCTGTAAAACGGAGCTCCGTTTGCTGAAAGGTTTCTGTTATTTTCTGTCATGAAATTTCTTTCATTCTAAGTGTCCTCTGCATTAGTAGTCTTTCTTTCACTAGAATCTGTCAATGATATCTCCTTTTCCTTCTTCACTCCTCTCTTCCTTCTAGCCAATTTGCCTGGTGGCCACAGCAGAACCCATCAGTATCTCAGTTTAGACATGACAGACACACAGCTACAGTCAGACAGAAGCCGTAAATTAAGTGCTGGTTGTCTTTAGACAAAGATGAACAACTTTGTATCCTCTTTCATCTCTTCTTCTAAGTTTAATACCCTGCTGCAATTCACCACCTTTATTACAGCTCAAACCTTCTGCCCTCACTTGAAGGGGTCTGGGAGGCAGCATCCTGCTTTGCAAATACGGTCCTTATAGGCAAAGCTGGAAATTTAACCCTGTCACTGATATGACTGAGCTGACTCTCCTTTGTTTTGTTTCTCAGGATATGCTAAGTCTGTGTTTAGACGTTCTATCTGCAAGCACAGCTCTAACCCTTAAGCTATGTCCTCCTTCCATGCACACATATGAAATCCAGGAGATGAAAACTGAGATCCCCTCCCTGTGCCTTCCCCAGTAAAGGATGGCATTTTTGTTCCCAGCAGAAGGCTTAGGCAGAGGATGGTTAGCTCCTGTGTGTTCCTTGCAGTTCATTTTGCTGGAGTGCCAGGCTGCAGCAAGCCCTAGTTTGTATTGCTTGTTAAGGAGTTCTCAGCAAAGGGCTTGCTGTTAGAAAACGTGGCTATGACAAAAAGAAACCTTTCATGGGAATGTTTTCATTCAATGAAAACTCTGGGGAGACAGAGCTGTTGGGTCCAGCAGGAAAACTCTGGTAAAAAGGAGTGTGAAAGGGCGTCTTTTCCTTGACTAACTATGTACATAACAAGTGGGCTTATTTCTCAACATCTGGATTAGGCAGGGAACTTCAGCCTAAGTCTCTGTCTCTCTTGTGCGTGAGCAAAGCCCCTCTCCCCATCCAAAGAGTACTTTCTACCCCAGGGCAGGTCTTTCACAGTTTTCCCTGCTAGAGCTTATCTAACCTGCATAAATACTTTAAACACTTGCTGTGAGATAAGAGTGTTTTGCAAGAGACTGATTTGACAGTGCTGTTGTTCAGGCCTTCACACAGGATGTGGGAAACTGAGGTTCATGCCGCTACCTCAATGAATATTTAATTATTTATGGAAAGTGGAGCAGCTGCAGTAGGAAGGAGTGAGAGACAGTAATAGCTCTGGGGTTGGGGCACTTACAGAGGATGCTGGAGAAAGCAGAGCAAGACCTCATCCCCAGGTCTCCCACATCCCTGGTGACTGTCCCAGATGCTGCTTGCTCACTTGCTGTAGTACTTGAAGGGAAATCTTCAGAGCTTGCTTCTATCCCAGTGCAAAGGTTTTGAAACCTCTGTGTAGCATAAAAGATCCCAGTTCTGGCATTTCTCAACTTTTCAGACCTCTGTTTTTCAGTGTTAATATTCTTTAAAGTCTTACACTGTAAAAATATTTAAAATGCGAAATAAATGATCTCTGTTTTCCCTGTGACCTGTCAAGGAAGGAGTCTGAATAGTTTGCTGTATTTTCAGCCTGAATTCCATGGCTTACTGATCTGGGCTCCCGAGCACTTTTGTGGCTGAGTAAAAATAATAATAAAAAAATTAATGGGTTTTATGTTTGGTTTGGACAGTCCTAAGGCTTGAGGTCAGCCTTGCAGGAGCAATTTCCGTAGACTAACACTCCCAAGCTGTGTCTTATAATGCCTTTAAGGGTCATGAAAGGAGGTTGTAAAAATAAAATATCCACTGTGAAGAAACATGAATGTGTGTTTTCAGACCTCACCACAGAGATGCAGGCTTACCTTCTATAGGCACTATTCATAGAGTCCAGAAGCCCATGCTCAGTATTCAACAAGAAGTCTATGTGCAGGAGGAGTGGAATATTGTGTGGCAAGTGTGATGAACCTTTACATTTCATGGCATCTATCCTAATCCTTTAATTCTCCTTCAGTTTTAGTCACTCCCTTTCTATACCTGCTGTTTACATCATATCAGAGAACTCCTTCCATTTACTGTGTCTCATGATATGAAATCCAAAAGCTTTATCCTTACTTTTCCTTACCCAGTCACCCCAGATCCTTTTCACCTGGTCGCTGTAGTCCTCAGCATGGAATTTAAGCCTGTTAGATCTAACTTTGTTGCTCACTTCCCTCAAATATAGGTATCTCTGTCTGTCTGCCTGACTTCAGTAAACATTGTTTTTCGTCAAAGCTTCCACCAGCTAAATGCCTTCAAACCATAAAATTCTCCTTAAAGCAAACAGACAGTACAAGCTCCCCCAGCTTCCCACACTAGCTTGGAGCTCACATTTATCTCTGTGATCCATCACCTTGCCATCATCTTTCTCCCTGAACTCTCTTTTTACACCCATTTGTTTTGTCTGTAGATCTCCCTGCCACCATCAGCACAACAATATATCCATGTGCACTGCTGTCTCATCTTCCTAGCTCCTCAAATCCTCTTTAACTACCTGGTAAGCAGTGTAAAACTGAATGTGTGGCATATCCATCAAGGACACTTGGGCAACAGGGCTAATTACACTTTGAGGTAGGGAAATTACTTGAGTTCATTATGGAGACCCATTACCCATGCACTTGCCATCTGATCAGTGACTGTATCAGAGGGGCAGCGCTGGCTCAAAGTATCCTCCCCATGCTAAAGAAGGGCCAGGATCAAGTAGACTACTTGCCAGTAGAGTAAGTAGAGGTGGCTGAGCCTTATTCATGTCCAGTCTACCCAGAGAGCATGAAAGAGTGAGTGTGGACCTGAATGTGGACACCACGCTTGTTCTGGTTCTCCTCCTCCAGCAAGCTAGGTCAACTGCATTATAAAACGTACAGTTTTCAAATGGCAGAGGCTGAACAGGAGATATTGGACAAAACCCTTCCCCAGTTTCAGAGCTGATCCTTGTGAGTGGGTGAGATACAGGAGATTCTGACTGTTTTGTTACACTTTTGCCCTCAGATAATTTGTACTAGACCAATGTCCTGGTTTTGGCAGGGATGGAGTTAATTTTTTCCTCTCAGTAGCTGGTATGTTTTGGATTTCGTGTGTGAAGAATGTTGATAAACACCCTGATGATATGAGTTGTTGTGAATGAGACCAAGGACACCGTCCTGCTTTCCAAGTCTTGCTAATTTGCAGATGCAGGAAGCTGGGAGAAAGACAGACAGAATAATTGATCCAAACTGGCCAAAGAGAGTATTCCATGCCATCAACGTCATGCTCAGTATATAAGTGGGGGCTGGCCGGGGCGGGTATCGGCCTTCCTGGCATCCATCTTTCTCTTCAGTTTGCTGGCATCGCTCCCTCTACCTTGCTGGCTCCCTTTTTTTGCTCCTTTGCTTGCCGCTCGGTTTTGTTTCCGTGATCGCTGCTCGGGACGGGCTGTATCGGTCATTGGGACATCGGGTGGTGAGAAAACATACATTGTTTACCTTGTATATTTTAATATCCTTATATTCTGTTATTATTGTAGTTTTCCTTCGTTATTTTAGTAAATTGTTGTCATCTCAACCCACGAGTTCTCCTTCCTTCCCAATTCTCTCCCCCATCCCGCCTGGGAGGCGGAGGGTGAGCGAGAAACTGTGTGGTGATTCGGGCTAAACCATCACAACCAACCAGCGGCATTCTTGGGCACAGGTGCCAACTGACATGGAAGGACCTACATCTGCACTTGTAAACAATCAAGTCCATCAAGAAAAGATGGTTGTATGCAAACCAGAGTGCTAGTTAAAACAGGTCAACTTCATGCCTCGGCACTTTCAGGGCTTTTCTGGTACAGGTGGTCACATTCCAGCACCCAGGAATGTTCCCAGACACATACAGGTTTATTGCAACAGACACAGCCAAGGACCTCGTTTGTCTTCTTGACTCAATTCAGAAAAGCTCTAGCTTGTGTGAAAAAGTAAGATATCCCCTATTTTGCTGTTTTGTGAAAGGCGATTTAGAAATAAGCCTGTAGCAGAGGAGGTAAAATTTGATGCACAATCCATCACCCTGACCTTTGCAGGAAATAAAGCTCTGCTTCAGAGCTCATCAACCACAATAACTCATGGCCTGATTTACTGCTGGGGTACCCTAGTATTATGATAATGTAACTTCATTGATTTTTGTAGATTTACAGTAGTATTACATTGAAGTAACATGATAATAAACATAGCACTCAGTTTGATGAAGGGACTGTGTGACAGAAAGCTTGCCTGTGTTTTCCAATTTTGTCAGCTGGCCTAATAAAAGCTACTACTTCTCCATGCAGTGCTCGATGCCATTAGTTCAAGTGTGATCTTAGTTAAAAAAAATGGTAAACGATCTTCTCTTACTGGCCTCTGAATTGAAAGGTATTTGTGAATTACTGCTGGTAGGTATTTCAAGAGAAAAAATATTAAATTGAAATCAATTCAGTAAATCCTTCTAAGCAGCATAAATGAAGGAAGTTTTATAAATGATTGGTCCAATGTTCAGCATATCTGTCACCAATAGTTTTGCCCTGCATGACAATGTTTGCCTGTATTTTTCCAGTTGATTTGTAACTGCTCTGGAGAACAGTGAAAGTTGGCAGAAATTCTTGCACTGACACTTTTCTTTCTCTTTATTCTCGATTTGGGGGTTTTTTGGTTTGGTTTTTTTTTTTTTAATTTGTTTGTGTACTGAACACAAAGATTCTCCTTAGGGCTTCTTATTCTCTTGCTTCTGTTACGTTCTGCAGAAGGGAAAACATCAACGCCTTGACAGCTGCTCTACTGGCTTATCATAAAACTGCTTAAAACACATTAGAGCGAAAGAAAGGCTATCATGTATGAAAAAAAACACATGACAACTTAGAGTGAAAAGATGTAGTAACAACACTTTTGCAAAGCAAAGTTTAGAAAGCAAAGTTTAGTGTGAACCAGAAAAACACATACACATGCATTTAACCATATGACTGATAATAAGTTATAGATTTATGAATAACAATAATAATAACAACTATTATTATTATTACTATTAAACAATCACAAAGATTCTGCTTGCTGGGAAAAAAAGAAATCCATGGCACGTCCTCAGCTAGAAGAGCATATTCATTGCGTTTCTGGCAGTGGACTCTCAGTGGGATAAAGAAATGGGTCTCATTTCTGACAGAACAGACTACAGTGATGAGTAGCATAAATGCATAATTCCGAAAGAAAGAGGACAATAACTCTTTAATTGCTGGCAACACAAGTAAAAAATTTCCAGTGGGGGGAAACTTCTGGCTTCATTGGCAAAGGGGTACCTATCAGTCTGGAGTTGTGCTACTTGCTCAGTATACTCCCAAATTCTGACAAAATACAAAGATAGCTGACTCCCAAAGGAATGTGAATTTTCCTGGTTCCTGCAGCTTGCACTGCTGTCCGATTCTCAAATGGAAGGGAAACACATCTAGCTGGTTCTTTGTACCTTACCCTTTTCCAGAAGCCTAATTGGGTCTGATTGTCTGGCATCTGAGACCTGCACTGATTTAATTTCCACCACAAGATCCTGTGTAGACCTTCTTTCAGGATGATGCCTGTCAAAACAAAGTCATGAATTCAACCACTAGCAAAAGAAGCTCATAACATCCATTTGTGCTGCTGAGGCAGTCACATTAGCTGCTTGCAGACAAAAAGAGATGTGTGCATATACACACACACAGGCATATGCACATACACAGGTATCTCCAGTTCAGACTGACCTGATGTATGCAAACAGCATTGTAATCACAATCTGCTGTATTGTTTCTGTGTGCATGTCCCAGCATTTAAACTGGTCAGGTATCTTCGCACCAAATCTTACCATAAGTTAGTGGCTGTACTACACACTCTGAGTGGAGCATCATCTAGCTGTACTACCCCCCACCCCCAGCAGTGGAGAAGGGAAGAGGAAGACCCTGGCAGCTGCCAACATCAAATGATGTCCTTCCCCACCTCCCTCGCTCTATGGTGTTGTCCCTAACACAAACTAGAAAGGAAAGCTGTGCTGTTTTTCAGGGAGTTTCAGGATTTTGGCAGAACTGGAATAGGATTAGGGCAGAAGAGAAGCTAATTTAATACTATGGGGCTAGAATAACAGTACCACCAAACTTCTAGGGAATATTGGGTAATTGACAACACTGTTTCCATGCAAGCTCAGGAGACCACACAGGAAAATTATCTTCTAGAGTTACTGAATTTCACTGACAAAGGCCAAAATTTTAGACTCCAGCAGAGAACAGCTATGGTTAGTGCAGGGCAGTGAGAGCTGGAAGCACAGTACCAGAAGTTGTTTGAATTCAGCTAATACACTCACAGAAGCTCTGAATTACAGGTTAGTTGGTGGTCATAAAATGGATCAAGAACTGACTGTCCATTGTTGAGGAAACAAAGTAGTTTTCCTAACCCTGCCTCAATCAGCTCAGGCTGTAACAGCTGGCAAGACTGACGAGGTACAGACAAGGCTACTCAACTCCCAGAAACGGAATAGAAGTCAGGGAACAACACAGGAGACAGAGGCTCAGTGAGGGACTGTGGAGGCCAAGACAATAATACTCTGCCAGAGACAAGCATTACTTAGGTTCCCATTCTAGCTCCCAGTTAGCCTTAGGACACGTTGCAAATGATCTTGTCTCTTGCCTTTCACCCAAGGAGTTCACACACTGCCTGTGGAATAGTTAGTTCCAGCTGAAGATGTGTTAGTCCTCTAATACACATACGCCCTCTTGGTGCACTCCCAAAGGTTTTTCCATCTGCCAGACCGTGAAGAGGAAGTAAATAACATGCGCAGGCTGGCTTCCCGTTGCAAGCACCTTCTGCAGAAAGTATCAGACTGTCAGACCACAACAGCAGAGTGTTGTCAGTCCCCAGTAGACAAACTCGATCCCCTCACCAAGCTGGGTCCATTGCTTATTGCTCTCCTGGGAGCAGCTCCAGCATCATCAGCCACTTTCATCACACCCCAAATCTAATCCTTCAAATTCCACTGCAAGATGAGCATTTTGCAGAAATATGGGAAGTTACCACCTCCCAGGTAAAATGAACCCTGTATCTCTCTCCTCTGGGTCTATGATAAGAGTAAGAGCATGGGAACTGCCAGCACAGCTACCCTCACCCCTTTTAATCAGGCCCAAGGGAGGGAGCTGGCGAGTGATGAGTGCAGCAGAATGTCTGCAGGAATCTCAGGCTGCACTTCCCATTTCTTATTCAGCCTGGGGAGCTGGGAGATGGGCAGGGGTGACTCTCAGGGGTGGGGGAGCAGAAGGATAAGGGATAGGAAGCCTTCAGTGTAGGTGTAGGAAGCTCGAGCACTGTACAGCCGTGAATCCAGTGCTGACAGCTAGCATGGCAGGCCTGTCACGTTCATCACCCTGCCTTTAATTACCTCAGTACCAGCATCTTTTCTACAAAAGCTCTTTCACACCTTCCACAAATGTGTAACTGTAAACAAACTCCCACTGTGGATAAGAAAACGCCACCAGTGTAAGAAATCTCAAGCAGGTTTTCTTAAGCTGAGAAAAAGTGCAGAAAGGTTGTGCTGCCTTGTTAAACTGTATGTATGTGCATAAGGACTTTGTGACCTGCTCCTACCTTTCATTAGACTTATCCTGTCTTCCTGTAGGTTTTTCACAATTATCTTGCAATGTATCAGTTTTACTCCCTTCAAAGTGAAACGTCTTCTCTTCACCAGGATTTGCTCTACAATGGGTCAAAGTCACCCTTCATACTCTACTTATGGTCTCTGCAAAACTGAATGGAGAAATAGACAAGATCACGTTTGGGTATATGCTGACATTTGGTAAGTACAACGGTACATGCATAGGATGACCCAAATTCCATTGCTCCTTTGATTCATTTCCAGGCACCTAGAGTAAGACAGCTGAACATGTGAAAACAACTGGGATTTTAATCCAAGTTTTACACTGAAAATTTTCATCATTTGAAATTGTATCTTAAAACAGTAATATGCAATAAAGTATGCCCCCTGCCACTAAGCAAAACGCAGAGTCTACAAAAAACTGTGTGTTTCCAGCAACTCAAGTGCTGGGAGCCATTGGGCCCAGTGCAAGCAGCATGCGCTTCGGTTTGCCTCCTGTTCCTCAGGGTATTTCTGTCTGAGTGTTAACGCTCAGTGGGAATTAGATCATGAAATGAGTTGAAGGAAGGGTCAGAACATCAAGGTCTATATATTTACCAAAAAGTGGTAGACAAACTGTTGCCATAAGAAAGTACCTCAGCCTTGCAACTGGAGTAGAAAACAAGAAAAAAGTTTCTCAGAACTCCAAGAAAGTCTTTTACTACATAGATAGCTTAGGCTGATGCTGAGATGAAGATGGATAAAGGGCTAGATGAAGACATGTACACAGAAACACCACTTGCAGAATATCTGCACTGCAGGCAGGACCACTAGGACGGGTCCACACACATCACTCCTACCAGTGGTGTTTGTACTGGTAAGTAAAGGGCTTGGGGGCTATGTTCACAAGTTTCTCAGACCTACATAGCAGCAGAAGACTCATGAGAAAGAAACAGTCATCGCTTTGTGAAAGCTGGTTGCAAATACAGATTGCTAGTGCCTGGCACAATGGGTGCTGACAAAGGTACTGTCTGGAGCCAGTGCCTTGCTTTCTCCAACAAACTGTCAAGCTAAGGACAAGATACATAAAATTGCTGCTTCTAAAAGGAGGATGTAAGCCTCCAGAAACAGAAAGTGGGGCCACTCTTCTGCAGATTTTGGCAATCCTTTCTAGGAGCAATCCTGATATAAAACCACTCATCAGTACAAAGAGAAAGAACTGCTTGGTTTACAACTGAAAAGGCACCTTCATTTGTCAGAGGGGAGCAGAAAGGATAGAAAGTGTTGAAGAAGAAAACATCTTTACTGCATTATAAGGACACTGGGGAACACTGAAGCTTTGGCACAGCGTTTCGAGTTTTCAAAAGCAGTTGTAAGGGAAAAAGAAGACAGCATTTGTTTCACCTACATATGCAGTGCAGAATAACTATCTCTTTTTGAAGGGGAAAATTATTAAAAACAAACAGAAAAATATATTGAACAAAGACATCTTTGACAGGCCCAAATCCACAAAAGAACAGAGATAAAAATGTCATGAGGAGGTCATGAGGAGAGGAAAAGGATCTAGCACACCTCATCTGGGCAAAAGCTAAGCTTGGGATGCTTCTAAGGATGGGACACCTAACAGACAATCACCAACATGTCAGCAAAAAGCTGTTGACTTGACTGTCCCCCTACCTTCCAGCATCACACAGATGCAGGACAGGTGCAGGAAGTGGAAAGAGTTCTGCTGAGGGAATGATCAGATGCCACCATGCTTGCCTCAGAGTAGATGTTTGCAGATGTTTTAGATCTGTCTCTGCCTGAGAGGGATAAATAATTCTGTGTTTCAACTGCATTAAGAGCAGGTGAGTTTCAGAACTCACATGTAGCAAAGAGAGTTGTGAGCCCACTCTGGAGAAGTTCCTGTACAGATAACCTATTAGGCATCTTCGCAATCCTTTCTGTCACTGCAGACTTGAAAAAAAATCAGCAGCTAGGCAAAGTGTGGCTTCATCTGGAGATACTGCTTCATGGTCCTTTCCATCCCGTAGCTTAAGTTTCATTGTGAAATGATTAGAGGATCAGATTAGCCTTTGCTAGGAAAACTGCAGCACTAGCATGCTACCTGATGAAGATATCGTCACTGAAACAATTATAATCGTTACTCTTGTAACTGCAGAGAGGGACAAGCCATATTTAATATGGCACCTGGCTATGATTAAGTCCACAGAGGCTATAGTGTTTAACTGAGTCCTGTGACTGATGGCCTTGTCTTTTTCTGCGTCATGGTTTAATCTTCTGGTAATTGCATACTCGACTACAGTCTGATCATGACTCATTCTTGCCTTCACTACCTAAGAAAAAAAATACATTTTTATTTTAACTAATGCTTCTTCCTCAAGTAGAGACTAACAGGATGCTCAAAACATTTCACAGTGAAACTTCAGCAGGTTACCCAATAGAATGAGTCCTCCATTTTGACTTATTGCTTCATTTCCTTGATATTTCTAGCATTAAATGGTTACAACTGTGTCATGCAGTCCAGATTACAGCAGCTCTCCCAGGGCAGGGGTAGGGGGCAAGACAATGTCAGAATAGTGAGAAGACTTTGGATTCTCAGGTGGCTACAATGAGTTAAGCAGGTGCACTGCTCATGGGGGACAGCATTCCAGTTTGTACACACAGATGGGAGGATGGTGCCGCTGTGATGCAGATGGTGAGCTGTGTAAACAAGAAGTTCCTGTTCTGCATCAGCCTGCCGATGTGCCGCTTGTGAAAGGGCATCTGCGGGCTGATCATTACCAGTTTACAGCCCAGCCGTTTCCACCATTCCATCAGTGCTGCTTGTATAAACAGGGAAAAAGCACTGCACCCAGTCCGCCTCCTCTGCTCCTTCAGACCCAGGGAAGCAGGAAACCTACACATTTATCAGAAAAGCACTTTGGCAAGAGGGGAAAATATTACACATAGCCATAAAAATAGTCATATCTCCTACCCAACAACAGCATTATTTCATTGTGAGGGATGGCTTAAACCAAATAAAGTTATGTTCAGAGATGGACCTCAATCTTCAGGACTCTCTATTAGATATGTAACGTTTGATCCAACAGGGCTCTCAAGCAGCCATTTAAACATACATGTAGTCTTAATGAAGACAACAACACTCCTGATGTTCTTCAAGTGCTCTTTGCTGGATCCATGCCTATACAATGACTTGACTGTATTGCCTTTAATGATGGAGGTATTTAATAGGCCACCTGCAGACACATGTGCCACACAGTGGAAGTTGTTGCTGGGTCTGTCACCCAAAGGGAGATGGCTATGCACCATGGACCAGGTTCAAAGAGCACTGGATTTTCATCAGCTTCAGTGGGGCTACTTCCACTCCAAATATTAAGAGCAGCATCACAGAGTTGTGTTTCTTCCAAAAATTTAAAATGAGCTTAGTTATTGTTCTTGTATTATTCACATGTTCAGCTGACAAAATAACCCAGTAGGCAAAACCAGTGTAGTGCTCAAAATGGCCTGCTTTACTACCATCACTAGTAGTAGACTGTGTGACTTACACTGTGCATATGGTAACAATATACTTTTTACTAGTTTATAATTCTCAGTGTAAAACCACACAGAGCCAACAGACATTCACAATGCAGAATATATTTTAACCCTAGTCTTGAAAGAGGGCTGCTGTAGCTGTTTTTATTATATATGTGAAATTCCAGGTGTACATCTGACCAAAGTACCAACTAGTATTTTCAACCGACATGGGATGCACAGCAGTGATGTTCCAAAACATCTTCCCCGCTGCTGGTCTATGCAATCCATTACTCTTTTTATTCTTCCTTCTCTTATCAATGAGAACAGGGGCAGGCTTATATTTACACAGCCTCGTTTGCCATCTCAGCTGGGGAGAGACTGAGCTCAAGATGAAGACCATGCCTGTGACAGTGTCTGTAATGCAGGCTGGTTGTTTCAGCTCAGTCTGTAACCAGAGGAAATCCAACCAGTGCAGGCTCCTGGAGCCCAGTCACCCAGCTGACCACCAGCCAAAGCCTGCTTCAGACAAACAGAAGCGCTCTCTTTGCTCCATTGGTTATCAACAGGATCTCCATGGCTCAGTTCAGTTGCTTAATCATGGACATCAGATGCCATTTGAGAGGGTCAAGGATGTCTCTGCTCTGGCTTTTGGCTACTGCTTCACTAAGTCTGGGGTACTCAAGGAAGCTCACTGCTTATTTCTTTCAAACCTTCTTGCTCTAGAAGAGATGCTGTGTGTCAGGGACCAGAGGATTTTACTATGTCCTCACAAGAGAGAAGTGCCCCGTGTGATACTTTTATCACTGATATTAATACAAGAGTGGCATTTGCTTTGAAAACAAAAATTCCATACCAAAGAGCCCCGTTGCTTCTGAGAGCTATTAGTCAAGCTCTGGTTTTAAAACTTGTAAATTAACTAATTCCTTTTTTTAAAAAGTCTAATAGTCAGACAGTTTAAAGAAGCAGTACATTCAAAGTGAGTCATTCACAATATTCAAAGGATATCCATTTTAAATTGATTAGTATTGATGAGACTATTTCTTCCAGACTAGCAAGATTCTGAGACATTCAGCAATCCAGAAACAGAACAGACTTATTTATTTGATCTGTGCAAGCTAACGTAACTAGGATTTTAAATAGCAATTTATTGATAATCACCTATTTGTAAGCACCTTAGAGTCACTGGAGATCGTGGCATACTTCTTCAGACACAAGCAGTCAGACAGTTAAAACAATCTGAGAATAAAGAGGATGCAAACACAAGTATTCTTTCACATTATTTTTGCAAAGCAACATAGGAGACACTGAATTAACACTAAGACCCTTCTGTACAAGTGCAATCACTGTCCAGTGTTCTGTTCCTGGATATATGCCTGACCCCTAAAAAACATTTTGTTTTGCTATACCTCAATTTCTCTGGTTCAAACAAGAAATGCTATGTGAATTAAGCTAATAATCTATTATCTTTACTTCTGCTTACAGCCAGTGAGATTTGTTGGCACAGCAGACTTGTGTGGGTCAGGCAAGCATTCTGTTTGCCTGCATAGTCCTGGAATGCTTGTTTGCAGAGGTGGGTGCGTGGGTTTGCAATTATGGTGCTGTTGACTCTAATCCATCCAAGAGAAGACAGCATGATTTGTATATAGCTCTGAAAAGAGTTCTTTTCTGGCTTAGTACCATCTGGGCAGAGAGTCATTCCTTGAACAGAGCCGACCACACCAGCTGCAGGGAACACTAACCAGAATAAGCAATTTTTCTGAGACTGAAGCACAAATGGGTGGGTTACTAGTATCAGGACAAGGAGGTTGGCTATATAACCTGAGAAGCTACTGATGATATGTGAGGAGATAGCCGGACATTCCACTGCCTTGTCAAGGTGAAGACAGGTAGGAAGGTGGGCACCTTCTTACATGAAACTAAAACCCAGGCAAAACTGATCACTGCTTAGATTTGATTACAAGGATAAATCTCAGGTTAGGTTCATCAAAGTTCCCGAACATGAGCCAAGTATCGAATGAAATGACCGCTCAGATTTCCAGCAGTTCCAAGTTACATTTAGAGTCAATCTAGGCTCTAGGGGTGAAGATCTATGGTTGCAGAAAGGAAGGTTATGAACCTAAGTGGTTTTAATCAGAAACCAGACCAAACTAAGGTCTGGAAAAGTGCTGTTTTCTGTTCTCTGTTTGATTATATGAAGAACAGGATGGTGTCAAAGTCACCGTAAGTGGGAGCAAAATTAAAAAATATTTGCTAATAGAATGGCTTAAAAGTGGAGACCTGCCTGATTTTCCTCTGTCTTTCCACAGATTTTGGATAAGTGTTCTAGCCTTTGTTAGTATACACTGAAAACTGGAGGGGAATCCTGATTTGTTTTGTGGGCATTGTTGTGTTGGCATTTATTTGACTAGTATCCACTTTCAAATTTGGTAATTGCACCAACATCTGCATTTTTAATTCTTGTTTTAAGCCATTCTGCTGTTAAATTTAGGCTTACCATCAAAACTAGGGCTTGAGATCCCTAATCCTATGTGTTTTTCAAATTTTTTTTTTTTCTGTTTGATGGAGTGGATTTAACTTTTTATTTTCTCTAATTGCAGGAAGTAAAAAGGAATATATGTAGTTTTAACAGATTCTTCCTAATCGCATGTACCTAGGCAGAGAAGGGCCTGGAAAAGATCACATGGGTCTAGCTCCATCAGGATTAAAGACACCAGGAGTGCTTGCATGGGGGTAGTCTGACAGGCATGCTTCATGCTGTGTCTTACCCTGTTTGTAGGTATGTGTCAGTTCTATGTTGGCATCTATGACTCTAGCAACTGAACAAACAAATTGAGCTAACCATGTCCTCCTACAGAGATCAGCATGAATCCCACCTCCTCACTGTATCCTGCTGCATGACATGGTATTATCAGCACAAGAGGGATGTGTCAGGGTACTGCTGCTCCCTTTTCCTCTGTAGCCCATGCTCCAAGGCTCTTCCACCTTATGTTGCTGAAGCTCCTCATGCCTCCCCAGCACCCTGTAAGGGGATTCATGGTGGCAGTGTGATTCCTGCCAGGGGAGTGGGGAGCAAGAAAACAGGGCCGATGTCTTTCCCCCTGGCTGCAATGTCTACCCCTAGTCATAGACACAATACACTGGGCATGTACTAAGCAGCTGTGCTAGACTTGAACTGGCTCTGCAACTGATAGGCTTCAGAGGCTTAACCTCTGAAAGGCAGCCTCTAGGGTGATCTAGTATCATCAAATGATATTAACCAAAACCTTCTACACCTGCAACCTCAGAAGGTTTCGGGATAGAATGTATACAACCCAATGCCTGCTGCTCATGGATAGAGCTTGTCACCTTTCATGTAGATTGCAACAGAAGGGTTTACATTTGCTGCTCACATTCTGGGGATACAAGAACTCTGCAGCGGTGTAGATTTCAGTGGGGCTCAGCTGAACTCAGATGAGCTGTTCACATGTCTGATGTCAAATCATGCTTCTGCACATCACTAGACTTGGCCTTCAGGAAACTACTGTCTACTCAATGCAGATCTAGCTCATCAACACGGGCTGCTTCTCTGCTTTTTCTGACCGAACCCTGCAGAGCATCTGCTGCAGTGTGGCTTGGTCATTTGGCTGGAATATCACTTATTTATGCTTTTAGATCACTAGATGGCACTCGGGTCAGTCTCTACAGAAGACCTCACTAGGACAAGGGCTTTAAGCATCACTCCAAACTCTGCAGGGCTGGTATGGACGTGAAGGATACAGGGTGTTTCTGCTCTGGACCTGATGTGGACCTCCACCAACAAGCCAATCCTCAGATTGCTTTTGCTGTCCTTCCCATCTTTTTCAGTACAAAAGCACCTTCCCTTCCCCCCCAGAGCTGTGTGACTGGAAGCTGTGAATATTGCCTGGCTCCACTCACCTTCTGGTTTTGATCTGAACAGAAATTCATCTTGGTCCTTCCACACAAGCCAGCCTGCCTTTCCCTGAGCTGTGGGAACGGCTCCAGCGAGCTGCAGGGACATTGTGTGCACCTCCCCAGAGCGGAGCAGCTCTCTGAAGGGTTGCTTTGTGGCTTCATACCTCAGCTATGTGCCAAGTCAGGAGACTTGCTGGAAGGCAGGAATGGGCAGGTAAAGAGAAAGAGTTCCAGCTCATGCTGTGCCATGTCCCTCCTCACCTGCTGCCCACCTGCCTGCTGTCCTTGTGGGATGACCGGGCGGGCAGCCCCAGTATGCTGCCTTCACTCGACCTCATGCGTTACACAGCTCTCAGTGACAGTGATAACACAGCCTGCAGTTTGTGGGCTAGGATTAAGTGCTCTTAAAGAATAGCTCCTGCTCTGGCCTCTGCCCAGCCACATGCCAGCACCCCTGCCTGGCTGGTGTGGAAGCACCTTGTTCTCCATGCCTGCAATCCCGTTTCTGTGCACACAGGACCAAAAAGAACCATGTTTAGTTCCCATCATTTGAGAAGAGAGCAGCACTGCTCTGGAAGGCAGCCTGCAAAAAGTAACGTCCTGCAGAACAGAGTCCATCCACTGAGACCAACACCAGCAAGCTCATCTTAGTCCTCAGGTAACATCCCTTTGCTGTGCAGCCTCACAGTCCTAGTAACCTAGGGGCTTTTCTCCCATGCCCATAAAGCCAGGGTTGGCTGTAATTAATATAATGCTGTTCCAGCTTCTTTCTCTGATTCCTGTTTTCTTTAGGGGCTTCTTTCTACATATAGGTTGGCTTTAGCAAAGATAAAACAAGGTGTAAATTTCCCCACCTTCTTTCAGAGCCACTCTTGCCTACTTTAAAATGCTTTTCTGACCTTTCTGCACTTACCTTGCTATTACTTTTGCAGAACCCACCTCCCTTCAACTCTATTTTTTTCCCCTTTTCTTATAGCTCCCTTTCTGAGTTAATTTTTTGGCTTTTCTAATTAATCTCCCTGCAATGCTGAGATATTAGTAAAATCAGAGGGAGAAAGGATTTTCTGGGAACCACAAATTGCTTGAAAGCTAACAACCTTGCTAAAGCAGATTCAGGAGACGTTAGGTGCAGGCTTGCTCTGTGTGCAAACCTTGACTCAGCACATATGCAAACAGGCTCCAAAAATAGATTGCACTTTCCCAATTCACATGTGATGCATGTGCCATATTTCTGTGCTGCGCTTTCCAAAAATAGGATTCACACATGATTGGCTGGTCTAAATCTGTGAGTATTTAGCTGCATGCTTTTTCAATACAGGCATCCAAGCACTGGGCTCCACAGCCTTTTCATAGAGGGATTTTTCTCATGGGGACCTCCCCTTCTATTCACAAAAATAAGGGTTATGTCCCCTCCCCTGTGCAATTGCTTAACATCCCTGTGGCAACTGCAGAAACCCCACACGTGGAGAAGTGACACTAGGTGTCGGCTGAAACTATTTTTAGCTTGTTCCTGTGCTCTCGGGCAGCTGGAAGCAAAGAGGTAACCCATTACCTAGAAGCTAGCCAATTCCCCTGAAACACCAGCAAGGGCTCTGCAAAGCAGTAACCCAGAAACTGCAGTCTGACAAGCAGAGGTTGTTTGCATGCAGATCTGAACAAAGAGCTTGGTTAGAAACTGAATAAAAGGCTTCTCCCCTGTACTTCAAGGGAGTGAGTGGGTTTGTGTGCAGATGTCTGCCGAAGAGAGACTGGAAACCAGGACTGACTGGGCAGAGCGCTGGTCTGGTCACAGGGATAATTTCTTTGTGGAATAAAGCAGCTAGGGAGCTGGGGAGCAATAGCTCTGCCAGTGCCATCTCTTAAGGATGGCCCAAAATCCACCCCTGGCCCAGTGCTAGCATTATTGCATGGTCCAGAAAAGAGACTGTAAAACTCGAGGGTGTTACAAGATCAAGAAATGCCTGACAGGTTTCCACTCATGCTTCGAAAGTGTCTCTGATACACACCCGCTATACTACAGGCACAAGAATAGTACATAGGAAGAGGCTATACCCTGTGTAGTGACACTGCAAATTTGTTTTCGAGACTCCCGGTGCTAAAGTAAAAATGGCATAGCCACTTAACAAAGGCATACAGAGTCACTCTGCCCATTCGAATGCATCCCAAATCTCGGGATTAACTTGGTCCCAATAAGCCTTATGTCACAGCAGGTGCTATCCTTCTTCCCCCTGTTCCTGTAAACAACTAGTGTGTGCACTAGCGATCGTTCAGCAGAAACATGATGAACACCCACACCTTGTTTCAGACCCAGCTGGTCCTGCTGGATGATCCAATACTGCACCCCATATCAGTGGTCATTAATTGTGCAACCACAGCCCGAGGTGAAAAGGACAAACAGAGGTGATTATATGAGTCATATCACTTAGCAGATACGGTCTTCAAATGCCATAGTGATAAGAGCAGATCTGCAGCAAAGCACATTTCATTATCTAAGTCTTTTCCGCCTCCCTTGGGGCAGATAACACTTGCTATGTCCTCCAAGACTGAGGAAACGAATTTAACTTGCAGGAAATCCAGTGGCTTAAAATCAGCCTTGGCCAACCTCATCTGGGGCCTATACTGCAAGGTTCCAAGTACTTACTGACAGCATACCGCACCTCTCTTTCCCTTATCTAAATAGCTTACTACCACCACTACTTCACTTACCAAGTGCTGCTTTATACTTATTGAACTCCAACAGCTTTACTCATAAATACATCAGCATGCAAATATGTGGCATGACTCAGACCTGGTACCATCAGTGTTGGTTGTTTTTTTTTTCATGTAGCAGGAATCTTTAAAGATAAAAATTAATGCAGTTACTCTAGGGGCAGAGAAAGAAGTCACAGAGCTGGCAGCTCAAATCCCATTACCTGCTAGTATCTTTGCTGAGTCATCACAAGCTCTGACAAAGGGTCCTTCACATCTGCTTGGAGACGCTTAGCTCTTAGAAACAGACACTTTAGAGGAAACCTCTTGAGGGTTTATAGCTTGCTCTCTGTTCAGCCATCTTCACTGCAACACCAACATCTAACAGTATTGTTTCCCATTAAAATAAAGAATTAATTACTCCTATCATCTCACCTGTTCCAAGCTTTTGACTTCCATCAGACTTGAGGCTTCCTACAAACCACTACTTCAGAAAAGCAGTGCTACAAACTGCTGATGCCCAGTTTGCAGTGGAAGTACAGCAGCAACCTAGGACGGCTAAGTGGGCACTGGTCATGAAGGGTATCCAGAAGGATATGCCCAAGATGGAGGTTCTGTACCACTGCAGCCCTATTCCCCTAAGAACAGAGCAGGTTCATCTATTTATGAAACACCTCCGCTGTTCAGCAGTGCAGACGGAGCCAGCGGCCCTGTTGAGCTGGCACAGACTGCGGGGTAAAGCAGCACAGAGTTGGTGTGTGACAGACAGGCTGTCTCCTCCGCTCCTCAGTCACCACGTAGCGCAGGGAAGTTAGTGTACAGATGTGGGTGGGTATGTGAGTGTGCTCTTGATTGCCATTCCCTCCAAGGAAAGACAACCTATTTTATGCGTAGCTCTGAATAAATTCCCTGCTAACCTCATAGCCATCTGCTATGACAGTTGTACCTTCAAAATCAGCCAACCAGCTCAGCTGCCACGAGCACGTAGCAGAATTGGTGGCTTCTCTGAGAGTTCTGGGTATGGTGCAGAGGGCTGGTGCCAAAATAATTTTATTTCAGGCAGAACTGGAGGTTTACATACCATGTCAGGCAGTTTTGTTGAGAATTTCCAAATAATCATTCTTTGTGCAGTGGGATTATACCACGAGTGTAAGGCATCTGTAATGAAATGGAAACCCAGGCAAAACTCCTCTGGTTTGGTTACAAACATGAGTCTTGGGTTAGGTTCACAAAAGTTCACAGGTCTCTTGGTAAACCTGACATGAGCCTTTCATGATCCAAGACTGAATGCCAGGCAATTCAGAGCCTTCAAGCAGTCCAGTGAAGTCAAGTTATGAATGAGGAGACAAGAAATAAAGCGGCAGGTTCAAACCAGACGAGGTGACTCTCCACATGGGAAAGCTGAGCTGTGAGACTCCTTGCCACAGGATATTGTGAATGGTAATAATTTACAAGGGTTCAGCAAGCAGCTGGAATAGAAATTCCAAGCAGCTGTGGAATAGAAATCCTTTGGAAATTCACAATTTAAAATGAATACCACAGTTTGTACCAACAGCTTCTGGGTGGTTCACGGTCCAGGGAAAGGATTCAGAGCAAAGACCGTGCAAATAGTAGAGCCACTCTTGTGTACTGTGCATTATTTCCTTGCCCAGTACCTATAGCGCATACCAGGGTTCAAATGTGCAAAAATATTTATGATCTCAAATGTTACTGGGAAGTTTAGGTTTCTAAATGCCCCTGTGATTCTGCAGAAGGGTGGCTCACCAACTCCCATGGAGACATTCCCTCACTCCTCCCATGGCATTCGCACAAGAAGCTGATCGAGGAGGTGCTCTGCATATGTCTGTCGTCTGTAAACTCAGCACTCAAAGGCACAGCTGAGCTATTACAGCTCAAGGAACTGCACATGCATTGAAGAGCAGGAACTGTCCTCTTGGGCAGTGTTGTCTGCAGCAGGCAGTATAGAAGAGACATTGGCTTAAGCACCCAAGAAAGAGATTCAACATAAACACTGTCCCTCACATCTGTGAGGAGAACAGAGCATGATATGGGCAGATACTGTGTTAGGCTGGTGTGTGGCAGCTTATGAAGGTGCTGTAGCTCACTGTAAATCTCAGACCAGCTTCCCTTGCAGACAAATGTTCCCCCACGTCAACTAGTCTGACTGACGTCTGTGGAGCAGTGCCAATTTACACCAGCAGTACATCTGCTCCCACATCTTTACATAACTGTTCCTGACTTTTTCCTTTCTTTTTTTTCTTCCCATAGGTAAAAAGAAGCTGTTTTAATCCTGGATTCATTTGAGAAACGCCACTGAAATGTATTCTATCAGGACAATTACTACTAATATTTGCTACTGTTCATATTTTAAGCGCTTCAAAATCTTCCTTACATTGTTTTCAGAGCTGGGCTGTTTAACCCATTCCCAATATAAAAGGCAAGAAAAAGAGCTTTATAAAATCATTAAACGTGCCACAAGACTTGGCCAAACCTGATTTACAGTCACTCTAGATGATCTAATAATGTACAGATCAGGTTCATGCAGCAGTGAGCAATTCAACGGTCAGACCAACGGTGTTTCAGGGAAGGGGAATGTCATGAAGCAAGCAAAAGAATGCTCTGTGGAAATAAAGCATTTTGCAGTGGGGCTGTATTTACAAAAGCATTTTTCACCTTTAGTAATGTTTTTCTACTTTAAAACAATACCTAGTGTAAATGCTGGACATGTTTACTATAGGCACCATGTTGACACTACCCTAGAGAAAATAACAATGGTTTGGTAGCCTGTGAAGTCTTTTAAAAATAGACTGTGAAGCCCCTGAGAAAACAGCAAGCTCTAAAAATAGGACTAGAGCTGAGGGAGGGAAAAAAAAAAAAAAAAAAAAAGAGGAAAAAAAAAAACTTTCCTAATGCTAAAGCTCAGGGTCAGCTGCAAAACATGGGGTTCCTTCAAGGACATACAATGAATTCATTGCAGTGCTCTGCAATGAATAGAAGCTTCCTCTCTGATTCCCTCCTGTGTGCACTGGTCCCTCAATGAGGGGAGAAGAGAGAAAAAGGCAGAATTTTAATAAATTCAAGCAGATGCAATCTGGGGATTCTCTCCCTTCCTACCCCTGCCCAGCCCTTCACAAAAGCATCTCATAGAAGTGGTATGCATCTATCTTTGCTTCTCCCACAGTCCTCCGCACACTCCCCTGCCTCTATTCTGTAGTGCCAGTGCTCCTTCACACAAAAAAAGGATTTTATGAGCACATCCTTGCTGCACTGGCACAGAGACAGACCTTGGGAGGCTGAAAAAATCACTGTAATAATTTTAAGCAAATGTCTTAGATTCTTGATCGTTCATGATGCAGGGAACTGGACATCCCATTTTCAATTTGCATGCCCAAGCATTAGGATAAGGCATGAGGCTTCTGCAGGATTTTAGACCCTGCTTTTGGCCCACTGCAAGGGGAATTTTTTATATCATTCTGTTGTATTTGTGAAACAAAACTGGAGCCCTCCAGTGGCTAAAACTGCACCAGTAACCTTCCTGGAGACTCACCAGAGATGGTCTCAGAGCTGGCTGATCTACTTTACCTTGGCATCGGCCAATGGAGATCATGGAAAGGGCCTGACAGCTGAAGTTGATGGGCTATATCGCAGCAGAGAGCAGTCAGTGCAGACTGACATGTGGACTCCCATAGGTTAAAATCCCAGCATATCTGTCAAATCTGCAATTTGCCCACAGATTACCCCTGGCCAGATTTCATCCTTATCACTAGATGAGCAGACAGCAATAGAATCCTAGAATCATAGAGTGGTTAGGGTTGGAAGGGACCTTTAAAGGCCATGTAGTCCAACCCCTCTGCAAGAAGCAGGGACATCTTCCATTGCATCAGGTTACTCAGAGCCCCATCCAATCTGGCCTTGAATGTTTCCAGGGATGGGGCATGAGCAACTTAAAATGGCCATGATCACTTGTTAGAAATAACCCGATCCATCTCTCAACTGTAGAGAGTTGCAGGGGGGTTGAAATCTAGCCTTACTTGTTGGCAGGAGTGCAATAGAAAGGCAGGCCACCAGTACAGGAGAGGTCGGACACCCCCAGAAAAGCCACTGTGTCACCTCAGAGCATAGTTACGGGCCTCCAGAAAATTATCTTCCTTTAAGGTAGCCACAAATTCATCCAACTGAGGTTGTACCAGTGCTTTTGGCAGCTGCTTTACAAACAACTGCTCACTGTAGACATTTTGATTACTTGAGCACTTACCTAAATGTACTTATCCTTTCTCAAATATAGTGCGATATTTACCAAGGAGTGTTCTCAGCAGAAGCTGAGCCTCATGTGTGTGCCACTGCAGGTTGTGGTGTCTCCTAATGGTGGCTCCTGACAGTGCGACAGCAGTTCCTTTATGAGATTACCTTATTCCTGTGATCCTCCGTGCTAGGTGCTGTCTGATGCAAAAGAAGGCAGGTTTGCTTGTCGAGGACTTCCTTCCTTGAACTTTGATTACCCTAGTTTTATTTTTTTTTGTCCAGAACTGCAAGAAAATCCAGTTACCTCTCGATCCATGGAAGTGACCATGGAAGTCTCCTGAGCTCCCATGGTCTTTGGTGCCCTCCTCACAGAGTGGGCAGACTCTGAGCAGCAGATCCAGGCTGCTCTGGGGTGCTTCAACTGAAGGATGCCATGACAGAGATCTCCCTCACAGACTGCTTCTCTGCAGAAACCTCAACCCTGTCCTAGCTCTCATTGCTCCTGGGAGAAGCACTACTGAGGAACAGGAAGCTACACCAAGCCCGGAGCAAGCGCTTTTTTCTTTATCTGTACTACATACCCCTACAGACTATGGGCAAGGATAGGGTGACTTCACCTCCTGGGCACATGAGTGGCACCTCCCTGCCTCTCCTCTTGAGACTTATAATCTCCAACATAACTTCAGTTCTACAAAAATCCCCCAAAATCTTAAAGATGAAAACCAGTTAAGCATTTCACTGGCCACTTGTTTCACCCTGCAGCAGAGTAATCCTTCTCCTGCAGGTCCACAGGCACCTGTGGTTCCCCACAGAGCTCCAGCCCACCATTTCCCTGCCCACTAACAGGGGCCAATAGCAAAGGACTGCTCCTCTGCCAAGCTTCCAGCCACAAGGATGGTATTCCCAGCAAGTGCAGTGGACTGGCATTCTTGGATACCAAAGAGAAGAATAACCTTTCAGTTCATCTTAGGCCTTCTCTCATGGATCTTCAAAATCAAGCTGAATGCATAGATACAAAAAATGAACATAGAACACATGAGCTGAATTATTTACCTCACACATTATAATACTTAAAAATGGCATGTAATCAAGGGAAAACAATAGTCCAAGTCATGAAGCAAAGCTAGAAGATCCTAGACACACAGAAAAGGAAAAAAAAAACTGATTAAGAGACACCTCAGCAGCTGGTAAGAGTTTCTTCCTTTGACTGGGATGACAACCAGTACCTTACTGCATCAGGACAGGACTGGAGACTACAGTGCTGTGCCTGGCCCAGAGGTGGAGCATGGCTTTAGGAGAAAATAGGTTAGATAGTTTGTATTTTCTTAGAACTTGATCCCAGAATCTGTTTCATACCTGGCATGCTGAATAAGAATAACAGCATGCGGGGCCTTCTTGTTTCCCAAAGCAAGCCGGCTCTTTTGTGAGCACAACATCTGGAGATGCTGTGGGTATAGTGGCCGATCCCAAATAGCCCAGGTGTGTGCTGCTGTAAGGTCTCCTTTCTTGCATCCTCTACCAAGGTGGCTGATGTACATTTCTTTCCTAAGCAAAGTCATTAACTCATTTACTTCCTTGGAATGACATACCTGAGGAAGGTCAAACTTTGCATAGGCACAGATTTTAGCAAACACTGAGTTACCTAGCAGCCTTCTAGTTCCAGCGGAAGGTCTCATCTTCATCACTTCCTCAAATAGCATATTACCTAAAGGAGCTATTTGATCCCTAAAAGGATTTCCGTTACACTGCCCATTAAAATAACTTTGTTTTAAATGTCTTTTTTAGATACATTTTTCTCCCCTTTGTTCAAATGGCAGACAGTAAAATCAAAGTTACAAACTTCAGGTTATGGCCCAGTTATGACTCAGCTGTAATTTTTCATTTGGCGAGCAAACTCTTAGCTACAGTAGCTCCATTTAAGGCACCAGGCATAAATTGTAAGTAACAACAAGCACATGTCAATACCTAGAACAGCATTGCATACCACCATCAGTCATGTCAGAGATACACTAAAGGACAAAAGCACAACTACCTCTGTTTTATACATGTTGAAAACACAGCATAGAGTGAAAGGGACTTGTGTGAGAGTCTTAGAAATAGTCAGTATCTGAAACAGGTACTGCTTATCTTTCTTACCTGTGCTTCTTTTGCATTTTATTGCAGAGATCTCTCTCTATATACCCCTCTTCAGTTTCCCTTATTCCATTCCAATTCTTTTCTAGCTTCAGAACATAGAAGTTTTCTTTTAAAATTGCATTTCTATAGTGGTCACAGCAAGTTCTGTACCCAGAAGCTCATCATCCTAAATAAATCTTGAGAAATCAAATGCAACAAAACTGATAAACTCCTGCTTGTTCCCGCCAGAAATCCTAGGCAGAAATAATGGAAAAGCCCACAGGAATGCAGTTTTGCTGAGTTATGAAGCCTGGCATGACTTTTTGCAGATGAAATCCCAAACCATAAGAAGGTTGGTAACAAGAGTTACTTGTCCATTCTTTGCTTCTTCACCACCAAAGATATCTCAGTCCTCAGATATTTTCCTGATGCTGCAAAAACTGAGTGTTAATGTCAGGTGCTCTGCAAAAGTCCACAGCTTCTACAGTCCACACTCTAGAAACAGTGAGCAAAAGAAAAGTGTTTATTTTTCCTCAACAGCCATAGCCATAAATGACACTACAGTTATCCCTTCTATTCTGGGACGGCTAACTTACCACAAAGGCCCTTGAACACGCCAAAAAAAAAAAAAAAAAAAAATCTTTCACTCTGCCACAAGCAATAAACAGGATAAAAGGGGAGTCTGCAATTTGGAAGAACTCAAGGAAGCATTTGGCAGGATTTTTAAGACAAAAGGAGAAAATCGAACAGGTGGGGAAGAAGAGGAAAAGATGGAAGAAATTTTAAAGATTACAAAAGCACAGCTGGAGAAACTTCCTGTGGGTGAAAAAGCACCACAATTTGCTAGAAAAAATTGTTCAAATGTGTTATATCCCGCTTTGAGATCAAGAAAGCAGTGAGTAGAAATGAACATAATTTAACCAAGAGAGCAATTAACATGTCTTCAAATACCTTAAAACAAACTGTCATGCTGAAAACCGGAGTTACCCCTGTTCTGTCAGGCAGAATTTACTACAATATCAAACACTAAATCACTATTTTAAGAAGAACATCTTGTTCGCCATGCATGGAGCCAAAGTCAGTCCAGTTCAATAACTTGCAGTACACAAGCTCTAGAGACTTCTGGCTGCATTATTTAACATTGACATACAGCCCTTGGAAGAGCAGAAATCAGTCCTCATGCCAGCAGCATACAGATGATATTCAGGTGGGCAGGTCCTATGACTCCAAGAAAGAGATAAGCCATCACTCAGGAAATCCGTGTCAGCAGGACTAAGAGAAATAGGGTGTCTGCCTGACCATGCTTTGGGAAGGAAGGTCATGTTAACATATTCCATCCCAGTGCACAGCCTTTTGGCATGGAATCCTCCAGCTGCATCGCAGACCAGCCCCTGTGAAAGAAGTTGTCTCTAGAGGAAATTGTTTGGAAATTATTATTTCTTTTCTGGCATGTATCCCGTTGACACCACTGCAGTTTTTAAAGGGAAGGCATAGACTGAAGAGACAGCCCTAGAATGAATCCTGGGCATTAATCCTGTGTGTGTTGGCTGAGACCACTGGAAAGTAATTTTGCCAAGGCAAAGCTTTGCCATGGGTCTTAAGCAGAGGTGTTAAATGTGCCCTTAAAAAAACTTTTTTTATTAATAGCAAAGAACTTTGAGCTGCTCTAAGTGCCAGATTAACAGCCTTTGTCAGTTTATCCATCCCCAGAAGATGCCTTTCAGACAATAACAGGGTAACCGTCCTCATCACAGTCCTCCCGGTAGAACTGTGACACAACCCAGCAGAGAACATTACTAAAGGTCAGAGAGGAATTTGTTTCCTGCATTCATCCCAATACAAGGACTTGTGGTGAGACTGTCACCTTCATTCAGCACTGCTGGTGCATTTGGTGTAGGCTAGTTTGGCCAAGGTAAGAAAAAGCTTTGATCTCTAGTTAGCACAATGTTTGGAATAAAACTAGCAGTTTCTTGTTAATTCCTTCTGATCTTCACCACATCATTAGACTCTTCCCTGTCTTAAATTATTAGCTTTTTCTGGAGGAGTAAACCAATCCCTGACTCATCACATGAGGCCATCATTGCTATTAAACATCCCCAGAACACCTCAGAATTCAGCTCTTCAGTGAGTTTTGTGGGCTTTTTCTGCTCCCTCTGACTCTGGAAGCAGTGTTAACTGGAATCAAGTCCACTTATCTGGCTTGCATCAGATCCCAGCTATCCAGCCAGCAGAAAATCTATGAATGTCCCACCAGCCCCTTCTCTAACCCTCTAGACAGGTCCTTCTCTTTCCCATACCAGCTTAGCTTTTCCAGCCTCTCACAATAGGGTGTGGCTGCTCCATCAGTGAGACATTGGTCCTGTCTCACAGGAACCAGCCACTTTCTGACACCAAGAAAGCCATTGCTTTTAGATACAAAGAGCTCAGTTTGTTGTCACTCACTGTTTCAATTTGTGTGCGCATGATTCTATTCATTGAACTCCTACTGTAACCTGAAGGAAAGATTTCAGATGTAGTGTTGTGGTTTTGTTTAGAAAGGAGGGGCCTAAGGTGGTGGCTTCTGTAGGAAACTGCTAGAAGTCGCTCCCCTTTGTTCAGTGGACTGGTTCCTTGTTCAGTCACTGCTGGCCAAGGCCAAGCCAATTGGTATCAGAATGTTCCATGATAACGCCTCTGCGATAATGTATTTAAGAAGGGGAAAACAGAAAAAAAGTAAAGAAGATGTGAAGCAGCTGAGCGGGGGCAGAGAGGGGGAGGGGCAGGCCTCATGGGCCTTGCAGGCCTCACCCTCTGGCCTCCTGCTGGGCAGCCGACTGGGCCCAACTCGGCCCAGCCCAGCTGCAAGAGGTGGAGAGGAGATGAGAAGTGATTGAGATGTAAAAAAGATCCCGAGAGGCATCTGCCAGCCTTTTGTGAAGAATTTTTCTTCCCAGAGGAACAGTTGCAGACGCCAAGGTCAGTGAAGAAGGAGGGGGAGGAGTAATGCAGTTCCTGGCCAAGATTCTCCTGCAGCCCATGGTGATGACCATGGTGGAGCAGGTTGTCCCCCTGCAGTCCATGGAGGTCTATGGAGGGGCAGAGATTCACCTGGAGCCTGTGGAGGACCCCACACCGGGGCAGGTGGAGGCCTGAAGGAGGCTGTGGCCTGTGGAGAGCCCGCTGGGGCAGCTGTTCTGGAGAGACTGCACCCCGTGGAAGAGATGACCCACGCCGGAGCAGTTTCAAAAAGGACTGTGGCGTATGGGTGGGACCCCACACTGGAGCACGGAGGAAAGTGAGGAGTTCTTCCCCTGACGATGATGCAGCGGTGTAAAACGATGCGTGATGAACTGACCGCAACCCCTATTCCCTCTTCTCCCCTGTGCCGCTCAGGGAGGGGAAGGTGGTAGAGAAAATGTTAAGCTCGGGAAGAGGGAGGGGTGGCGGGAGGTAATCTTGTTCTCTGTCTCATTATCCTGCTGTTTTTAGTGTAAATGAATAGTTTTCCCCAAGTCAAGTCTGTTTTGCCTGTAACGGTAACTTTAAGGATTTTCTCCTCATCCTTATCTCAAACCTTGAGCCATTTTTCTTATATTATCTCCCCCTATTCTCTCAGAGGCTGGGGGGAGTGAGAGAGAGTGCGTAGTCTGGTCCTGACCGCAGCTGAACGACGACATGTGCCTAAATATCTATTGCCTCTATTCCCTCCAAATACATTTCCTTCTCCTAGCAATTGATTTCCAAAGAAGCTGAGGTTAAGCAGCTGTTTCTTACAGGCTGGCAGCAGTTTGGCTATCCCCTAGTGGCACTAAATAGAATTCCAGTCACTAAAACCTGGATCTCTGTAATAGCTCACACCCTTCCAGCGCTAGCACACATCCTTCCTTGAGTATTCATTACCTGCTTTGCTGTAGTCCCTAGCATCTCTAGCCATGGGCCACAGTACCAAATTCTGACTAACTTCATTTCTGGCAGCCGCAGGAGAAGGAAAAGAGTCTCTCTTGACACCAGATATGTTAAGACACGAAGGGTCTGGTTATCCTGTGCAGGCTCATAATCATATGAGCCTTTGCCCACACTTGTGTTTGTGGCTTTTAGCAAGAATATTTGTCTTCAAACAGCTATGTGACTGTGGGACTAAAAGCTTGTTAAATATTGTAACAAAGGTATCTGCTGCCACTGCCCTAGAGAAAATATATAGGTCCACCACAGTGGTGGATGTCAGAGCAGGGCTTTGGTCCATGGAGTCATCCTTCACAGCTAAAAGGAGCAAAGACTTCAATGTCAAAGAAGCAGATCACCTGCTGCAAAATCTCTAGGCTACAGTTCTGTCTATAAGATGGCATCATACTTAAAAATGAAAAAGGATTGACAGTATTACAATACAGTAGTTACTTCATGTTAATATATTCCACCACAACTAATAGTATCAATAATTTAAAAATTCTAAAGTGCTGTATGATAGAATATTGCTGTTCTGAAAAAAAAAAAGGATTTTTTTTTTTTCCCCAGAGAAAATTTAAATGCCACTGCTCTGCCATGAGAAGGAGCTTGGTGACAAATCTTGGTGCCACAGTTCTTGGCCTTCTGCAGAGCAGCCCCAGCTCTGTTCACTTCACACATGGGGAACACTCCTGCATTTCCTTTTCCATGGAGAGCTTTCTTTCAGTCATCCAAAAGCATATGTTTTAATGTTGGCAAGGTCAGCTCTATAATTACCAAAGTTCCAGAGGCTGAGTGGAAAAGGATAACCTTTCTTTAGCTTTTTTTTTTGCGTCATCCTATAACCTTTAAATTGGAACAGTACTCCTGCTATTAAATTCAATGGGAGATTTCATATAATTTTTTGAGACTCATTATCTGGGGAATACATCTGCCATCAATTTTAAAGCCAGGAAGGATTGCTATGGTCTTGTAATGTAATGTAATTAGAAAAGGGAAGGGAACAGTGGAAGCTCAACCTACTGGCACAGCAGCCCCGTAATGCAACTGGCTCTTCTCCCAGTGTCACCCTTGCACCTTTCCTATCCTCTAAATCCACAAGTTACCCTGAAAGGATAACCTCAGCAGGCAAACACTCTGTATTTCCATCAGTGATGGCTTGACACCCCACACTAATGAGGCAAAGGATCTACCTTTTACCACTGAAACGCAGTTAGAAAAGGAGAAGCAAATATAGCCCAAGCCTAAAGTCACCAACACTGTCATGTCAACTTACTTGTCCGGCCCGGGGAGTTTTAAAACAGCTGTGCCCCATAAAGACAGACGCATAGGCAGCTCCATAGACACTGTCCAATTCATGCACAGAAGAAAAAAAAAAAAAAAGAAGGCAAAAAAGAAAGCAGCTACTTAGACTGTGCATTCACACTTTCTCCAGCTCATCTCTGAATGCATCCCGCGCCCTCTCCTGGGCTCTCTCAGCAGCTGAGACTTGCCTGAGAAATGTCTAACGCTACAGGTTTCACACCAGCTATTTCTCTTGCAGGCTTGTTGTACACTTCTAGAGAGCCCAGTGAAGAGCAGCTGATCAGATCTTCAGCTTTTCTTTCAAAAGGTGGATTTTCCTTGGAAATCATGTTTCTGTAGAGATTTCTACTAAATGAAATTCAAGTCAGTAAGCTCAAAAGATCTGAATTCACTGCAAGAAATTCTCACTGAGTTTTATGAAGCCACAGGAGTCATTATATTTCAGCTGGTTGGCATAAATTTTATCCTGGAGTACAGAATCAATAATGTGGTTTATGCTGGGAAGATGTGAAGCCTAAAGTCTGCCAAAACACTCTGGCCTCATGCAAACTGTCTATTTGGAGTGATCTAACTCCCAGACTCCTAGAACAGCTCCCCAGATTATTAGGGAGAGTACTAGTTGTCATAGGCAAAATCTACATCAGGGACCACCGTGATGAGTTGGTTCCAGTGCCCAGGACTAGTCAGTTTAATTTATTAGCACAGAGGTCACCTAAGCATCTTGTGGAAATAAGCCTCAGAATCCACCTTTAAAGTCACTCCAAGTGCGGTACATCACACCTCCCTCATTACACTTCCCACTCATTGGGAAGAATGCAGAGCTGATGAACACTGTGCACCCAGCCCTGATGATGAACCTCTGCTGCATTGTGCCTTGAACAGTCAGTAATGTTTCTGCAGAGAGAGGAAAGGTTTTCAGATGCAGGCACATTTTCCAGGGAAAAGGAACTAAACAGGAATCAAAACTGCAAAAAAAAATTAAACCAAGACAGGCCACAGCAGATGCAGCCAAGTAAAGGTAAGAAGATGCCAGCTTGCCCCTTTCCCTTTCAAATACAGTCACACTGCTCTTGCCAACATTACTGCTGTGCTACCCCAGCTGCACACACCAGTATAAGCACAGGCAGAATCAGCGTCTGTATATTATCTTTTTCCTTCTCAGGTCTGTATTTCTTCCTGCTGCAGCATCCCCTCTCCATCCCATCAGCGTTTAAACTAGACCAGACCAAGTAGTTTAGTACGGCTGGAGTCCAATACACCCTTCTCCCTGCATATTCCAAGAAAGGAGCTCTGAGACATCTGACACCACATGTAAGGGCCATAGTGCTTCTTACTCTCATCTGAATGAGCTCTGGTCGTGGATGACACAGTCTGGATCTTTCACAGAGGCTGAATCATATTAGGACTACACAGTACCAAGCAGGTCCTCACAGGGCAGGAGAGACTTGGGCCCCCCACTAAAGACACTGCAGTATATTTGCACTTCTGACACTTCGAGGTGCCTCCAGTTTGGAATTGCAGTGCTCCCAGCTTGGCCACCATCAGGAGTGCATGGTATGGATGAAAGTCCTAGATGCTTTTTTCCCCCCTTATATGATGCCCAGGTTTGATTCCCATATGGACATATAAAGCAACGGAAGGACTTACATACAGACTAGTCAGAAGATAGAAAGTGAGTAGCTGCAGGAGGTAACCAGTACCCGGTTGGTTTGAAAGAAGCTACAGCTACACATCTCTATATAGTGAAGCAGTCTGGGAAAAGAGGTGACTTCCTGAAGCACACTATCTCCTTAATACCTTCTTCAGATCATCACTAAACCTCTCCCAACCCAGGGGTGTCCCTATGCTACCTTCAGCCCCTGCTTGACAAAGATGCATACACACTGAGCCTCCACAGGCACCTCCAGCTCCCAAAGAACATTCAGATACAAATGTAAAGGAATGTTTTGCTCTACTGAACACTTAGGTTTGGATTCTCACTATCCCCAAGTGGCTTCCTACAAACCACTGGGGAAGGGATCCTGCTGCTCTTCACCCTCACAATTGCATGCCAAGAGAGAAAGATCAAGTGATCACAGCAAAGTAAGTATTATTCAAGCATTTGCTTCTCCCACAGGACTGGCTGAACCTGCTGACCCTGAAGACACAGTCCACTGGGTTCACAGTCCACTCCAGGCTTGTTGACTGCAAGTGTAATAGAGATTGTGGTTACATGATGCATCTTTGACTATTATAAAGTGGCTTGAAATGGTAATTTTCTGGTCAGCATCAAAACATACTGTAAAGGGTGAATTTTTCTATTAATAAACAAGGAAATTATTCCCCTTTGAGTATGCAAATTGCTACTCAGGAAATGGCCTGGGCTATTAGGAGCTATTAATGTTCACAAAATCAATACACAGGCAGATTGTCTGCAAATTCTCTGTGTGGCAAACACACCAGTCACACTGACCCAGATTGGTATGGGGGATGGTATATGATTTCTTCCCTTTTAAAAGAGCAAGAGTATGCTATACAGACCTTGTGTTTACCTGATGGTGTCACCAAGAGCATCTCTTCAGTTCCATTCTTTGGACATGGTAATTAATGCAGACAAATCTGGCCAAGTCACAAAGACAAATAGGTGTAGAGTTCCCATCTTTCTCTGATGAGCATTTCTCATCTCCCTTCTTCATGAACTTCAGACTCTCACTGTTGTTTCTATTGACTTGCTAGTTTCCTGGGTGTGGACATCTACTGCCTACAATAAATTCGAAAAGTAAGGATGAACTTTATACAGTGCACCTAATGTCAATCAAGCCATTGTTCAAGACTCTTTAACAGTCTGTGGACAAGTTTAAGAAGCCCATGAAGGTCACTAAGAAAAAATAGCCAGTTTTCAGTAAGTTGGCATTTACTGTACTGCTATTCTCATCTCCACCAACAATATTTTGATCTGGACATCAAAAAAGATTGGAAAACAGTTATCTAACTCAATTAGAGCTTGGGAAAGGTCAGATCTAGATGTCTTCAAGCAGTCAAAGCTATATAACCCCATTTAATATCATTTACTATTGAAGTTAATCTGATTTTGGTCTCTATATAGATTTTCTGTTTCTGCCCATCTTCTGCATGAATATTCGCAAATCTGAAGAATGATCACAAGCAGACACCTAAAGAAAAGTAGGAAGAGAACATATATGATGCTTCCCCATCTTTTAACAGTTTCTAGCTCTTGAGGTCTACCGAACCTGATAAGTTTTGTTTATTTAGAAATCTGCCATCAATCTCTTTTACTAGTGTTCATTTCAATGTAAAATTTTAAACTCCTCACCATTGTTAATGAGCTCCCCAGTTATGCTTCTCTTTGCATGAACTACCACCTCATTCTTTGTGTTTTGAACCTGGATCCCAACACCCTCATTTGATTACTCCAAGTGTGGGTACGCCAAGTAACTCAATCCCTACTCAAGCTCTCCATGTCATTCATAATTAGATTTTTGCCATAGTTTCCTCACCACCTATAGGCCCTTTTCCATGTGGAAGAGTGCCAGCCCACTCTGTCACTCCTCAGATAGAGCTGTTGCTCACATTGATGATCCTCCTTGCTCTCTCCAGTTATAGTCTGAAGATGGGGTGCCAGGATTGCAGATGATACTCAAGCTCCTAGCATATCCTTACATTTGATTTGCTATTTAGACTGCTACAGAGCACAGAGATTATTTTTGATGAAGATAACTATCATAACCATAGTCTAATTCCTGATCGGCAAGGACCAACTCTGTGCCTATCACTGTAAAGCTAGGATTATTTCTCCCCATATCTACCACTTTGCATTTATCTACAGAGAATTTTATCTGTCTTTTCATTGTGCTGTTGCTCAGTCTTGTAAGGTCCTTCTGCAACTCTTTAGAGTCAGTCCTTTTCCTTACTTCCCTGAAGAGCTTTGTATCATCAGAGAAGTTGATCATCTCACTGTTCACCCTCTTTGCCAGATCATTTATGAAAGTGTGAAACAGCATAAGTCTCAGGACAGACCCCATCCAACAGTGACTTCTCTCCATTCAACAGTTGGCCAGAGACTCTGTTCATTGTTCCCTATTTTTAACCATGCAAGCATCTTCCCTCTTATCCCATGGTTGTACAGTTCCCTCTAAAGCCTTTTGGAAATCTAACCTAACCAAATAAGACTCACCATTATCACTGTGCCCCTTCAAAGAAATCAGTTTTCTAAGGCAAAACCTTTCTTAACAGAAAGCATGTTGACTTTTCCCAAGGAAGTTTTTTTTGTATTTATCAGGCATTCATTGATTGAATTCTTTGTCATACTGTCTATTAATTTTCCTAGAACAAATGTCAAATTTACCAGACCACAGTTCCTTAGATACCCTTGTGGAAACTGTTTTAAATAATGGCACCATGCTTGCTACTCTCCAGACTTCAGGCACCAATAGAAGTTTAAGTTAATTATGCAGTGTCATAAGTAATTCCACTATTTCTGTTGAAAGTTATGAGTGAATACCACTCAGTTCTGGTGACCTGTCAGCATTCATTCTGTATGTCTGCAATACAATTTCTGCCACAGTTATTTAATAGGAGAGATGCTAGTTCATCTTTGATTTCATTTCTTCTCATTCAATGACTCTCCAAATTGTATTCTCTACAGGGATCACTAATTCACTTATAGGAAAATTACTCTAATAGGCCAATTACAATAGTAAGTATAAATGCTGTACTCAAAATTAAGAAATTTATACTCTTTGCTGCTACTTCTTCTTCCTGCTGTTTCTTTTATACCTATATTACCCATGAATGCTGTTGTGATCTCATAATCCATAGGCTCTACATGCCTTAAGGGCAGATGTAGCTCAACTGATCAGCTCCCAGGTTCACCTTGCACAACTTAAGCCTTCCTCAATCCTTCCTCCAAAATCAAGCTCCTAAACTTACCCTAAAACTGACTGGATTTAAATAAGGCAGCTGAGAGAACAAAGGCTTTGTAAGACAAACAAAAGCAGGTGTGAATTCAAATTTGAAAGTGCGAGAGTCCAGGGCTCAAGGAACTAGAAAGATAGCCAAGGACCTCATATGATGGTGTATGAGGCTGTGATTAGAGACAGTCAGGTCTGGATGAGTGACAAGGAGCAGATGAGCACATGTACTCACTGGTAACAGCGCTATCACAGTGTCAAGCTAGAAGAAAACCAATGCTGCGTGAGCATCATTGCCCTTGCTTCATTCAGCAAGATACAGACCACTGCATCTAGTGAGGGGAACAGGGTCTGGCATTTTCCTTGACTGTTCTCGTCACCCTCTTTCAGTGTGATTGTAAGGCAGACAAAATGCCTCCCTCGCGGATAAATTGCACGTACTTGGACTTACTTTTGTGGCTGCCAAGTCAAGGAGCAAGCAAAAAATGCGAGGAGTAATTTTGAGATCACCAGAGAGCATTCCTAGCTGCTGTGAGCCTGATTGAGCAAGCTAGCTCTCCTGGGAAGTGACAACACTTAGAGAAGTATCTGAGTCAGCTTTGAGTTTAACTAGGTTTTCAACAAGACTCAGAATCTGGCAGATGCAAAGGCACCCGAGAGGTACCTTCAAAAACATTTTCTTGGGCAAGGACTGGAATAGAGTCAGGCAATGTACAGAAAAGGAAAAAACTCCTTTAAAATGCACCCATTTGTTGGTATTTGTAGGGACATGAGGTGAGAAGGGAAGGAATAGAGGCGGCAGCAGGTGTCATGAGACGTGCACACCCCCCTCAATAGCACTACACCCATCTCTTGCCAAGAGATCACTTCCATTCGATGTAAGCTTGAGCAGCTTGGATGCTCTGTCACAGAACAGAGGGGCCATTCCTGCAGGACTAGGAGGAGGACATACCAAGTGGCCTTTGCATCTTTCCCAGATGTCCAGTGCAGTACTGCGGTAATCATCTCTGAGGAGGAAAAGATGTGCTTCTGCAAATGGTTATGAAGCATCCTAAGAAAGCTGCACAGGTGATTAATTCCACATCAAATATTTCATATGAACATAATAGAATTCAAGAGTGCAACCAGTCATTTTGACATAAGAAACACACCACACTTTAAAAAATACTGATTTTATTCATATGTCTAGCCTATTTAACAGTGGATCACACTGGTAGGAACAATCACAAATATCTAGTTACACATTTTCATCAGGTTCTGGCCTGTGCAATGTTGGGTTTGAGTAAGCACATATTATGGCATCACCAATAGCAACAACAATTGCTGTTCAAAGCTCAGTTGAGTCTCATCTCCTTGGTCAACTTTCAAGCCCAATAACCTCTCACCACTTGTAGGATTCGCTACAAAGAATTTGTGTTCTCAAAGTCCTAATCCAAAAAACAGCCTGGAGCAATGCATTTTAATACTGCATCTAAAAATTCTGTTTACCTCATGTACTTCATTTGAAAGACTTTGGGTTTTCAGCACAACAAACAAACAACCCCCCCCCATCCGTAATTTCTCAGAAATGTTGGACCAGACTTGTGTAAATCAGCCTTCCTCCAATAAGGGAGCTGGAATTACTTATCTCACCACATGATCTGGCCTGCAAATCCCAACTATCTTCCTTGAAACAATGCATTGAAAGGAGGTTTCACAGCAAAAGAATAACTAACATCCCTGCTGTTTCTGCTGGCATCCAGATTGGTCTAAAATCTGTGACCTGCGTGCCATGTATCTGAAGGGTACCCACAGACTTCTGCAGCTTATTCACAGCTTTCTAAAGGCAGCATGCGCTGAGATCGAGTCTGAAGACAACTGCCCTTGCAAGGGTCTGTGGCAGCTCTGGTTACCCATGATCTGTGGCTTTTCCACACTGATCAGGATAGACAGTGACTCAGAAAAGTCCCACACTGCAAGCTGGCATGCACTAAGACATATAGTAGGTCTCTGTACTGTTCGTGCCCAGACACTATGAACGTGGCATCAATGTTGCCTCCTAAGACACACTCAGACCTGCTCCAAAAGCATCTTTGGATCTAGCACCTCATGGTTTATTTAAGCCCAGTCCTATAAGCCTGTTTGTGTCACAGTATTCATGAAGTCACAGCCCATCAGAGGATCAGACCCTCAGCCAACAGCCTTAAGGAGGTATTACAGTCCTCGTCTGTAACAGGTGCCAAGACCTACCAAATTAGAGTGAGTTGCTTTCTACCTTTTTTTCTCTCACACATCAACTGAGATGACTGCCGGACAGGCTAAATGTCACTCATAAAGATGCACAAGGTGCTATTGATAAGGAGTCCTATGGAAGTTGGATGCCCAGCATCCATCAGAGTACCCTCTTAAAATCCCAGTTGTCATGCTCAGAGTACCCTTTACTCCATTCTTCCTCTCAATCCCCTGCCAGAATTAATTCTCTCTCCCCACTCTTCCACTCCTATAGAGAGCTAGAAACACACACACAGGGTACGTCCACCTTTGGTTATGGAGTTTTGGCTGCACAGCTGACCTTTGCCAAAGGGAGGGGATTCCAGGCCAGAGCATCCCTCTCTGCTTTTCTCTTTTCAGGCCTAATTGGGTTTTCTATCAGTTTCAACACAGCACAGCATGGACTTGTGGAGCTTGAAAAACAACAGAGGATTTTATCACAATGGTGCAATCAGAGAAGACTTCAGAGTATTTTCTGGGAATGTTGCGTACAACTATATTACATTTTTCAGAACTATCTAGCTACTGTGCCTTCTAAATCACATGAAAGACTACAAACAGTGCTATTTTAGCGAAACCCGCTACAGTCACAGAAACTAAGCCACTACCTGCTTTAGAGCAGGCAATGGACTCCTAAGTTCACGAGAACTGACTGAACATACACTGAAGGAAGACACTTAATAGGCAAATGAGAAACACCTCTAGTTTAGGCCCATCATTTAGATATCAGATATTATGCATGAACAGGATAATTATTACTTGTAGAGCTATGTTAAACATCTACCATTTATCCGAGTTATGAAAACACAGTTTTAAAAGACACAATAATCCAAGGCCAAAAGACAGACAGACAAATGGACAGACTTTGGCCACTTGTTCAATTCTCTAGAGAAAGCTATTTGCTCTTCTAACAGCTGACCTTACCCATTTGCCAGGACTGGATCCACCACTTGAAAAAAGGTTTAAAGTTTCAGTAACAGTCTTTTGGACTTGCCCTGTGTCCATTTCCAGCTTCCCAGAAGACTCAGTGCTTGTCTAGGGCTTTTAATGAACAGCTCATAAATTGCTACTATTTAGCCACTGGAAATGGAATCTTGCTTTATTTAGTTTTCCCAGAAATGAGACACACTTCAGTCTTGTAGGGGATTCTTCCCGCCTCCTCCCTCCAACCTCTGTTCACATGAGTTTCAGTTTCCTGGAACTAAGACGGTTAACTGCTTTACAAACAACAGCAACAAGAAAACTGTAACACAAGGAAACTAGTTTCCTGTCCACAAATGTTGTATTCCCTGCACACAGGGAAACTTCACCAACTGTACAGTAAGCAGATGCAACCTGGTTTGCAGCATCCTGACATGACAGCCTTGCAGCATCCAGAATCCAGCCTAGCAAGAAAAAAAAAAAAAAAAGGGTTACATGTTAAAAAAATACCCAAGACAAATGTGTTATTTTGCATGGAGGACAGTTACGGCATGTCAACCTAAGGGTTCGTTTCTTATTGGGAATGGTTGATGGGACTGAATTTGACATATCTTGACAATATAACTGCAGTTGGCTGCAACTGAAGTGCTACTTTTCTTTGCTTATCTTGATGCCTAGTGGGATTTCATTTATGAGGGATTTTTCCTTACAGTTGATGGGAATTATACACAGCACCTCTTCTTGCATGAGAAGAAATATGCATATTAGAAGGTTGGAAAGTTTGGTTGGACACATCACAGTGCTGTGCTCTTTACTGTAACTGGCACTTTATTACATTCCTGTAGCCATTTTCTTGCTTTCTAATTTTAAGTTCTTTTAAGTCAGTTTTATATTAACTATTTGGCTTACAAGCCTCTTCCTCCATGCCAGGGTCAGGAAAGTCTATCAGAGCAAGAGAGGAATTTTTTTTTTTTTTTTTTTTAATCAGATCTGAAACAATTTATTGAGGCAACTAATAGAAAACATGTTGGGCCTGCAAGGACTTTCCTTCATGTAGAGACTTCTCCATTGTCACACCTTGATGCAGTCCATTTTAGTTGCAGAGATCCATCTGTGCTGGTGACACATGAAACCTAAAGGGCTATTCATAAGTTATTAAAAATATCTGCAGTCCTCCACAACAAATGAAAGAGAAAGGGAAGACAGAAATGACTGGAATAAATGTGGCACTTGGGCCTTCCTAAATTGGTCAAAGGTCATTACAATCTGAAAAGCCACATAACAGTTTCTCATAAAGCAAGCAATATGTTTTTCTCTTTGCACATCAAAAGTGCAAAGCCTCAATTCTGCCAGTCTAACATGCCCCTATAAGTTACCTATTCCATTTTTCTTTACACAGGATAGTTTATGTGTCCCTATGATTAGGACGTTATATTAATCATTTAGGACTCTTGAGTTCTAAAAAAAACTCTTAGGTCCAGACTTAATTTAATTGTGTGAGTAGTTGACAGGGCTAGTCATGAGTTTACAGAAGCCAAGCTCAAGCCTTGCATTGTGAGGAGTTTACACCTTTTATCTTTTTACACAGTATTTTCTACCAAGACAATTCCATTTCCTAGTCAGTACAGGAGTGTGAAAGCAGATTATTCCACCATGAAGACTGCACACTTTCTAGTCCACGTGCTCCTGCACTTCCTGCTACTGCTTGACAATGACTTAAGTAGCCAGAAAAAGAGCAAGAACAGGCTAAAAAACAGTGTACCAGTAAGAAAGCCCTAGGCCAGAAGGTTGGTTGCAACACTGCCAAAGCCCACAGGAGGAGAAAGAAGTAGGAGAACCATCAGAGACCGGAGAAGCCTACAAAGTGAATAAGACTTGTACAAAGCTCTACCTAGATTCAGAGAGGAGAAAATGGCAGTGGTACATAAAATATATAAATATGAATGTTTATATAAATATAAAGATATATATAAAGACATTCACACAGAAGCTACATATTTAAGCAATGACTATACATATATAGAGATGTGTAAAATATTACAAGTATTTGTAAAATGCATTCGCTCTTCAAAAAGTTTTCTAAGAAAAAGCCAGATCTACCGACAAAATGTATAGTCTGTTTGCTTTGAGTTCACCAAAATTGTGAGAAATTTCTGATTTTCAGGCTAAATCTGTGCTGATCTTCAAAGCAAAATTCCCTCACTGAATTTTCTATGATATAAGCTTTTTCCTGCAGATTTATATGTTGGAGAGGGAAGTTTTCAATCCAGGGATGACAGAGATTGAACAAGTCTGTAAAGATACAAAGGCTAGCTCATAGTTTTAAGAAAATTCAGAGCAAAAATATCTGGATACTAGTGATTGCTTAGGGTTTGATAAGTCAGAGATCTCATAAAAAAATTCACAGGCAGAAACAGATGTCTGCAACAGCTGCATTAATTGAACCTATGACAAATTCCAACCCTACTCATTCTATGATTCTATGAAATCACTGGATTTTCCTGCACAGGGAATAATCACAGTAGGGTTTGTTGGTCTAATTGTATTCTTAGTTTTATACTGGTGTATCTGATGTAGATCTTTCCTAAAGTCAGTAGAGATGTTCCATTGGAAAAGAGTAGAGGATGAGAGTCTACATATTCAATATTTGATAACTAGGATCTCCTTTTATTCATTGTGTACATTAATAATCCAACAAATGCTTAGAAATTGTAAAACATACTTCCTTATAGCTTGTTTCCTGATTTACAGGGAGAAAATCCCAGATCCTTTATGGTTTGTAAATTTATTTAGTAAGGCTCCTTAGTAGCAAACAAGACTCCCCTTGCACTGGAAGTATTGCATGGTTAAGGTATGTAATGTCATATGCCTGTCTAAAGTAAGGATTATGCAAAATTTAAAATCAATTTGTCGGTTGAAGTAAATAAAAAGAGACGTAACAGGTTTTTGAGTTTAGCATGAAAAATTTTCTTGATGTATTTGCAAATTCAAAAGCCCAAATCTAATTTTTTCTGGACCACCTTTCATCAAATGCTCTATAAACAAAGTAACTGCAAGTATAAAACTCTACAGCATTAAGCAGATGTCTGAAAACAGATCAGAAAGTATAACTGATTACTGCATAGTCATTTAACATTGAAAATATTGTGAAAAACCCAAACTGTATGGCCACAGGACAGCAAAACTGTCATTTCAAATCTCTCAGATAAGCAAGGGATTCGATAGTATAATATGGCATTAAAGGAGTGACATGAAACCAGGGGCCAGACCTGAGTTTACAATAGTGTTTGAAAGCACCATTAAAATAATGGTTACTGTCATTCACACAGAGAAAGCAATAGGAAATATTTTGACTGGGACAGAAGAATGACAGATGGACTGAAGAGGATTTTTCTATGCCTATAATTCTATAAATGTAAAAGTATCTAAAAGGAACTGACATGAAGTAAGGTAACTGTTGAAGCATAAGATAAATGAAATACTAAAGTACTCCTTGACAGCTTATGACTTACTTATTACTCAGTTATTGCTTATGTACTTTAAAATACTCTTTTAATATAAAGTACAAAACTAAACCAAGAATTTCCAAAGTGGCCAGTGACGTTGGATGCTCAGCTTGACACCCTAAAGGGACTGAACTTCAGAAAGCAGAATGCAGGTCTTGTACAGGCATCCAGAACAAAACCTACTACATTGCTGCCACTTTTTAATAGGTGTGCCTCATGTATGTGTAGATGCAAAGGATTAATTTTGGGGACCCATTTCTCTATCCCTTATCGCCCTTAATTTTCAGAGTCCAATATCAATGCCTAAATTCATAGTAAATATCTCCTAACTCCTCAGTGAGGCTTTCTGAAAACACTGACATGAAAAAACAGAGTATGCTCAAAATGGGATCTAAACATGTCTGTGCAATTTTTCTCCTATATTTATGACTTGAAAAGATGCAATAATCCTCATATTTAAAAAAATCTACTGCCTCCTGCTACCATGCAAGATCCTTGAATCCTTCTCAGTGATGACCATGCAAGATCCTTGAATCCTTCTCAGATGCAAGCCCATTCAAATTTTATGTGTAAGCAAGAGGGAGATGTACACATGCGAACAACTACTGGCAAGTTAATTGAGAGTAATTTAAGGCTTTGAGTGTCTCTGTCATAGCTGAAAACAATGGGGATGGCAAAAATATAGGAAAAGTTACTTTGAGTGCATGTAACTTCACCGAAGCAAATTTTACTCACTTTCGTTATGATAAAGAGACACATTTGGCAGCCAGGCTGTTATACTGTGCAAGGATAGGGAGAGGCGATTAAACAGAACAGATTCAATGTATTTATAGTACTCATCTTAAAAGAGAGAAGCAAAAAAGAGCAACAGAAGTGTAAAGCAAGCAATCCTAATGAGAGGATAAAGCTACAAACTCCTTTCAGTGTCCTGCTACAGCAAAGGAAAACTAATGCAGTGGACACATAAAATGAGTTGATATTATGGTTCCAGTGGAAAGATGCAGCACTACCTCACATGAGATGTGTAGTTTTAGCTTGACTAAATGAATCAAAATATTCAGGGAAATTCCCAATATTCCATCATCCTTCCTCAAATTAAATCCCCAGTTTAACCTCACACAGTGTTGGTCATATCAGCTTGCACTTCTCTTCCCCAGGAGCCATCTGGAACTCCCTTGAGGAATCTCAACTTTCCAGCTAATGTTCTGCTTAATTTTGACATTAATAGTTAGAAGGAGATTGTTGAATTTAATGTCCTTTAAGACACTGCACAAAGACTATACTGGCTTGCTCCAGAAAATTGCTCATATGGCCAAGTCCCACATCCATTCTCTTCTACGTGCCTAAATCCAATGTAGCGAGGCTAAGTACTCATCCTCAGCTGCCACCAAACTCTGGGGACACACAAGCCATAGCAAACGTTGAATTTCTCCACGTCTATTGGAAATAACAGTGCCACTCAGGCTGTCCTATGCTTCAGACCTCCCCAGCACATACCACCAGAAGGGGAGGAGCGAGTGAGGGTTAGCTGCTTCCTTTTACAAAACAGCTTAGGGATGAGGGCACTCATCCAGGACAGCAGACTTCTTGTTTCTGTCCTCTCTTCTATGGCTGCTGCCTCCAAAGAGAGCTCCAAAGCTCCAGGCATTAGCAATTTGGCCACCAGGTGCTCCCAGAGCTGTCTGTTTATGTGGTCTTTGCAAAGCATTAGGATTTCAAGATCCACTTTTTCAAGAATGCAAAACAAGGCAGATCTGCCAGGTTGCTGGCAGAAAAACTCTCATGCAGGAAAGAAGGAAGGAGTGAAGAGCAGGAGGTCCCATTCCCTGCTTCAAGGAGTGCTCTGGAGCCATACTTTCTCTTCTGGATCATTAATCCTATGTCCCACAAAGCTTCAGCAGCAAGGAGAGCATCCTGGTGCACCCCTAAACCAGCCTCTTCTGATGCCCACTGGCCAGGGGACTTTCCTAGCAGTGTGGGTCCTGCTCCCGGCAAAAGAAGTTGCCCTCTCTCTCATGTCTTCAAAGAGGCAGTCCATGCTCAGCTTTAAAAAAAAAAAAAAAAAAAAAGGCAGTATCTCTGTTATCAAGGGAAGCTTCTGCCCTGTGGGTCCTGCTTCTGCACAGCCAGGCTGTAGAGCTTCACAAATGCCGTGGAGGCCTCATGACACAGCCCAGCACTGGCTCTCTAGGTAGGTCTCAAGTAGCAAAGAAAACCGCTTAAACGCTTTAAGTGCCGAGGCAGGCAACTCCCCTCAAGCAAAGGGGGTCTTCGTGGCCAAACTCGCCTCTGCCACAAGCTGCACCCAGGGCAGTGCAGGCCTTCTCAAATACCTCCGCGGCCCACAGGATGGCACTCTGCCACCTCAAACACTCGGCACCGGCTTCTGGTGCCGCTTCCTGACAGCTAGTCAGCATAAAACAGATTTTTTTTTTTTTTTTTTTTTTTTTTTACAGGTTTTTCCTTT
>WHYT01016574.1:192300-312503 GCA_009806455.1 Tetrax tetrax | reverse complement strand
CCTAAAACAGAATTTTTTTTTTTTTTTTTTTTTTCTGTTACAGGTTTTTCCTTTGCCTTTTCAGGCTTTCCAGAATTCAGCGTGATTCTGCAGATTCTCCCATGCCGGCACACCAGCTGATCCCCTGTGTCGTTGCTCAGAAAGATCACCATCTGCTTTCTGTGGGCATTTTGCTTAAATAAACAGCAGTAAGCTTCACCCCAAAAAGGGTTAGCCTAGTAGCTACACAGCAACCTTCAGAACAACTGCTTCTTTTTGCTGCTGAGAAACTCTATTGGGTAAGCCTGAAACTAATTAGTAACAGCTATTGCGTTCAACACGCTTTGTATGTTCAAAGTACTGTACAAAATCAATTTCTGTGGCATTCTATTTAAGATCACTGCAAAAGCTTAGTAACCTACAGCTATCAAACATGGACTGAAGGTGACTCAAGCCTCTCCGCGCACAGGCATGGGCACGCTTGACAGATATGCTCCACCTCAATTGATACAGCGTCCACGCAGTTTTGCGATCTCCTCCCATTTATGGGTCAAAGACGGAGCGAAACCACTGAAATTAAAATTTGGACCCTACATCACATTTCAAAGCTTTCTCAACAGTGTTTGAGGATCCTAAGACACAGGGTTTAGATTTTTCCCTACACTCACAAAGCATCCCTTCAAGAAAAATATTCTCGCAGAACTGCAGAGTCAGTGACTTTAAATTAAAAGTCAACAAGATATGCTTGTCCTTATTAAAATTTTTTAAAAGGATCACCAAGGTCAATTATTTCAGTTTAAAGTACCTGAGAAGATGAAGTAGCTTGAGTTTTACTCGAGTCTAACCTTCCTTAATCAGCTTTAACTTCAGTTGCTAGCTCTTGCTAAAGCCTAATCTGCTTCATCTTCAATGTTATTTTAAATGCTTTTTTTTTTTTGCAGTATGGATATACCCAAGAAACCAGCACACAAAATCACAACAAAATACCAGAGCTGAGTCTACAGCAGAGGCAAAGACAACAGTTGCCAAGGACAACAGGCTGCTGGTGACAGTAAAATAGCCACAGTCCTGCCGTCTGCTCTGCTTATACTGAAGCCCTGGGAAGCCAGGCTTGCAGCTGCTGCTGCTAAGTGTGGAAAGGGGCTTGGAGACAAGGAAACTGCTACCACAGTTGGGGCAGCAGCAATAACCATCTCCTCCAGGAACAATTTTCAGATGTGCTTGCTGTTGGTCCTCTGTTTCACTAAACAGAAAAATTTCCCAATGACCACCGTGGCCATGGTATGGTGAGGCTTTAACAAGCATTTTTTGAAAATGCTGTCTTGTATAAATCCACTCCAAACTTCTGGGAGTGAGTTTTACAGTATCTTCCAAGTTCCTGACTGATTAGCTAAGTATTTATAGCCCCACTATAGTTACCTGAAGATCCAGTAGCCAGGTTTTGATTACTGATGGAAAGCATGGAAAGGGGTGTAGGGGCACAGGGAAATACTAACATAGGCAATGCCACTGAAGCGAGTAAAGAGGGTCGACATCCCATTTATCCTCTTTCCAGCTGTGAAAATGATGATACCTTTTACAGAAATTACAACCATGTTAAATCAGAAACAGGTTTACAGAGAAGGTGACTGAAGGTCCCACAGCAACCAGGTGCCTCAGCTATAAACCTAAGTCCAACTTCCCAGCCCTGCCTCACGCTATCTGCTTGTGATTCCCTTCAGGAAAAAGGATCATTTTCATTATCTGGAGAAAAATGAGTTTACCAGTTAATACACTGATTGTTCCTATAGATCCTTATCACTGATAAACACCCAACTGCATGCTGAGGAGAGAAGGACTATTTCATTTCTACAGTTGGGGAAATTGAGGCATGGGAAAAATGAAATGTCAGATTCATACCAGATCCAGACCCAGAATCATAGAATCATAGAATCATAGAATGGTTAGAGTTGGAAGGGACCTTCAAAGGTCATCTAGTCCAACCCCCCTGCAAGAAACAGGGACCTCCCTGACTAGATGTCTCTGTGAGCCTGTCTGTCCACAGACTGTTATGGTGCTGTGGCAGATATGACAGTCAAAACTCAAAAACATTCAAATGAGAACTTATTTATGATTCGAGACACTGAATTTTCATGATAACAAATCTAATTTCCTAACCATATGAAAAATTGACCAGCTGAAAAACTAAAGGCTTCTAAAACACCCTGTACCACCCTGCCCAGCTGGCATCAGAAGAAAAGCGTGCTGATGTATGAATACCAGCTGAGAATATGGCTCCACTTGCCTGAAACCAACTCTCTGAATCAGAGTTAAAATATTTCAGCCATCAAGAAAACTCTTCATGCCTCATGGTGGGCACAAAGACATGACAATGGGCCCTCTTGAAAAATGTGAGTGACCCAGGCACCTGAATACGCTACAGGACAGGAAAGAATTTGCAAGAGGATTCTGGGCCTTTTCGCATAGTTTGCTTCTGAATAACCAATATATGAATAAATATAAACTGTGAGGTGCCATAATTGCCATTCTATGTATCCTTCTGTTCCTCTGAAAGACCATAAAGGAACAAAAACTAGCAAAGCATTTAGGAGGATTAGTTCTTCACAATGCAAGTGATAATCTGTAAAAAAAAAGATCTTGCCAGATTCAAAGTGCAGATTTGACTACTCAGTACCTGTGAGCTGCTAGCATCCAAATCACCTTTGTGCTTGGAGAGCTAATAAAAATCTATGAGGGAGATGGTGAACTCCATCTCCAGCATATTTTCTTCTCCTGCTTTAATACCTCAGTCCCTGATAGCAATTCAAGGGGTGAAAAAATAAAAACCTGCATAAATTTACTTCTTTTGAACTAACTGTGAAATGTTGATGTCAACCTCTTATCTCCACTGTGCATTCAACGGGCTTTCAATTTACCTTGCAGTTAAGTCAGCTCTGGGCTTTGTCAGATAGAAATATTTTGCACGCCTTTAATTATACGGCAGCCTGCAAGGGAACAGAGAGTCACGAATAAGGGGGTTGCGCTGAATATTTTGTGTTTGAGCCTGAAAAACAGAAATCAGATTAGCATGGCCAAAGCATTGGCCCAAAGCCAACACAGAGCTAGGTAACAGCAGGACGTGTTAGCATTTGGATATTCCATGAGTCTTATGCACAGGGACAAATGTTTTTCTGTGTTTTTTGATCCTCACTGTCCATATGTTAGTTAGTGCTGTTATGACAGTAATATAACACACTGTCCTTAGGGAGTAGGGGTCTCCAGCTGTGCCTAGCGTTATAGAGGTGTTAGGTAAGAGATGGGGCACACTCAAAAAGATCTATCTGTCTAAATTATTTAGGAAAAAGGAGCAACTAAATGTGTAATACAGTCCCGTTTTATTGCTGAGACACTGAGATATATGGGAGATCCAAAAGTCAAGTGATAGAACTAGGGACTGTCCCCTTGACTCCAAGTCCGATATTTAATTACAAGTCCTTCCTTATTAAGCAGTTTCTTAACTAATGAAAAACTGTATGCAACCTTTTGATGCAACTTACTAATAGGCAGAAATTCCATGGCCAGAAGTACCAGTGGGTGTTTTTTTCTGCTGCATAGGTTACATGAGTGGGGGATGGAAGATGGAGAGGAAAGCTGCATCAGTCTCCAAAACCCATCATCACAGCTATATCACAGCTGCAGCTGCTTTGATCAATATGTATTCAGACATCTTCTACAGAAATGTTGATTAATGGTTACTCTGCAAAGAAGAGCTCACTACTTATCTTCTCTGAAATCCACTTATCTTAGTATTAGTGGCAGTTCCGAAATCTGTGCAGTTTTTTTTTTAAAGAGCCAAAGGAAAAAAACGTAAATAAGGAGGTGAGCACACTGCACCTTCTACTTCCATTCTTCTTCCCAATAAACCCACAAAAGTATCAGTAATCTTTTTTTTTTTCCTATTACAGAATCTATGAGTAAAAAGATCCTAAAATATTACCTGCTGAGTGGAAACAGGGAGAGCTCAGAAGGTATAATGACATGTTCTAGCAAGTCACACTGCATTGTAGAAGTAGTCTTGGCTCATTAAACAACTTTTTTACTTGTGCTGGTTTTCCAGTTGCGGAAGAGAACAACTGGCTTACCTCAGCAATAGCCAAAGCACTGGAACATCCTTTCTGTCACTCCTAATACACGTTGTAGTATCCATACTATTTGGTCGGTCATTTTTTCTCTTTTGGAGCACCTGGATATCATATCACTGAATGCAAGGAAGCATTGGAGCTGGCATTGGAGCTACACTGCTAGCAAGCAGGAACCACCAATGGCTACCACTATATTGCTTGGAAAAAAAGTTTTTTAGAAAATAAGCTCTCCTAAACCAAGGAGAAAAAAACAACCAAAATCCACGTTATATTTTTCACTACAGATCAAAGTAAAAAAAGACATAAATGCAAAATTTTGCATTTTAGCTTGTTTACATGCATTTCCTTAAAGAAATTAAAAAGCAAAAATATTCAGAACATTAAGAAAATGATCACACACATGACAAAAATTTTTAATATGCATTTTCTAAAGAATATCAAAATAAGCTGAAATAAAACTCTTCTTGCAAATATTGCTGATTTTGAGGAAAGGGCAACTTTTGATGGAACTATGTACTACAGAAATGTTTGCAATTCACTGTAATAGATTATCAGATAACAGACTAATAGATTAGCAATAGTAAATAACCCTAAAGCGTTTTTGAAAGTCACTGTGTCATCTCCAAGAACAGACTACAAAGACCAATTCCTTTGTGGGTATTATTTTGTAAGCATGAAAGCCCATAATCTACAGTACTAAAAGGAATGTACCTGACAGTACTATTTCTGATACATTAAAATTTCAGCATAATTCAGAGCTTGAGAAATATACAATATATTTGTATACAAAAATTGCAGTGATAAAGTAGGTGTTCTAAGTTTGGCCATCTGATACCAGACAGGACCAACAGGTAAATATCTACTCTGTATCTTTCCATTTTATGTACTGACGATGAAGTAGGATTCAAACACAAAGCAGGTCTTTTCCTCTATCACTGGCAAGAGAGCTTCTGCATAGAACTCTTTACTGCTTTATGACAGCACTACCCTTAAAAATACAAACCCATTACAAGAATGCAGGTCTTGACTGAGGAAGGTTTAAAACTGAAGCATGGAAAGGGCAAATTGGGTCAGAACTTGGTCACAAGTTAAGAGCACGTTAGTGCACGTTAGAATGTTCTTGAGCTGTTTACTTTGCAATGAAAAGACAAAAAAAAAAGAATATGTGTAAATACTATTTATTAATAAATTAACTAGACTGGCTTTAAGATTCACAATAAATACAGCTCCTATGCTTCTTATATATCCTCATGAACCAACATAATTTACTTGTAGGATTTGCTCCTGTGCTCTTTACCTGTATTGCAAAGTCAACACCTCCTTGCTAACAGACACTGTAGCCAGGCCCAGTATATGACGATTTGTTCTGTAGTACTAAAGAAGAAGTCATGTGTTGTGCCAATTTAGATTCTTGCTTGCCCACTCTCCACAGCTAAGTGTGTCTTATTCTGTCCCTACTATAAAATTAAAAAGTAATAAAGCTCTCTCACCATTGCAAAGTTCTTCAAGCTCCAAAGAGGTATATACCACTCTAATCCTACAAGCCCTTTGACCAGCTTTGTGCTCCGTGTTTGCTTTCATAATGTCCATGGCTATTTGTAAAATTGCTTTGCTTTGCTTTTTATTTTTTTCTAGGTAAGGGAGAAAAAGCAGAGCTATTTCAAAGTTAAAGAGGAGAACTTGCTAGCCAAAATATAGATACAAATCACAAGATGATGGTTTCCTCACAGAAGTGAACAAAGTGCAGGAACGTGCTAGAATGTTCAAGGACAAAGTATAAGGACTAGATTCTCCTTGGTGCTGGATAGATGGTTGAAGCTCCCTGGGCAATGTCTATTCTATCTGCTGATATTTTGTCACTTTCCCACAGGACAAAATGAACTGAAAGAGGTAAGAGATGAAACATGAAGTTTTATTCTGTCTCTGCCAGAGCAGTGCCTGGATTAGAAAATTATTCTGCTAACCTCTTCAGGCCAGAGTGGCCGTTGTTATCAACTGCTCTGACCTTCCTTTCAACAAAAGTTGTTGAAGGTCATGCATCACTGTTGATTTCTGCATCCAAATCAGATACCCTGGCTGAGCTGCAACAGAGCTGGCTCAAGGCTTTTCTCAAAATTAGGTGCAATGCACTGTTCCAGTAACTCCAGGGAGCTCACGGTAGTGAGGAATTACCAGAGACCTCAGAAAGGAGGAAGGTCAGCGTAAAGCTGGAGAGCTCTGGACAGGGAGAAGGGAGCAGACAAGGTCAGCAAAGGTGCCAGGTTGAGGGGAAGAGCAGCGAACAGAGACTGGTGGGTTTTTTAAGAGCATGGACTTCCTCTCTGCTTCCAGACTACCTCCTAGAGTGATCTGGTATCCCCTGCCCCATCCTATCCCACTCCTAGGACTTCTTTCTCTTCCACAAGTCCTGTAGAGAAAAAACATCTCAAAAGACTCACAGCTCCTCCCCTAGTTCTCTCTCCTACCCACACATTCCAAGTACTAAATAAGATCAATAGGATTTGGCATTTTTTAGCTAACTGGGTAAATATGCTAATGGCGAATGAGCTGTAGGACAGAAGAAATGAGGGAAGATCTTACAATTTCTCATCTATTTGCCATCTCAAATATATCCCAGATGTAGGAAAGGATTCTAGTAGACAAAGTCACTGAACCCAGGCTATTTCCATCACATCTAACTACTTCCATAATATCCATTTAATAAATTTAACAAAGTCCACCTGAAAAAAAAAAAATTGTTTTTTGCCTTCATTTTTCCTATCAACCTGGAATGAGCTTTCATTTCTCCTTCTTTGTCTGTTATATTAGAAATCATCTTCTTCTTTCCAGGGTAAATTTATTCATAGACAGTTTATGCTCTATTGTTTAAACACCAACATTGCCTTTTAGCTTAAATAGCTCTTACCTCTTTTGGCTACTCTGCCCTCAGTATTTTTGTAACTATAGGTCTTGTCAGTCTTTTGCTGGCCTAGAAAAGTCAGGCTCTTCCAGCTTCCTCTTGCAAAGCAGTTTCCATTCACCTGGTCATTTTTGCTGTTCTTCTGTGAATCCTTCCTGACCAAATTTACAGCAGCAAAAATCCACATGGCATTCCAGATGAGGTCTTACAGAATTAACATTTCCCAGGTGGTACTGAACGTGCTCCTTCTGAGACTTTCAAAGACTTGCACCTGCAATTTTTATGGCTGCATTACTCTGGTGGCTCAGTAAGTGACATCGGTTCTCTGGCTGATCTTAGCACCCTCAATCTTTCTTTTTGTCTGTCTTCCCCAACTGATAAATCACAATCACAACTTTAATTTCCATCCTATTTAATATCTTTCCATTTCTTTAAGTCAATTATTCAGTCATCTAGTTCTGTGTCCTAATCCACAGTCTTGATGATGACACTTAGGTTGTTTCTTTGCTACATTTCATAGTCTTGGCTCTACTGGTAATATTTTAAACAATCCCAGGACTAATCCTTGAGGAACTCCTTTAAGAACCGTCCTCCTGTCTCACACTGCTTATTTACTCTGTTCTTTATCAACTCTATTTCTTCCAGTCACCTTTGTCTGCCCCATCTCAAGTGATATTTTTCCATAAAGCATGCTAATGGCTTTTATGGGAAGTTTTTTGACCAGTTTCAGGGACAGCATCCCTGAGACCAGCAGAGTTAGAGCTAGAAAAAAAGTAATAATTTGTTTAAATGTGGTATTCCCTGAAAATGGAGACTGAAGCCAGGAAATTGATAGCCAACCTGCCAGGACTGCAACTATTTTCACATAGCTATGACAGCAAAAAACTGTAGGAAGGGTAGAGTTTGTCTCCATGTCTGCCTTTGCTACCCTTCTGTTATATTACTTGAGACTTGCAATTACATTCCTTTAGCTTAAAAAACTCTGTCTCATTGGAAAACATATCCAAGCAAGAGGAAGCTGATGGAAAACAGAATGGGAAAGGGGTCAAGAATCTAGGACCAGCATCTGCTCCATTCAGCATGAAGAATCTGGTGACCATGCACGCCCCACACCAGCCTGACTTCTGCTCCAGCCAGGCACGTGGGTGTGATATTGAGGACAAAAAAGAATTGAGCATGGCACAGCAGACAGGCACTCACTTTTCCCTTATGGTATGGTAATGGTGCATCTTCCTGAGAGCACTGTAGCAGATAAGCAAACAAAACGACTGTGGTCCAATTCTGCTTTCACCAGGGATAAATTTGGAGTCACTTCACTGACGTCAGTGGAGTTATCCCAGAATTGCGCCAATGTAAAAGAGGGCAGCATCTGCTTCCTGAAAATGGATGCCATCGAGCTAATTGAAAACAACAGATGCATCAAGGAGCAGCAAGAGGAGACAGTAATGTTCTAGTGTTCTTGAAAGTATCATTTAATTGCTCTCCAGAGAATGTAAGAGAATAAACCAGTATGTACTCTAAAAGCTGAATCTTCTGTTGGTGTAAAATTGTATACAACCTTTTAGGTGAATGGACCAATGTGTATTTACAACACCTAGAGAGATCCATTCTAGACATATGCCTTTACAGCCCTCTTCTTTGGGCCTGATTCTTCTCTGACATTACTTAAATGAGGAGTCACACCATTCATATCCTGAAGAATACATTTATCTAACTTCAGGTAGAGAGCAGAATCAAGATTCCAATTTTCTTTAAAAAACAATGGCTACAACACTGATTAAATTTGGTAATTTAATTGGTAAGTTTGACAATTAAATTGGTACATTTGTGATTTATAGCACTTTTTGACTAACAGTCTTCCAAAACTTTATACCACTGAGTAAATACCTTTATATATTACATGTAGATGTGGCACTTAGTAGCACTATGGGACATGGTTTAGTGGTGGACTTGGCAGTGTTAGGTTTGCAGTTGGACTTGATTGTCTTAAAGGTCTTTTCCAACCTAAATGATTCTATGGTTCTATATCCATTTAGTGAAAGTGAAGCCAAAGAAGGACTTACTGAATTTTAAATGGTATTTTGCGTGAAGATAAAGGCTTCCATGAGCCCTGTCTCTAATGAATAGGCAACATGGCTTCAGTATTTTAGGGTGACCATGTAAGTTGATGAGCACTTTCCCTCTCATAAATCCATTACTTTCTTTCACTAAGAAAAAGCCGTACACAGGGAAGTTCAACCTATTGTTTCAGCCCCTCTTAATTCACACTACACACAACATGGATACTTCCTGCGGTGAATGTTTATCAATGAATGTTTATGCTTTAGGAATTAAAACCACACTGATCACAGTTACGTGTTTCCCAAAGTGTACAACTATGCTACGATATTCAAGCTCATGTGCCAGCCAACAAGCCCCAGATAAACTTCCCTGGAGCAAGTGAAAACCCAGCCAGTTTGGCAAGATGTATAAAATTAATATATACTAGCAAATAAGCTACATTGAAAATCAATGTTACTGCAGTCCCTGTCTGCTTTCCCAGAAAATAATTCTTACGGATTTATCTTCCTGACTAAAGTCTTGCCTTATTTAGGACCTGACTCTGCACAAGAAGAGCTCCTTCTTCTAACTAATGAGCAATTTCATCACCAACTGTCTTGGGTGGCAGCTAAGGACACTGAGCATTCACTGGCAATTGTTCATTTTATCAGAGGATTAAGTCTTTTCATCCTGCAAACACCTGCTCCCCTCCTTAACTATGTGTAACACAGATGACTGCAAGTCAGGGATTAGACTGTGAGCCTGCTGATAATATGGCTACAAATATCTTCATAATACAATTTGTCTAAAGTACAAGCCTCAAAGAGCAAAAACAAGGGCTCAGACTGTGCTTTTGGTTACAGTAATGTAAACAGAGCTACCTTATGCTTATAGGGATGCAGCTAAGGGCAGAATCTCATTTAGTCTTAAACTTCTGTATGAATTTGTCTGCACATTTCCACCACTGACAAAAAAAAATAAAATAAATTTTTGTCAATATAAACTTAAAGAGAAGCTTATCTTTGCTGAGTTTGGTAGACTTACTTGGACTCAAGTCAGAGGAGCGCTTTTGCGAAAGCTGTGGTTAACTCCTCCTGTAATCTGCAGATCTTTCCCTGATGTAAATAGGACCTCAAGAAAAGAAGAAACAAAAATAAGCATTTTAACAAATAGTACATATGTTTTGACTTGATGCAGAAGACTGAAGTTGAAGCCCAATATAAACCAAGGTAGTTGTACTAAATAGAGTTTTGCCAACTTCAATCAGCAGATGGTGAGGATCTGGCTCATACTACATTTTTGTAGTTTATAATTATCTTTCTTTCTTCACCTAGAACCAGATTCTCCCTTTAGGCTTCAAATCTTAATTAGGAAATCCATTAATTGCAAGAAACTCTTAATTGTTAATTTCACAGAAGAAAAAGAAACCTTACCTACTTCTGTTACAGCAGCAGATGCTGGAGCTGTTTGTTCCTTTGCTTTTAGGGATGATGTTCTTCTTTCTATCACTGTCTGGATGACACTTCAGTCCCTACCCTTTCTCTCTCTGCCCTGAATTTCCTTTATACTCATTCTTCTTTATCTCCATAGGTATTTCCGTACGCTGAACAAGAGGGCCTGGGAGAGAACACCAAGTCCAGTCACCTTCACTCCCACACCTCCTCTGGCAGTGAATTTTTATCTGTGAAAGCTGGATCAAAAGGAACAGGACCAAACCAGAAAATTGCTCAAAAATTTCAAGTGGCAGCATTTTCCAAACAGGAAGAGAAAAATACTTTTATCTTTGACATAAATGCAGGAATCCACCAGTAACATAGACTTGGAAATAGCACAAAACAGCTCTTCATGGCTTTCACGCTTACAGTCTGTTATGTGGTTGATGAGTTGCATATAAAAAAAAAACATGTCTTCAGTAAAATTCTTCCTTCCTTCCTTTCCTTCCTTCCCTATCTCCAACAAGATGATTTCTGTCCTGTCCTGACTTGGTGCAAAACATCCTGTGGGAAAATTATCTAGGGAACTGATTGTCACAGAACAACCAAGGGTTCAGGAAGGAGCAACAGTCTCTCTTCTTTCACAGCAAAACTATTTCCTAGTAAGGCTGTTGAAAGAGGAATTTCCGTTTTTTCCAGTGTGATGCTTTAGCTCATATTCCTTGTCACTGCGTGCCCAGATCATGGATTCACAGGCCAGTTGCCCCTCAGCTCGTTGACTGTGAGTGCTCAGACTGTCGTTCACACACTCCCCACCTCTCTGTGTTACATAAATAAAATCCTTTCCATCTCCTGGTTTGCACTCTCTGCTTTCAAATGCTGATATCTGTCTGTCTGGAGTTGGACAGAACAGTTGTACATGATACAAGGTGCTGGGATCATCTTCAGTAAGCAAACAGTGGTAAAGATAAGGTACTAATATCTGAGAACTGAAAATATTCAACGAGTGCTTTTGCTTGTAGCCAAAGTCACAGGGTAGAGAGAAACAGTCTGGGAGGTTGTTATGGAAACAAGTCCCTGGGGGTGCCTACTTTGCTTCACAAGGATGTGCTCTGCCTTCAGAAGGAAATAGCTAGAGAGACAGAGAAATTTGTATTTTGAACATCCAGGAGTGCGTGCTAAGGGCTGAGAACGTGAGGTAACATTTTTGAAAGCATCTCTGTGATTGGGTGACACAAGTCAGTGGTCCGGGTGCCACTATGTCACTTCAGTCACTTGAAAGACTCCTTAATAAAAATGTCAAATTCCAGAAATTCTGTAATATATAGCATTAGTGACGACTCCAGGGCTTCACTGCCTTGCTTTTCAGGACATTCTTAGAGAAGGACTTACATGCCCAAACGAAAATCCCTAGGTCACAGTTTCCAAGCTTCTGTTGGCTTTTTATATTTCTATTAGCTCTAACACAGAAAATCCAGGGAGCAAACACGACTCCTGTTTCACACATTTTCATCTGCACTTTCTTTTCGGAACTGAAAAATGTGGATCGCAAAAACTGCACAAAAGCTGTCTCTTCGCAAAAAGTTCCTTTGCACCAGTGCTTTGTGTATGCACCTGTGTGTGTGCACGTATCTGTGTGCAGACAATACTCCAGCTAGAAACTGCTAAATTTCACCTATGAGCAGGAAATCTCTCTACAAGAGCGTCTCTGTAAGACACATTGTGATTATGCTACCGGTAATTTGCCTCACATCTTTTTTTTTTTTGCCGGAATCTCCATGCCCAGCCGTCTGTCAGGCTGGTCAGGAGAACAACCTGTTCTGAGCAGGAAGGGCTCCTGCCTGGCAGGGGCAGCGGGGTCAGGCCCAAGGGAAGAAACGAACACAGGAATTTTCTGACGTAGGCTCAGTGTGCCTCATGCCTCCTCCTGAACTCATGCTTAACCTGAGTTTTTTATATCTTACTTTGGGGAAACTTTTATCAGCTGATACACTCAGGCATAAAATAATCCCAAACATGGGCATTCTGTGAGGAGCCAGAAGTAGCCTTGAAACATTCCTCTTAAATGGCAGGTTCTTTTGCTAGTTTCTAGTGCATCTGCTAGAGCAACACAAAAGAGAAATCACACTCTTGCACCCAACAGAAAATATTTCATTACAGTGACCGTGAAACACAGCTAAGAACCATGGCTTGTACTGAATTAACTCAATGACCAAGACAACTTTTTACACAAAATCAACAGAGATGTCACTGTGCTGATCCTTCCTCAGTCCCACTTAATCACCAGGATTACTTACCCACATGCTTCAAGGGATGCAGAAAGGCTCCCAAGGCCCAGACCTTCACAGACATTTGCCTCAGTCCTGACGAACCAAAAAGGAATTAGGCACCTATGTATACAGGAAAACTCCTCTCAGCTATAGAGCCCTCACCACATCACACTTGTGTCTCCCAGCCTGATCTGCAGTAACCAAGACAAGTGGCATTTTGCTACTGATTTCAGCAAGAAAAGAGGTTTTAACACAATGGTTGTGCGCTGATCCCGAGGAAGATCCCTGTACATTAAAAACCTTTGAGAAGACAACAAGACTCTGGAGAAATGCCACAGTTACAATTTACATAAACAATTTCTACTGTATGATCAGGGCCCAGATGAGGAGAGGCCACAATAAAAGCACTCTAGGCATGGAGCTGGATCTCAAGACAACAAAAAAACCAAGCAGGATAACGAAGATGCAAGCAGATCCCACCTCACAACCAGTTCTATAGCCAATTCTGACTATATTAAAGTATATGCTCTTTGCATTCTTAGCCTTATGGTTGAGAAGCATAATATAAACATATACATAAAATGTATTCTATATATTTTGCATTTTGATATTATGTCCGGTTTATGTCACATGCAATATGTAGTACATTCTAATATGCATATCACAGTATGATGCACAGCATTAATGGCTGCCTTTGCTTTCATACACATGCACACATGTGAATGCAGAATATTACACTTAGATTTAAAACAAGAATGACTTTTCCTGACAGGAAAATTTGCCAGTAGAATCTAAAAGCATCTATTTCCCGCTCTCACCCACTGGCAGCATCTGAACATATTACAGGTAGGTGTAAGGCAGAGCTGATTAAAAAAATTAAGTTATCTAGGAAGCCACATGGGCATCTTAAGATGCACCGCTCTGGTCCCTTGGCAAACCCAGTGCTGCAGGCCAAGCTATGCATTTTGCATTGCTAGCATAAGTTGCCCTCACAAAACCTAGTGCATGTAAAAGACATTGCTGTGCCTTCTATCCACGAAATACCAAGACCTGGCTAGATCAGTGATAGAGCAAAAGCACCTCTTCCAGGCTGGCTGTTTCTCCCCTCATTGGAAAGGTCTGGAGTATGCTGTTGGGTTTGTGCAGATGGCTTAGGGAAGTCTGTATCCCTGCCAGTATCAATCACAAACGTTGACACAGTTACCCTGGGGCAATTTATGCCTGTGACCTGCTAAATCACTGCAATCTTCAAACAGCACAGGGTTTTTCAGCAATCTCAACAAAATACCAACATGCAAACTTCCCTCAGCTATACAAATACTTCAATAAAAACACAGTGGAGTCAATTGCTCTCACATGCCTGAATACAGAACTGGATATCTGAAACATAAAGTACATCTCATTAAACACTATTGTGTGGAGATAAACTGCAGAGATAACAAAGGAATTTACTCAAATGTGCCTCACATCAGAAGGCACTTACCGCTATGACGATTAAGTTGGTACTAGAAAAGCCAATTAAAGTCAGGACACTGCATAAATAATGCTGAAATAAGCTCAAAAAGGAGAACCTTTACCAAGCCTGTTGATTTCTTTAAGCCTGTTTTTGTTAAATGGTATATGGTCACAAGGAACAAAGAGCTTTTAGATCTATGCACCTTTTTGGAAACACAAACCAAGATGATCTTTAGTATGCCAAGGGGCTGCAAAGAAGAAAGGCATCTGCTCACTGACTTTCCCCTACAGCTGCAGAACTCACTGCGAGGCTGGCTACAGCGTTTCCATTATTCAAAGGCAATGGCATGGCAGGCGTGACTGATCCCACAGCCAAGGGCACTGTGCTGGCGCAGGAACTAAGGGCAGAGCTTGAGCCAGATGTTTGTAGCCCCTTTAACTGTTCACTCCCTGCCGAATCCTTCAGCTCGAAGCAGTGGCAAGGGTTTCTTTGCTAGTAGAGTAGAAAGGCTAGATTTCAGAGCAAATATTGGATTAAAGCAGTCTTCAAAAACCGAGAAAGAAATTAACGAGGGAGTGGGGGATGACAGCTAGCACTCCACAGAACAAAGCAAGAACATTTCTGGATGCACATGGTAACGAGAAACAGCAAATCAGGACAGAAGAGCCCATTATCATAATCATTCTGTTTACGGTATCACAATTCACAGTCTGGCATGTGAATGCTGAATAGTTCCAGCTGCTAGTAGGAAGACGGCTGTGCAGCAGCTTGCAGCTCCGTATCTGGACCCAGCGTAACAAAACCGATCACACCTCTGTCAGCATTTTCTTCTCTTTATAACCCTGGTTGTTGGGAGGAATGAAGTTGGCGTATTTCATGGACTCCAGGTCTTCTGCTTCCAGGAATTCAGATTTGCTGAGAGACTGATTACTATCCCCCTTCTTGGGCTCAGAGAAGGGTGACTGCTGCTGGCCACAGGTGACATGGGTGTACTGGCACTGCTCTTCATGATCAGTCTCTCGGTGGTAGAAGTAGTTGAAGTTGGACACAATGACAGGGACAGGAAGGGCGATGGTGAGCACACCTGCGATGGCACACAAGGAGCCCACAATCTTGCCACCAATTGTCATGGGATACATGTCCCCATAACCCACGGTGGTCATGGACACCACTGCCCACCAAAAGGCATCAGGGATACTGGTGAACAGGGAGTCGGGATCATCGGTCTCTGCAAAGTAGACAGCACTGGAGAAGAGGATTACCCCGATGAAGAGGAAGAAGATGAGGAGGCCCAGTTCCCTCATGCTGGCCTGGAGAGTCTTCCCCAAGATCTGCAGCCCCTTGGAGTGCCTGGAGAGCTTGAAGATCCTGAAGACTCTGACCAGGCGGATGACTCTGAGGATGGCCAGGGACATGGCTTGCTGCTGGCCTCCATTGTTGCTGCTGCTGCCAGGCTGCTGCTTCTGCTGCTGCTGCTGGGCCAACTCAGTGCCCAGCGTGATGAAGTAGGGGATGATGGCCACAATGTCGATGATGTTCATAATGTTGCGGGAGAACTCTGGCTTGCTGGGGCAGGCGAAGAAGCGGACGAGGAGCTCAAAGGAGAACCAGATGATGCACAGGGTCTCAATGAGGAAGAAAGGGTCGGTGAAGAAGGGGCCAGCGCCGGCAGCAAGGCGCAGGGGTGGTGGAGTCCCACTCGGCGGTGGCGGTGGCGGCAGCAGCAGCGCCTCGTCACTGGGCAGCGTCCCCTCCCCAAAGCCAGGCTGGGGACCCTTGGGCTCCTGGCGAAACTCAGGCAGGGTCTCCAGGCAGAAGATGACAATGGAGATGAGGATGACCAACACGGAGACAATGGCGATGGCCCGGGCCGGCCCCGAGCTCTCAGGGTACTCAAAGAGAAGCCAGACCTGGCGCTGGAAGTGGTGCTGGGGCAAGGGCTTCTCCTCCTCTGGAATGAAGCCCTCGTCCTCCCGGAAGGTCTCGATGGCCTCCTGGCCCAGCTGGTAGAAGCGGATCTCCTCCAGGAAGATGTCGAGGGGCACATGGACCGGCCGGCGGAGTCGCCCCCCGGACTGGTAGTAGTAGAGGATGGCGTCGAAGCTGGGCCGGTTGCGGTCGAAGAAGTACTCGTTGCGGAGCGGGTCGAAGTAGCGGACGCGGCGGCTGGGGTCGCCCAGCAGCGTGTCGGGGAAGATGGAGAGGGTCCGCAGCTGCGTCTCGAACCGCAGCCCCGAGATGTTGATCACCAGCCGCTCGCTGCTGCAGCAGCTGCCGCCGCTCCGCTCCTCGCCCGGCGCCTCCGCCTCCCCCTCGCCGCCGCCGCCGCCGCCACCGCCACCGCCACCGCCCGCCCGCGGGGCCGCCAGCGCCAGCGGCTCCTCCGCCCGCATCCCGCCCGCTCTGCCCTGCGCCGCCGCCGCCTCGCCCCTCGCCCCTCTTAGCGGCCGCGGCCGCCCGCCGCCATCCGCCCCCCGCCCCGCCTGTTGCTCCTTCGGCGGCTCCGCGGGGCTCCCGGCACGGCGCAGCTCCTCCTCCGGCACCGGCTCCGGCGGGCTCGGCTCCGCGCTCCGGCACCGCGCTGCTGCACGCCGCGCCCGACTCTGCCCTCCGCGCCGCGCACACACACACGGTGGGGGGGTGGAGGGACAGGGAGGAGGAGGAGGAGGAGGAGGAGGTGTGCGAGCGCGCACACGCGCACGCACAGGGTTGCACAGCGGGGGGGAGAGGCACACGCACCGGTGAGCGGGGTCTCCGGACGGATGCAGGAAGACGGAGACACGCACGTAGGGGCCGCGCCAGCACGGACACGCTCAGGCACAGGCAGATGCACGCACCCACACAGCGAAGCACACACGCACACACCCGTGGACGTGCGCGCAGGCCAGTGCGCGTTCCCCCTCTCGCCCCCCACCTCAACCCCCACCCCGCCGAGGCAGCAGCCCCAGCCCGAGGCCGTCCGGCTTTCGGGTGCTGGGGGTAGCCCCGAGGGGATCTCGCTGCGGGGCCGCAGCTCTGGGGCCAGGCGCTTCGCAACAGCTTGCCCACGGGGTGGCACGGCTCCCGCCCTTCCTTCCCCCCCACCCCGCCCCCACGGAAACCTGCCCCTGTCCCTGTCCCTTCAGTCAAAAGCCTGACGGGGGCTGTCAAGCACCCCCGGCTCCGGCCAGCGCTCGGAGCTCAGCCGTGGGAGGCGGGAGACCCCGATGCCGTTCCCGTCCCCGCCGCAGGCTGTCCTTGACCTTGAGCCAGTCGCTCCGCGCCTGCGGACCTCCCTTCGTCAATGTCACTTGTGATGCAAGCACGGTGGCATCGGGCCGTCCGCAGATGGAGACAACCTGTCGCGCAGTGAACAGGTCTTCTGGGGAAAGACACAGATAAATAGTTTCTCTCCTCTCATTGGGAGTGGATAGAGCTTGCCCCCTTCTCCCAGGTACCAAACAGGTGAGCTCGTGCTTTTTTTTTTTTTTTTTTTCTTTTTTGTTTACTGCCACACAGTCAGCACTTAGTCTCCCTGGGAGCCAAAACTGCATTTCGCAGGCAATCAGACTTCCAGCTCTTTTCCTTTTAGAAACCTGTGGCTTGCTCCATCCGTGTTGCACTTGGGATCTGAAAGTGTCAAGACACTCATGACAGTGTACTTTCTCCCTCCGAAAATGGGACTAACACATGAAGCTGTTTCCATCCTTCCCAGGACAAAAATCTGTCTTTCCCTTGAAAGCCCTTTCTCAGTGCTAAATATTATTAAATAATAAATATTATTGCTCTTGCCATCATAGTATCTGATGGCTTTGCTGGCTGCGGGCCATCTGCTTAGCCTACACTATCTCTTAGCATCACAGATCTAGAAGAAAACATTCCCCTTTTTACCCCTCCTCCCAGTTCCTCTCTAACTAGCTGGTGATATTCAGTTACTTCAGGCTCTGGACATTTTGACCAGCTGGCTTTGGCTGCCTTGTTTGGCTCTGTCCTCAGGAAGGAGGTGAATGTGATTTAAATGTCGCTTAACACTTTTTCCTTTCTCACTTACTAGCATTGAAAATGGCTGTTGCAAAAGGAAGCATATTTTTTTCATTTATATGAAGATGGCTGTTGCACAAGGAAACATATTTTTGTTTCATATTATACTTCATTAAGGTACAGCAATCACATGGAAAATACTTTGCTGGAGAGCATACCTTTTCTTTAAAAATAAATTAATCAATGTTTACCTTTGTAATAGTAAAATGCTTCTTGCTGAGATTCCTTTTTCAATTATTACAATGAATTATTCATTCACAGGATTATTTGAATCATAATTATGATTTATTCATTCACGTGGTTAACTATTGAGAAATCCTTTAAAAACACCTTTTGGGAGGGATGGAAAAGCTCCTGGGGTTTGTAAGAGGATACAGGGCATGTCTACATTGCAATCACTGCTGTGACTGAGCTCGTCCTGCACTGGATTTAAATGAGCAAGCTTCAAGCAGCATAGCAGAGACAGCATGGAGCTCCGCAACGGTTTGCAGGACGATTTTCCAGCCCACACAGATATTTCATGCTGCCACAGTTCTAGTCTTCATGTTACCTGAGGTAGCAGTGTTACAGATAGCTCAGATGCCTCCACGCAAGTTGCCATCCCATCTGGCCCCGTCAGCCCACTCTGCTCACCTCCTGAACACAGTCCTTCTTTGAGTAGGTGCCCAGGCTGCTATATACCACCCGTGCTTGCTCCTGAAAGCCCTTAGGAAGTCACTCCATTTCCCTCTGTGTACTTAACGCTGTCCCTCAGACTCAGTATCAACCCCGTAAGCCTTTGCAACGTGCAACTCAACTCTTTTTAGCACACAGCCTGTTCCTGAACTGATCTGCACCACGCTGCCTGTGCAGCCACACCCCTCACTTCTATATTAAGAGGCGATGCCAGCTGCCACCATTCAGCCTCCATGCAGATCTTGCTGGGCCAGCATCTTACGATGGTATAATTTGCAAAACTGGAGAGGAGCAGTAAGGGAGATCCAGAGACGTCAGGGAGGGGCAAGAGGCAAACCCCAAAGCAGCACTCCAGAAAGCCATGCAGCAGTACCATAACACTCCCTGCAGAGTGATTTGGCTGCTAGATCTGAAACCAACACCAGAAGACCAGTGCCACCAAAAGGCGCCACTAAGCTTCTCTTTGAGGTGGTGGCTGTGTTCACATCTCCAAGCTCAGATACGGCATGTTGCTATGGTTCAAGAGTTTAGGATGCCCACATCCTCCCTCAGGCTGTATCAGTAACTAATTTTAAGGTGCACAAAACTCTTTTCATAGATATATGGGAAAAATTGTTGCTGACTCTGGCACAGCAGAAGACCTAATTCTGGGCTATCATCCTGCTCCAGAAGCTGGAGGGACATTGCCCCTCCTCAAGCCTGCATTACAGGCACTTATCCATCTGTGGCAAAAGAGCTCAGCTTCAACAAGTCAAACAGTTCCTTGGATGTTGTATGCACCGCCAAATGTGGGTCAGCATTTTGGGTACACTGCCACCCTTCAGATTCCCTTCAGCTTCCTTTTGCTGGATTTGATGTGCTCAGCACTGCAACTGCCACAAAATTATGGGTATGTAGCATTTTCTCAGGAAAGCCAAAGTCAGACACCCTCAAGGTAAGCACTCCAAAACGAAGATACCCAAAGTGGGCATCTAGATTTGTGTCTAGTGCATGCATAACTTCTTATCCACTTCGTGCCTTTCTGGTTTCCCAGTCACTCCATCTTCTCCTGAACTTTCCAATTGTCTCCTCCATGACTCCTGTGCTATCCCTGTCTCCTGCTTCCCACATTCAGGTACTTTTCCCAGTTATGGAGCATCTCCTCCCTCTGACCCTACTAATTTCTTCACTTGCTTGCAGGCCAGTGTCCCTCAGTATCAAAGTGAGTATAATTTTCATATTCCTTTTGCAAAAATCCTTTTGGGACTGGACCCTGCCCAGTATGCACTGAAGATGGTGGCTGACTGCCCGAGTCACTGGAAGGAGGCACAGGGCAACCAGGAGAACAGCTAGAGATGCTTTGCACTTGTAATAATCACCTACATCAAATGGAGAGACCGGAAGAAAAACAAACAATCCTTCATACCTGCAGTAACTTTAGTGAACTCTGGACCTCTGAAATCATGCATCAACACCTTAACATGCAGCCTAGGAGGTACAACATAACCTCCCATAGGCTTGAGGCCGTGAGGTAGAATTCATCTCCGAGGAACCAAAATATTCCACACATAAAACAAATCCTGATGTCTAAAAAGAGCAATAGCCAAGGAAATTTAAAAAATGTAATAGCTGGCAGAGCATCCACATTGGAAATGGTCATTTACATTTATGCACAGTGCCAATTACAGCCAATTTCATACCTCCCTACTTACTCAGAGTCATAAATATACCAGTGAGAGTGATAAACAGGAGAGGGAAGCAGAATTAGCATATGTCCTGAAGCTGCTAGCCATACCACTCATAAACAAGTTCTCCTGTTTTGTTTTCTCACCAGAAACCAGGAACAAACCTATCTATCTATTAACATCCTTCCAGGCATCAGAGCAGCCAACTGGTATGGTATCAAATGTTAACAGTCAAATTCTTTAGTGTCTTCAGCCTCTTTATTCTAGTCTGAGAGAAGGTATGGGTCTGAAATGTTACTTTCCTCATCTGGCAGAATGCTAGACACACTTATACTAGAAAAGAGGAGTGACTTCACTGAATATGGCATATAAAATATTGGCTTTTGTATTCACATTACACTGTAAGAAAAAGTGTAAGAAGAATTCTCAATTTGTATAACTGTAGATCTCAAAGCATTAGATAGCAACAGAGTGTGCCAACACTACTGTATTTGGGCATCTAAGGATATCTATGTATTCATCACGCTGCAGTTTCCACCATTACCACAATGGGCAGTGGTAAGACTTCCCAGGTTTCCCAAGACAGAAGCAACCCCGACTATTCTCTGGTAGGAAAGCATCCATCCCAATTCTCTGAGCTGCTGTCTCCTTTCCCTCCTTCCTTCATTGGTTACACATTTGAAGAAAAGCCAGCAAACTCAGTGGAGATGTTATTGTAGAGATATAACATCAGCCATAGGACAGTGAATTCACATGTGTGCACACACACGTGTTCACACATGCACACTTGCATGAACTGTTTCCCTGTACCATTAAGATTGCAGTTGCAATTTCGTAACAAAGCAGTGTATAGTTTCCAATGCTTTCACGTTTACAGTATACTACACAGGCTGTCTCTGCGCTATGCTTTGAATAGGATGCTTGTGCCACTGTTAGCTGGTGGAGGAAGAATTACACTTCCATGATAAGCTGAAGATGACAATCTCATTGACTATATCATCCGGGACTATTCCTGGAGCACTGTCTTTTCTGTGCATTGAATGAGGACAGGTTCTTGTAATGGCAAAAATATACCACTGCGTATCTAAAAATTGTGTCACAATACTGCAATAAAGAGAGAAGGGAAAGGGAAAGCACGTTGTACCAGAAGCTTCCATGGAAGCATTTCCTAGCTTTCAACTCCTTACCTCTGTAAACTTAAAATGCCTTTAATGCTGTTTTTGTCTTGGGCTTTCAAAAAAACCAAGCTTTTATCCTACAGATGAGTAATTTTTAACCATTTTTAAAACTCTATTTACAAGTCTCTTAAGTATTTTCCACAAAAACCTGTTTTTTGTTAGATGTCTTTCATAGAGAGACCTCTTAGAAGTATTTCAGGGACTCCAGGGCTCTCTTTATCACAGGACAAAAAAATGTGCTGGCCTGCCAAACAGCCAGAATTTTTAGGCTCACAACACAATCCTATGCCGTGTGAGCAAATTAGTGAGTGCGACAGAAGATAACAACATTATGCAGTTCCATCACCAGAAAAAGACCGAGTGTTTTGCAATTATTTGCTAGATAGACATCTTAGAATTCTGAGGTATACAAATTTAGTATGTCCAAATTCAGATTCTGCAGTATCAGACACAACTCCTTTGAGGTGTCTATCTACCCTTCACCTGGTCTTTGTCCTCTTTTAGTTTTGTTCAGCCCCTTTTGCCCCTGCACTCAATCATTCAATTTCCATCCTTTAATTTGTTTCTATCCTACAGTCCCTGAGCTGGTCCCACGTGTTTATCCTGCCATCCTGTGCCTTGGCTCCTGCCCATATCCCGTCCTCCTGTTCTCATCTTCTATCCTCTCCTAGCCCTTTCACTTCACAGTTCTATCCTTCCTCATTTCACAGTCCCTTCTGCTCCTAATCCTTATATCTAAGTTTGGCTCAGTTCCCCAAATCCCAAGTGTTTCAAGAGAGCACCCCTTCCATACAAGGGAAGGGCATTATTTCCATAATAACAAGCAACTCTTTAAAATCCTACCGTGGTATTTGGTACATCTCCTACATTTGTGTGCAAGTGATATTCACAGCTTTCCTAGTTCTTCCAAATGCATAACGAGGAAAGTGATTTTAGCTTGGATAGAGAAGCCCTTGGTAGGAGTCCCAGCTAGGATGAGATTGCACATGCTGCCAGCGGCATCTCTAGTTCTGTAATGCTTTTTAGCTGGTGGTGTTTGCAACAGAAAATTTTATATTAGACTTCTGCTTGCAGGCATATAATGCAATGGAGGTTTGAGAGAACAATATCGTACAAAACAGCACCACTATCAGTTATTCATTATCGAGCTAATATTAACAGAGCGAGACTATGCAGCTGTGTGTTGTGAAAGAGAAATAAGTGACATTACTTTGTAAGGGATCCTGTAACTTTTTTCTAAGTGGTTCTGTTAATGATCCATGTCAGTGCCATGTACCCACTGTTAGGGTATGTGAAAGGAGGAAGCATCTGCTTCATTAAGGTAATCAATCAGTGCCCCTTTCAATGCAAAGGTGATAAAGGAGAAGAGAGAAAGACACAGATACAAATCTGATAATGGAGTCAATGACAAAGACCAAAAGTCTTCAGCCACTAATTGATGGGCCATTAAGAAACTTCAGGCACAGCTTCGGAGAGGACCAGCCTGGGCTTTGTAACTGATAAGAAGAGAGAAACAAGAGGAACATAAGGATTTTGTAGGAGAAGGGCCTGTGGGACTGTGCAAAACTTGTTGAGGAAAGTTTAGGGAAAGGGGAGTGAATAGAAAGGAGGGGGTATTAAAAGGTGTGGGCTGAGTATGAGCAGCTGCTGACCCCATGTAAGCACTTGTCTGACCCAGTCCTGGCCCTGGTCACCACAGTCTGTCCTGGGTCTGCACTAAAACCTTCCTTCACTGTCTCTCCCTGCAATCTGACTCTCTGCCCCTTGTGTGTCAGTGCTGTAAGGATGAGGTGCCAGCAACCGGGGGCACCCTGTGAGTGGACGTGGTGTCAGCTCTGGTGCAGGACCCCGGGCAGTGGTGCCAGGCACTGGGCTGGGTAAGGGCCTCAGCCCAGCCCCTGGGTCAGGACCGGTGTGTGCGTCCCGGGTGCAGCTGCTGGGGGGAGTGAGGGGCTCAGCGCAGGCAGCTGGAGCGGGACCATGGGTCACAGCCCTCGTGCGGGTGCTGGGGGGAGAGTGCTTGTGACTTCCCCCAACCTGGGGTGCATGGGCTGAGCGTGTGCAATTCCCTAGCAAGCCCCAACCTGCACTAGCCAGTGCGTAGGAGGCCTTGAGTCTGGGCAGGGGTGTCAGGTGAGCAGAGGGTCTGTGCTGGTATTTGGAGGGAGTCCCATACGTGTGTGGTGCCTGGGAGATGAGTGTGTGAGTGCATGGGTCTGTTTGCTGTTGAGCACTGAGCTGGACCCACTGGTGAGTAGGGGACCTATGGGACAGGTAAGAGGGGCTGGGATCTGGGCAGGGATGTCGGGTGAACAGAGCTGTGAACACCCTGGTACTCAGGGAACCCATGAGCATGTGTGTGCACACTTCTGAACCTGGAGAGTGTTGTGTGTGTGTCATCACTAGGGAACTTCAATCCTGGGCAGCTGGAGAGGTGGAAGGGGACTTAATCTGCCCATAGCTGCGTTTTATGTGAGTCCTGGTAGTGTTACACCTGGGTGCTGTGGAAGGCAGTGCCTTGTCTGTGGCAGTCTGTGTAGTGTCTTGAGTACCCACTCAGCCTCCCTACTGGTTCAACCTGCAAATGGGAAGACAACAGCTATGTCTCCTGGCCTGGGACAGAGATCCTCGGTCTCTAGGCACATGGGGCTGGGCTCCAGCAGCCAGGCAGGAGGAATTGCTGGGTCCTGAAGCTGCTGGAGATGGTGGCCAGTTGCAGCATCCCTTAACACCCATCCCTGAGAGCTTGGAGGTCAGCCAGTGGAACTTCCACTGAAGGCGTCTCTACAAGCACAGGCACATGCAGGCTCTTTAAACACTATTAAAAAAAAAAAAAAAAAGGAAGCCAGAAAAAAAAAAAAAAAACCAAACCACCAAAACCCATGGAAACTTGTTGCATTTAAATTTGTTACTTACTACAAATTATAACGAGTTGTTAGATGTTGTGTGTAAGTTCACCTTTATTTTGTGCTGCCACTGCATGTCACTATTGAGAGAGAATGATAAAGAAAGGTTTTATCAAGATTTGTGTAGTTCTGATGTGAAGGGAACTCCCTACCCTGGCCTTAGGCAAGCCCCCATCCCATGTCCCTCCCTCCTACCCGCCATACACAGTGCTGTAAGGAATTTCCTATCTGCACAAAGATCTTTCCCCCTCCAGTGGTTCCACATAACTCATTTGTCCCTCAAATAGCACATCTGTCTGTCCTCATCCTGTTGACTGGTAATCCCTCTGTACCTGTTAATACTGCGTCTGTCAGCCTTACACCTGCCCTGACCTGTAAAGTATCTTCATCCTTCTCTCTTTGAGTGGAGGGTCTCTATATAGGCTGCCTTTCCATTTTTCTCACTTGAGCACTGTTAGGGTGAGTGCAGGCAGTAGACTGACCAAAAGGGAAAGCACACAAAAGGGAAAGCAAAAAGGAATACTGCTCTCTGGAGCCACACAGCTCTTTCTGCTTGCTCTCCCCATCCATCCCAATCCCACCTGCAAAGAGGAGAGAGAGTATTTGGGCTTTCAGTAACTTCTAACTGTCCTTCACAGGGATTTCTGTTCACTCCTGGAATTGAAGTGTTAAGACTTCTAGAGCTCCTCTGGCCAAAGAAGGGACATATGCCAGCCAAAGCTGCCAGCACTGTGTTTCTTCTGTCATCTCAGGCTGCCTCTCACCTGACAAGTACAGGTGCACCTTCCCACTTCTCCATTGTCCTGCCTGTGGGCACAGAGAGCACAGGTGAAACAGTTCTCAAATCTGCCCTCTGTTATCCCATCCATCCTGCACAGACAGGAGCAGCAAGGTCTCGGTTAGCCAGTACAGCTCCAACCACTAACATGGAAACATCTGGTCTTCTCAGTGCAAGGAAATCCTCAGGGATTTTAGCAGTAAATCTCTGACAATTCTCTAAGGAAATACATGTTAAGGAATACATTTAAGCAAATTTCCTCAAGGATGGCAAAAAGCACATGATGACGTCAGAACAACCCCCCTGCCAAATTTTCCATTTCTCTTAAAAAGTAGTAGAGCTTTGCAGCAAAATGTGTGTCATCATTTTTGACAGGCAAAGCAAAACATTTTCCACTAACTTTGTTTCAGAGGCAGCCACATATTCTTTTTTCCTATATTTGTTTTAGCAGAAGCTTTCTAAATAAAAACAAACAAGAAAAATAGCCCCAAGGTAGACAACCAATATGAAAAAATGCTATTTGAACAGTCTTAAGATTAACAAGAAACCCTCTAGCTGGAGTGGAGAGGGCTTTACCAGACTCTTTTTAAGATAACGGTAGTATGATCATGGTACTTAGTGACAATATTTTAGGACTTTTTTTCATTTAATATAGACCAAATAGACACTAAATCCAATTAAAACCCAACAGAGGAATCTGATGTACAAAACCCAGTACACAGACTAATTCCATTCACATATATGTCCAATCTTAGTTGCTGTAAAGAATAGAAATAACTTCCTCTCCTCTTGACCACCAGAACAATAAGATGATCTTCAAATATGAAGCAATAAGAAACAGATGTAAGCATCAGCCTTGTAACATAAACCATCTCTTCCCCTGAATGAAAACTGCTGAAAATCAGTGGGGCATTGCAGAGAAGCTGAATAAAAACTATAAGGGCTACTGATAAGGTGAGGATGAGATATCTGGTAGGAATTACCCATGGAAAATAATTTTCATTCACTCCTAGGCTTTCTGGAAATCACTGGAGAACCGTAAGATTTCAGTTTGAACCAGATTTCAGGGCAGTGGGAATGGGCTCCATAAGTAAACAGGCAGAAAATGGAAGGCTAATAGATAAACAATCCCATTGCTCAATGAAGCAGCAGACATAGGGACAAAGGGCAAGAAAAAGACTGAGGGGTTCATTGCTTCCCCTTCCCACCCCCCCAGTTTTTATCAGCAAAGGTGAAACTCAGGCATCTGAGGACAATGAACTTAATAGCAGAGTCTGTGGGAGTGAAGCATTATCCACAACAGAGGAAGATAGAGTTAGGAAGCACTTAAGCCAACTGGACATACACAAGTCCAGTGTCAGTCAGGTGCTTTTTTATGGTGCTGATGGAGCCTTCCAATGTCATTCAAAGGCCAGTTTCTATCATCTTCAGAGGTCATGGTGACCAGGGAGAGGTTCCTGTTATCTGAAAGGCAAATAAAAACCCATTTTCAAGAAGGCGAATTCAGGTAGCTGCAGGCCGGTCAGCCTTGCTGCCATCCCTGGGAAGGCAATAGAGCAAATCCTGCTTGAAGCCATTTCCTGCCACATGAAGGATAAGAAGGTGACTGGGAGAAGCCAGCATGAATTAGTCAAAGGCAAATCATGTCTTACCAACTTTATTCCCTTTTATGACAAAAAAGACTGGCTCACTGGAGGAGGAGAAAGCACTGGATGTTCCCTACTTTTTTTTTTTTTTTTTATCAGCAATATAGTGTTTCTTTGTGCTTAAATGTACTTTGTATAGGAAACAACAGCCACTACGTTTTCCTTGCTATATATACACTATCACTGTCCAACAACTTAAGGAACCCTGAAAAAATGTGTTAAACAGCATGGAAATAGAGAGCTGTACTGCAGATCTTTCTGATATAGGTCCTCCAATTTTAGGATTTTTCAAGATTTGGAGCTTGGCAGAATCACAACTTTAAGCATTAGCTGCAGTTTAAAGCCTTATCTGTTAATCTGGGAAGCAAGTCTAGGATAACTTTGTTGTAAAACTTCCTAGAGATTATGAAGTTCCAAGGAAGGAGTATATTTTCCAATCTCTGGCTGCTCCTTGCAGAGCATGTCTACAGCACTGTTACCGAATTATCTAACTGGAATGTGATCAACCTGAAACATTCAGGAAAGGCTCCTCAAAAGAGGAGGAAGAGTTTCAGGATCAGCAAGAGCAAAGGCAAAAAGCGATCTCTCCTAGTTCTGGTGTCAAACTATGGGTATGTAGTTTGGCACCTAACACCAAATTAAACCAAGTATTTGAGTTGTGTGCACAGCTCAAAGCAATGAATCACGCTCTTTCCATGACATCTCTCCTATTAGAGCTGTCTTATTCACTTATACCCAACAGTTTCCTAATGGCTGCCAAACCAAGCCTCAGCTCTTGTGAGGAGGAATAGCAGCAGCGCCACTCTTTTTTTTTTAAAAACCCCTGAACAGACAAAAGCTGCCTGCAAAATAAAACACCCTTCTGAGTCTAATGAAATATTCATGCAGTTAACCTTGTATATCCTTGCTGGATCAGGGCTTGCTGTGAAGATGTCAACACCCAATGGATTATGGTTGTAACGAACAAATATTACACAATCTTGTACTCATGAGAAGCCTTATATAGTAACTTAGGTAGTGTTGTAGGGACAGACACCGGAGCAGCTTTCCTCAGCTGGTGGAATCCCACTAACCTCTTTGGGGTGTCTCAGAGGGAGCACAGCTGTCCCAGCATGTCAGTGTTTGTGGAACTAGGCTCTAACTTTGCTGAAGGTTTTTCTGATGAGCAGTCTTGTAAAATCCCGGTCCAGCACAGGGGACGTGCCCATAAAGATGTCAAACAAAATTCCTTAATTGTAATGTCAATGCTTGCTTCTTTAGAAGACTAAGGAAAGGTGGGGGAATATCTTCTTCCAGCCTCTGTTCTCTCTCCCAAGACTGAATAGATTTTAAATTTTTATCTAATAACTAGAACTATAAAAGTCTTTCCTCTCAAAATATCGAACATCATTTTAATAACATGTAATGAAGAGATTGTGGTTAAATAATGCAGTTCTTTTGCCCTATTTCTGATACTTTTTTTATAGTGCTCATCTAAGTCACTAAAAGGGATTAATATTTTATTGCTCTATATGAAAAATGCATAATGCCTCTCCCATAGCTTTTCAGAAAGGTTTTAAACTCTAGTTGCTGCAGTTCAGTTTGCTCTCACTGGAGTCAACTAGCTCCTGTGGGAAAATCCTTAAACTATTTGTTAAAAAATTAAGAAGAGCCTTAAGTTTGTCATGGAAACTGGTTTTGAACTTGCATGATTAAGTTACTGTCATGTTTCAGTTTCACAGCCCCGAAAAAACTGAAATTTCAGTTTCTGCTTGTACACATCATCATACACTGACCCTTTCTAGAACTCTGGATTGAGTAGTCCCTGACTTTTAGGAAGGAGGCTTTCTTTATAAAAATATAATCTCCTAGCCCTTTTCTTTTATATCCTGTCTGTACAGTAGGCCAGCCAAAGCCTAAGAACTAAGTATTTGCAAACAAGACTTATAAGACTGTCAATTAAGCAAACATAACCGAACTGACAGGTCTATGTAATCAAAACTATTGTTGACGTCTTGATGTAGGATGAAAAATAAGTAACCTCACTTGATTATATGAAGAGCTTAAGTATTTCTGAAGCAGCTAGATTAATTACCAGACGTCTAAAAATAAAAGAAGTATTCCAGACTTTTAAAAACAAAAAAAATCCCTCTTATTTCCAGTAGTTTCTCAGGAGCAGATTCTCTAGGATTTTTCCCAAGGGAACTGTTTCACATAACGATAGTGATCCTTATCCTGCAGTTTTTTACCCAGTTGAGAAGCTCTCCTTTAGGTTTTTTAACATAAATAACACCTACTGTGAGGAGTGATCGGATTAAATGATTAGTAAAAGTGGAATTCTGGACTTTAGATCTTTTATAGAGATGTTGCTATTAATATTTAAGAATAACTAAAAAAAAACCCCACCCATAGATTAGCCCAGGACAGAAATAGCATTAACTGTATTTCATTTTGTAAGGCATTTTGAGCTGTCATCAGAGCCAGCTATTGGAATGGAGCCTTACAGATCTATTTTTGTGAGCCCAAAGCGACCATAATTCTGCAAAGAAAGATGCTGAGGTATTTGCAGCACCTGATGCTCAGGCTATAGAGACCATTGCAGACCAGTAAAATGCTCGGTGTATGGTCCCCAAACAATGTACAAGGAAGATCAAACAAGAAAAAGATTTCCCAGGCTTTCTGAGGAGGGCTCTTGCACAGATTTGGTTTTCTGTAGCCAACTAGTACTCTCTACTAAGCAGGATTATCCACATCCCAAGTAAGGATCAGACTGTTTTCCACTGCATTTGGGCCACCTTGGCAGATGTTTCTGTAAGGTAATTTAAGTACATGTTGTGAAGCAGGACTGCTTTTTCTCCGATTTTCTTGACAGCTACTATGGGCAGCACTGACCTGAGAGTCATTCCTCTGCCTGTGTTATTAGAAGAACATCAGTGCTACTGACAACCTGTTAAATGGATTTGCTTCCAGCATTCCTTCAATTACATGTAAGCCTATCCAGCTTATACTGATAGATTCAGAGATATCTGCGGCCATGCTGCGTACTGCTATGAGGAGATGTCTTATCTGGTGTTTATGTCTGAGTTATGCCAAAAAATTGCAAATGGATCTAGCTGAAGCAGAACACTGTAGCAACAAAGTAATATCAAGCTGCACAGACTACCCTTCTTCATGTCAGATGAATTCACCTGACCTCTTACACTCAACCAGGTGATAACCTGAAGGAACACCATGTGCCTATCTTCCAGTTTTTCTTAGTTCTCTGCATCAGAAATAAACTGTTAGAAATTCTGACTTACTAGATGCATACTATTAAGAGGTTTGGTGCCTTATCTGTGCATTTATTCCTGCCCCCATTTTCCCTGGCTGCTTCTAAGAAGAAGGAGAATTTGACAGTAGTTCTTTGTAGGAACCATATGACTGAGCAACAAAGTCGTGTATCTTTGTGCTTCTTCCCTCTCCCACTGCCTGGCTGCCAGAGATGCTGCTGAGCAGGGCAGACAGGAAGGTGATTGCTGTGTGTCCCCACTTGAGAAGTGCCCCTGAGTTCCACTGTTCTTCTGAAGCTGAAATCTTTTGAGCAAACAACCAAGGATCCTTCCCTCCAGTCATCGTGGGGGGGGAGGGAGAGGGGGAAATAAAAAGCTTTCTCCCCATAAAATCTCAGTGTCTGACAACACACATTTTTCGTCATAAAACTGTTCTCACAGAAGATTCCCAGTCAGCCCTGGTTAATATGTAATTTCCAAATCCTCATAAATAAAGAAGAGCTACCTTCTTCATTGTTTGAAAGAAGGGATATCTGACCCCCATTTTTTAATTCATAGGGAGACAAGTGAAGGCGAATCCAGTAAAGAATTACTCAGAACCCAGAGTGTTGTTTATTATACCTGGGTAAATATGCAGAAATTCCACTGCGGCCGTCAGAGTTACTGCAAGTCAACACGAGGGTAACTGAGGTCCAAGAGACCCACAAAGCACTAGGGAAGACTGCTCAGTCCCTTGATGTTACCTGTGTGTGGACTTTGGTCCTAGATAAGAAATTAAAATGAATGGACTAGGACCTTTTAGCAGACATAGATTTAAATTGAAAATATAAACTGGATAGCTATTTAAAGTCTGACAGAGGACTTTCTGCAGGGTCAGCCACAGCGTCTTTCTTTTTGAGGTTATTATAAAGGTAGAATTCATGGTAAAGTTACTGAAAACCTAAATGCTTCTGAGAGTCAGCATCTGTGTGCTCCAAAAGCATAGTGACAGAGCTACTGCACATAAAATCAGAGGCATGGACTAATATTATTCAGATAAATGAGTGAGGAAGAAAAAGTAAGGATTGTCATGAAATGCATTTCTTTCTCTGCTGTTCCCAAGTGATCACCATTAACTGCAAAAGCAGAACCACACCAGGGAATTTCATAAGGGTTTCCAAGCACTACATATTGCCAAAATATCTCGTTGACTTCTCAGGAAGCTTACCAATGCCTCCATAGGAAAAACAAAAAATGGTGGGGGGGTATGGGCAAAGAAGAGACACTTACTTTTTTTCCTTCTGTGCTTATTATAGTGTTACTACACTCAGTCTCAAGTTCAAATTCTTATCCCAGATGCAAAGAGTGTTGTTTCCCGAGAAGATCAAACTTATGCAGGAGCTCATTAGTACATTTCCACAGGGAACTGCTGTGTTTGTATATCCTTGGTACATGCTGACAAAAGAAAGTCTGCTTTTTCAAAACAGGTTCTTACCACTTGACAGAATCACACTCTTCAAGGCACCTGAGTGTAGACATTCAAAATAAATGCACTTCTGCATCATTAGTCCTTCTTTTTTTTTCAAAACTGAGATGCACAAATCATCCCAACCTGACTGACATTAAAGAGAACATTCTACTGAGTATAAAGATCTTCTGATCTAGGTATAAAGGAGGTAAAACACTTTACCAGTAAAGTGACAGGAAGTGAATACCTCAGGCTTTACGTAAAACAAAGGTGGATTGAGCCTGAAAGCTTAGATGAAAGAATCCTTTAATTCTGTGCTAGTTTGGGGAAAAAAAATGAGTGAGTAGGCTCTTTCTCAGAACATAACCATCTTTTCTCTCTGTTGTATTCAGTCAGGTCAGGTTTAGTATTGAAAGTTTTCTGGAACGGTCTTTTGAAAATTCTTTTTGGAAAGAATTTTTCCATGTTTTAGTACTGTCCAAAATTCTTAACTCACCTTTAGAATTACTGTTGGATTCACTTTTACTCTGGACAGATATGTGGATAGCTATTAAAACCAAACAACTGTAGGATTTGTGCAAATCTTCAGATGTATGCATGCATGTTTACATGCACATGTTTGGTTACAGGGCTGTGCTTACTTACAGAATTATTAACTGGTTGTAGAAATATGTATTGTTATATATTTATGCATGAAAATGTTTTTGAATAATTTCAGAAGGTTTTGCACAATATATCTGAAAATGCACGTTAAAAAGTGTTTCATTCACTATTATCTCTTTATGGATTATTTTCCTGCTTTAGTGGTTTCAGACACTGGAGAGCAGACGCCAACGCACAGCAAGAACTGTGAAGGGTGGAAGGCTTACCTTAAAGCAAGCACTTCGGAGATAGTCTGTAGGGTAACATGACTTGATATCTGCTTTTCACTGTGAAGTTTCAAATATTTATTTCAAGAGAAATCAGGACTGGATGGCTCCAGAGTCTGAGGTAGATTTGTTCTGTAATTTACGCACAGAAAACAGCTCAGGTGGGCTGTAAATCAAGGCTTTAGAAGAAGAGAAGTTGTATTTTTGGTGCGGTTGTACTCAGCACTCTCTGTAACTTAGCCCCATTGCTATCTTCTCTTGAGGAACTACCAAAACCCAGATGTTTCCCTAAAACGTAAGTGGCTTTGTGACAGGCCAATCTTAGTGAAGGGCCTTTCATCCCTGGGGAAAGGACTCAGCAAGCTGAAGGCCCAAGGACACAAAGCATGTCAGTGGCAGAGCGAGCCCCAGAGCTGAGGTTATCTTTGCCTCAGTGCAATGCTCCAATAAACCCGTGTGTGGCAATGTGCCGTCACTCTCTTGTCACATAGAGCACATTTCAGCTGGCCATTCCTGGATGCAGCATTCAGCTAAGGGACCTCTATCTGGAGAGGTGGAGGCAGGTAGAGATTTGTGTCTTCAAAGTGGATTTGTTTCAGAGAAGAGCTTATCCCAAAAAGCCTATCCCCAACTGTCCTCCCTGACTCAGATGCCCTATTCTCCTCCTGAAGATCCCGAACTTGCATGTGTCTTTCAGGCAAACAGAATGGTAAAATACTGTAAAACTACAGAAATCTTTCCCACCAGAGGAAAAGTCAAGTTAGATATTAGAAGCAAGGATCTGCCTTCAGAGAAAAATGCAACATTTTTCCCATATGATGGAAGACACATGCTCACACGTATACTAGCATCACTTGGAAGTAATTCACCTGAAAGGAACAAAGCAGCATAAGTGCTGAACCCACTGAAAACAGGAGCAGGCCCACAAGCTCTTTGAAGGACAAAGGCAAAGCTATATTCTGAGGCTCGGCTCCCATTTCACAACAGCCGGATGGAAAGAAAGCAAAGCCTCCAAGTCTGACACACTTCTGAGAGCTTCAGAGACACAAGAGTGTGTGAGAGCAGCAAGTATAGGTTTGTAATTTCATTTATGTTTATTTTGGTCCAAGGTTGAGGTCAATGCACAATGAGGAGGTTATCAGATGACTCATATTAGCCCGAGCGCTGTGCTGGGATAAAGTTAGTACTGTGCCTACTGGGAAGATGTAAGTTTGTCAGATGGCCAGGATACAGCCTTATATAATTCATTTCTATTCCTGAAGTAATTTTCTTGACCAAGTCTAAGAAAGGAGGAACACTTTTTTGTAGTGGTGTGTGTGGGGGGGAATCTGGGCTTTACACATAATGTGCTTAGCTGAATTGACAGGAAAGCTCACTCAGTTCCATTATTAATGTAAACTACTTGCACTGTTTAACACTTACCATGATAATAAGACATATACAGCTGTGTTTTCTCAATTGAAACAGAATAGGACTCCTAGGTGTTATGGGGGACACACAAAAATGAAAAGATGACCCAGAGAGGATGTCAAGGAAATGTAAACCAGATGCTGAGCTTATGTATTTAAACATAGGTCTATAGGAAATTCAGTCCAAATGGTTTAGCCATATTTAGATGAAACATAAAAACCACCTAAAGCATAAATAGCTATTTCAGGGAATCTTTTAAAAATAGATTAATGTTCATCAGGAAGCAATACTTGCTGATACTATTTTTTTTCTCAATTGGCCAGAAGGTGCATTGCTTTGCTGCACTGTAGACAGTGTCGTCCTACTACACAGACTGTATTTTTGCTAACAGGTATTACGCCAGACTCACAGGAGCAAGAGATTGAAGTCCACAACATGGACAATTCTCTTGCGTAATGAATCTGGAACTCCCAAGGTTGGGCTGCTCTTCAGAACTGGAAATGGGACAGGTCTGACATCTGTGAGGAGCTGCCCTCTCCGAAATTCCCTTACTAGAACCATGGAGACCTTTCGAGTATTTGGAGATACATTTTATTTCAATGCCATGCCCAAGCCTACCACATGAGTGGTCTTTGTGTGCAGTGTGTCACCTTACAGGCTTGCATAGATGAGTGCACTTAACTGTATCAGCATAGAGTGATGTTGCACCCAGTCAGTTCTCATGAGATTGGGAGGAATGCACCAAAACGCACAGTGCATGGAGCACTTTCTTTCGTGCTATTCATATCTGTTTCTGACCAGAAGCTTCACCACTCTTCACTTATGGCCCAACAGGAGTCTTCTGAGACCTCCTCTGTACTGGATGTTGTCCCAATTGTTTGATTTTCCCTAGTTGCACCTTCTGATGGTGTCCAGTGTGAATGGTATCTCAAAGACTCTCACAGGGATGATGAGCAAGATGTGGAAAGAGACTTAATCCATGCAGACCTGAGGGGTCCTTGGTAGAAGCATTAATTATGAATGGATGATCAAGTTTGCTCTGTTTTGAAAAAAAACCCAAACCACAGTGAATCTGTTTCTGCTGTTTGCCTATACTACAACATTGTAATAACTTTTTCTTAGGTTGTATGATTAAAGGCTCATCTCCACAAACACAAAAGAGCACAGAGGAACAATGGCAGATATGGAAACCTCAGTAATCTGAGCACAACCACCGAAGCACCCTGACGCAGCTCCCTCCAGGGCGGCTACTGGTCAGTGATCTGACCCGTGTTTGGGGAGCAAGATAAACTGGATAAGTCAACTGGAGACAATCTCTAGGTCATCTCATAGATAGAGGGAAGTTACTGTCTATTGGGGTATGAGACTCTTTACAGGATGCTGTGAAGAGTATTTTGTGATTGTACAGGACTGGAGTGGGGCTGAAAGCCTCAGAGATTCATATGCACAGGTGCCAGCAACTGGAAAGACTTGGGGTCCAGGGAGGAGGTCCTGGATAGATTGGGTGTCTAAGACCTGCTATTGGAGGGATCCATATTGTGTATATATATATTTATATACGTAGATATTATCTATTAACAGACTTTCACCATGAATAGGGAACAAGGGGAGTAGGACAAAGCTGTGGGTGCCGTTCGTGCTTGCATGAATGATGTTAAGGGTGCAAAAGAATTCACAGCAATATAACAAAGCATGGGAACAAGTTGCCCAGAAATGTTTTGCAGTCTGTGTCCTTAAAGGTTTTTGAGACCTTAACAGATTTCTGCACAACATGGTCTGCCTTCAGAGTCAATCCTACTTTGTGCAGCAGGTTGGGCTACTGACATCCAGAAATCCCTCCTAACTGGAATGATTCCATGATTCTAAGCTATGGCCCTGAATCATTCCATAAAATGGTAGCTGTTTAGAGGCCTGTGCAGCACTGAATGGTTTTGTGTTTTGTGCAAACATATGGAAACAAATAAAGAACAGTGTATGGCTTCCCAGCTTCCAAGACTTCCCAAAACCATCTCCTGGAAACACAGGGGACACAGTGGGAAACCAAGAGCATGAAGCTTTTTCTTGAAACAATGCATCCATAGTGGAATATTCACATTTTCAGGCAAAAGCGTTAATTTTTAGGGCTTTCAAAAGACAGGAAAAAATCTGAGCCACTCAATTTCTGAACAGTCATTAACTTAACCAATTATGCATGTCCTGATCTCCAATTTGAGGCCTGATCTTCCTAAGGAGCAGTGGAATAAAAGCCTTTTAACTTTGCTAGAATTATGGGTGCTGAATATAGATCTGACTTAGACTATTAAAGTATAATACTCCTATTCATTTTAAAGACAATAAACCAATTGATCTTTATTTCTGCAGTTGTAAGCACATTCTCTTCTTTAGTGGTGGACTCTTGCAAAGCTGCATTGTGCTACTATTGTGGGATAATGAGTTAACATGAATTATAGGGTACAATTTTCAAGGGGTCCTGTATCACAGAAATTCCATCTTTTTAGGTCTTCAAGACTCAGACAGGTAAAGCTATGACTGATGTGACCTTGTGTTGGCTCGCGGTTTGCCCTTACAGGAGTAGAGATTTCCAGAGGCACCTTCCAGCCAACACTTCTACGATTTTTCAAAAGCCCCTCAACATAACTCTGGTAACTAACTGGTCATATAGAAGTGCATATAGAAGTAATATAGAATGGACCTTTTAAAAGTCTGCAACCACTCCACTTACTGTCCTAATCACAAAATTCCTTTTCCTTGACACATGCATTTTCCAGGAGTAAGATGGCAAATCCAATTTGCATGGACAAGAGTAAACTATGGAGTCAAGGGACTGATATCTTCTCATGCAGTTGAAGGGTTAGACAGAAAATTGCGCTGTATGTCAACTTAAAAAAAAAAAGGGCTTTTTTGCTAAGTTTCCTTACTTTCAATGTGAAAAAAAAATACAAGTTAAAGAAAGTGCTATTTGAAATATCTCCTGGCTACATCTGTATAAAACAGATTATGGTTCTTTTTCATTAATTTCAGATCAAAGCTCTTCATTTTTGAAGCAGGGAACCAAAGGGATCAGGTAGAGTAAATATCCTCTTTTCTGCAATTTCATGTGCAAGCAACTAAGTTTGCAGACTGGGAAGACATGATTTAGTAGTTTTACTGCATTTATATCTTGTTCTTCACATGGATGACTTTGCTCTTTCTCAATGTTTTTTTAGTGTGATTATTATATCTAACTAGAGATGGCCTGGCTGACATTTTCACAGCCCTGGAGATCACTGCCAGGGATACACTAAATAAGAGAGAGGGGAATAGGCTTGTACAGTTGAGGCAGCTCTCATGTGATGGATTGTACTGGTCACTGCTAACAGGGGCATAAAGTCCCATCCTTGCATATCCATACTTACACCTTGTAGGGACATGTAGTCACATGAATAATGCCTGGTTCTACTTCTCTATCTATAGTTTGATAACTTCAATATTTTTTTCTCTTCTGTCTGCTCTATCATCCATCCTGTAGAAGGTAGCCTGCCTTGCACATAGACCTTCAGGTGGCTGACCAAACCTAGTAATGTTAAAGAGGTTAGGAAGCGCATGGCCATTTTGTACCGATAAGCTGTTATGGTCGGCTCTCAGGGGAGCTGACCAATATTGCCTATTGTGCTGCATGGCAGTATCTTAACAACTGTTTCCTCATGTCTTAGGAGACCAAGTCACAACTTTTGCCAGAGCTCTGCTGGGACATTGCAATTCCACATCTATTAATACTCTGAGCTGTTTCTGTAAGGCACCATCCTTTTCCAAGTTCTTAGTTACTCCCTAAGTACTCAGATATGCTAGGGAGATTTAGGCTGGAAAGGACCTCTAGAAATCTCTATTCCAACCCACTGCTTACAGCAGCATTGATTTCCAAGCTAGAGCAGGTTGCTCAGGGCCATGTCCAGTTGAATTTTTAATATCTCTAAGTATGGAGATCCCACAGCATCTCTGGGCACCTGTGGCAGTGCTGCACCACTCCTGGGTGGAAGGAGGAATCTTCTGTCCAGTGAGAATTTCCTTTGTTGCAGCTTGGGCCTGTTGGTTCTCTTCCTTTCATTGTGCACCTTTGCAGAGCCTGTCTCCCTTTTCGCTATAACTCCTCTCCCCTTCCATTTGGTAGAGGAGAACTGCAATTAGATACCACCCAAACCTTCTCTGCTTCAGGCTGAACAAGACCAGCACGATCAGCCTCTCCTGGTACATCACGTGCTCCAACCCCCAGCCATTTTAGTTGCTTTCTGTTGGGCTCACTCCAGTTAGCTGATACCTCTCTTGCATGGGGAGGCCCAAAACTGGGCACAGCATTCCAGAGGTGAAGGAGTGCTGAGTAGAAGGGGGTGACCATTTCCTTTGAGTTGCTGGCTATGCTCTTGATAACACATTTCAGTGTTCAGCTGGCCTTCCTTGCTCCAACTGCTGGTTCGTGTTCAACTTGTTGAACAAGGCACATGGGGTCATTCCCTCCCAGAGCTTCACTTTTTTTGTTTGTTGAACTTAATGAGGTTGTGGTTGATCCAATCCTTCAGCTCAGGAAAGTCTAAATTAAGTTTGGAAGAAGTAGGTGAAGTGTCATGCCCACTATCACTAAGCATGTTAAACTAGATGTACTATTGTATGACACCTGTAAAGATAAAGTGAGTAGGTACTTCAAGTCCATATTAAAACATTGCTCAAAGGTCCAAGGAGACATAAAGGCTATATTATGTTCCACCACTGTACAAACACTGGCAGCGAGTGTTCCTGTCTAAAGGAATCACTCAAATTTCAGTTCCATTCAGCATACTCCTATTTTGACATTTGCCTGCTGATGAGAGGTGCAGACCTAGTCAAGTTTTGCTCCCATCAGTTGTATCAAAAATAAAAGTTTGATCATGAGGTCGAACATTTTTATATTAGCTGCCAACCTTGAACGAACTTTCCTAATGAAGGCAGAAAACCTTAAGACCAAGGATTTATAGTAAGAATGCTATTACAAAATTTTACTCCACAAAAGCCTAGAGCTCTTCCCACATAGAAGAAGGGGACTATACAAGTACGTGTTTTCCGACTCATAGCTTCAGTCTGAGCACTATCATTATGAAACTGGATTTATTATTGCAGGTCGGGGACAAATACATTTCAGACACATTATCGGTCAGCCAAGTATCTATTCCTCAGCTTTTTACTGTTTTGATAATAATCTGCTAATGCTACATCTTTTTTTTTTTTTATGTTGGCTTCCGAAGTTGTCAAAAACTATTGTTTAATGCACAGATAAGATTATGGCCTTGTACACAAAGTAACATACTCCATTGGGAGGCCCTCTGATTTATTTGGTAACTGGAAGGTGGTAATCCTGGAAGTTGCACAGTAAAATTAAAGTGAAAGTGATCCAATAAGCCACAGATTTTTCAAGTTCATTCTAAATAGCACTATTTTAGGAGAAGATAGGTCCAACTTTCAATCTAGCATACTTTATGTTAGTATAAACTGCATTTTACAGTTGAGCCTGGCTATACTGATATTTTTAGACCAATTTCTCAAACTTAATAGAAGCATATGCAAAGTTACCATTTGTCTGAGAATCATGAGGCATCGACCACTTACAGCTGAGCTCCAACAACTTTTCTTATATGTGAGATGGAAATGGCTCCCCAGGAGCGCTGATACTCCCACACGGCATGCAAGAGGTTTCTGTAAGACGTTGAACAGCATTTGAACAAAATCAGCCTTATGAACCCTCGTTGGCTCACTTCCTGGCAGCTCTCACGCCAGCATGTCTACAAACAGGTCATAAAACATGGCCTCAGAGCAGGACCTACGCTAAAAAAGTCTAAGAACTGCTTTTTTACTCAAGTGCCACCTGATTTCTTTCTGACCAAATTGCTGGCCTTGTCTCTCTAGCAGCCATCACTGCCACCACTGGCCAATTTCAACAAAACATAGCAGAAAGGCATAAATCTCTGATACAGCAAGTTTACACATTTTACACAGAGGAGAAAAAACCTAGAAATTTCCCTTCTGAAGGAAAAAAACCCACAAACCTTATTAATGTAGAAGAATCCTTGCACAATTCATCCTTCAATGCATGCATAGGAAAGAATGTTTGGACGATTCCAGTGCTCAGATTGCTCCTGATGTGCGTAGCGGGGTGTTTGCATATGTGTTCCTTAGAAAAATGTAAGGTTTGCAGTTGTTCAACAAGTGGCTAGTCAGCATGGAAAGCAACACACAGAGTCTGCGTTTTGATCTGTACTTAAGAAATTCAGCAAAGGGTTTTGCTGCTGGATGGCCACACTTTAAGTCTGCTGTGAGCTTGTGTAAAAGCTCCATTAACATTTTTGAAAGCTAGGGAGACACATTTGGGGCTAAATTCCTGTCTGCCTGTTTCACTGCATGTTCCTGGCTTTAGTTAGTGGGTGAACTGGGAGCCGGGGACAAGGCCCAGAGGGAAGACACAACTCAACTATTTGGAAAACAGAACTATTTTTCTGACTAATTATGTAGCTTTCCTGTATAGTTCTCAAAAAATACTTACAAGGAATGAGTGGGAGTTGCATTTCTCAACCTGAAAAGACCCAACACTTTGGGAAAATCTTTTCTCAGAGGGGAAGACAAGATGAAATCACCAGACCCAACAAAAAACACCCAAACCAACAAACCACTTTATTTTAAAATTGTCCAAGTGAGCTTTGGAGAAGTTCAACAAAAAAAAAAACCAAAAAAAAAAACCAACATAAACTTCATGGACATTTTTTTTTTAAAGGCACTTCTGCTTGGAAAAAGAAAACAAAAAAAGCATTCCTGTCATCAATAAATTCTGAAGTTCATCTAGAATTTCTGGAGCAAGCATATCTCCTCAGTATCTACAGTACAGCTTAGTGCTGGAACTAAGTAGATTTGTCAGTAACTTCAGCCAGGTGCAGTAAACCGCAGGGATAAAAAAGCACTTCAACACTGAGCATTTCTAATACCCAGCTGATCCCTCAGAAACCTGAAGATAAGCAGCAGCAGAGGCAGAGCAGTCCCAGGGTGGTTTAAAGTGATTAAACAGGAGCACGGACAGCTAGGGAGCAAAGAAAATCTCCTAACTGAAAAGGATGGCTAGCGAGCTCTAAGCAAGCCTGTTTTTCCTTGGAGGGTGCTGGCGAGCCCGGGCAGAGTGTGGTGCCCGCCCCGGCCTCGGGGTGGCACAACAGGAACGGGAACCCCATTTCCTGGGTGAAATCGAGCTCCCCGTACCTAAGAGCCAGCTTCCTGGGGCTGCAATCGCTGTGTGTGATTTAGACCATTAAATGTAAGTGCATAGCTGGCCTGATGACCTCTGCCCCACCGGGGGAAGCCGGGAGCTGTCTGTCACAGCACCGCCCTGCAGCCGGGGACGGGTGGCTGAGTCTGTCTGGCCTGGGGGGTGAAGAGCATCTCCAGCGCAAGCAGAACCTAGGCAGGTGCACAAGAAAGCTTCATGAATGCTTGCACAGTGAGAACTCACAACAGGCTGAGGAAGAGAAATTCACCAGGAGGGGAGAAGCATCATTTAATTTCTCCATTTCGGTTCTTTAGGACACTTAGTTCTTACTCCATGTGCTGTCTGTCATAAAGTAGAGGATTGCATGTTGCAGAGGTGCTTTGTCACTCAGTTACACCCTCCACCTGGAGAGTCTTAAGACAAAAAAAAAATGGGTTCACAGAGTCCAGTTTCCTCTCTCAGGCAGCATCAGTGAAGAATTACATTAGATCATCTTCCAATTCAAAGCCTGCGCCAGCTCCTGCCCTCATTTGTTCAGTCATCAAGCTATCTCACAACTGTAAGCTGAAAACATGCAAAAGCTGTCTAAATTGTGATCTAGAAATATTTTCAGGCTCTGTTTAGATAGTTAACAGCTCTGAGTGACTACCATCCACTGCAAACACAGATGCAGATGTTTGGTACCTAACTCCTTGGTTTCTGAGTAATCACAGCAACAACTCATCACTCAGTACCTCACAGTGGTTTCATTCAAATTAAGGTTTTTCAAATGAAGAAAGTAAGCAGGGTGGTACCTTCTCTTCTGTAAGAGCACACCCTACGGGGCAGATCATAATGCTGTCAAGGGAGAGGCCTGAGCAAGAGGCAGCAGCTATAGAAGAAAATCACTTAGTACTTCTGTGGGAATTAAGGTAGGAAGGGACTTCTTGAGGTCATCAAGGTCAATTCCTTAGGATATAACTTCAAACTTAGATCAGTTTGCTCAAAACTTACCTAGTTTTGAAACTCTCCAAAGATGGAGAGTTCACTGCCTCTTGGAGCTTTGCCAACATTGAACCACTTTCATAGTGAATATGTTTTTTCCTATGTCGCATCAGTATGATGTCATAATTACAAACCTGAAATTGCAGGCTTAGAACTTTTTACTTCCCACACAAGAAGATTTAGACTACAGCTATGCACAGCTGTATACCTGGACAGAAATCCAAAATTAGTGGTATCTTCTGTAGTTTCAAAACTACGTTAATCTCCTGCTGCAAATGTCTAAAATACACAGCTTTCTGCCTGAATGCATGCTAGGGTTTGTAGGTTTGTAGATAAAAATTTCAAAAATCAAAATAATCAAAACTTCCTAATTGCAATCCATAAAAGAGAGAGAAAGTGAATATCCACATGTAGTTTCCTTTACTGACTGCCTCTTAACATCCCATTCAGACCGAATAAAGTCACATCATCTGTTCTTGGCCCTTAAGGTAAACATGCTGCATTATTTCTACAGTTTCCTGTAACTTTAGAGTCCCCAGCATCGATACATTTTTGTTTAAACTCTCTATAGTGCTGACAATACTCTCAGGCTTTGCACAATTATAAGCAGGCAATACAAGTATTTACACTGTAAATCTAGATTGCAAGAAACTGGCAATTTCCCTGTTGAGCCTTCACAACCAGAAGCATAGAGGTTCTATCAACATAAGAGAGGAAAATGCGTATCTAATTTCAGCTGAGTGTTAAGACAGCAACAATGTTCCCTGAGTCAGATCTGCCTGCTGGTAGGCTAAATAGCGCTGGGGTGTGTGCTTCTGCCACACTTCTAGCCTAAGCATATTCACCAATCATTTCTGTGTGGTGTTATCATCAAAAGGTATATCAATATCACCATAAACCTGCAGAGTAGCTGCCACACTGATTTTAAATTTGATTTTTAAAGATGCTTTTCCTCTCTGCTAGGCCCATGATTTATTTGCACATTTAAAATGTATCTGCACCCTCCATCCTAGTTGCAGACCTGCAAAAGCTCCCTCACCCAGGTACCTGGTGCAGAAATGCATGGGCCATGACTGTGATGAGAAATCCTGTCTTTACTCACAGCCTTAGGAAAGCCATTTTGCTTCCTTAGTTTGGATCAGAACTGTGCTTTTGAAGGTAATCTACTGATCATGCCCACTCATTGTACTTTGAGTCATGTCACGGGGCAGTCTCATGGAGGGTGAATCTAATTCCTGTCAGATGAGACTCAAGCTTAATGAATTAATCTGCTGCCAACGCTGCCTTCAATCTCCACATCCCTAACTCCTATACTACCTGGGTCAAAGCAGTTGTCATTGGTGCTCTCCAGAAACCTCCTGGATTGCTTGTGTTCTGCTGTGTTATCCTTTCAGCAAACACATCCTTCAGGTGGTTAAGTCCTCCGTGAGGACCAGGGCGTGGGAATGTGAGGCTGTTCCCTCTATAGAGGGCCTCATACAGTTGTTTTTCCTGGTCAGGTGGTCTATAGCAGATTCTCACTACAATGTCACCCTTATCTGTCCTCTCTTTAATCCTCATCCATAAAGTCTCAGTTGACCCCTCATCCATCTAGCACTCCAGCTGCTTTCTCACATAAAGGGCAAATCCCAGTCTTCCCAGCCTGTCCTTCCTAAAGAGCCTCTATCCCTCCATTACAACACTCCAGTCATGGGAGCCATCCCACCACGTTTCCATGATCCTAGTCAAGTCATAGGCCTGGAACTGCACACACATCCCTAACTTCTCATGTTTATTCCCCATGCTGCACGCATTGGTGCACAGGCACTTCAGAGAGGGTGTGCTGATTTCCCAGGAAGCGTCTGTTTCCCTTCCCCCTGCCTCAATAATGCCTTGTGGGATCTTCCTTGCTTACATGCAATTGTCAGAAGTGACCCCACTTAAGCCTTGATTTGTTGATTTTGTCTTCTCTTTTGTGCACATCACCTCAGCCCCTTTGCTCGTAAGTCCTGTCCATCACTCCCTCACAGGGCTGCTGTTAACTCTCCCTCCCACATAATTCCTAATTTAAGACCTTCTGACCAGGTCAGCTGTTTGAACTGCTGCCTTGCATTAACCTAAACTTGGAGTGACCTCCAAAACTTTATGTCCCTTTTGGCAACTGGTGGACTCCACCAGCTAGCTGACAAGAGTCCCCGCTCTGACAAGTCACTCTATACTTACTCCATGCGGCACCTGTTAAGGAATGGAATTACCTCCTTTTCATTTTGAAATTAAATATTTCAGTGACATAGTCTGAATCCTGAGCCTTAATCAGCTTTGAAGTGCCTCACATGCTCAAGCATAGCACAGATTTTCTGTACCATGAAGAACTGATCCAAAACCTCCTACGACTCCCACTGTGGAGAGCTGCCAGTAAGTAATCAGAAAAGCCCCTGCCTTTCCCCTTGAGATAGGTCACAAAATTTGCCCTAGAACCATGCACTGCAGGAGCCAGAGGACTCCAAGCCTTGGGACTGGGTTGAAGTGAGCCAACTTCTGTTTATGTTTTTGCAGAACTTTTCTGAAAGAAATATGTCATAGGACACTGTATTTTCAAGGCGTGGTTCCTTGGAAAATACTAAGAGAGCTTTCCTCTTGATATTTCTTCTACACAAAAAGGTCAGCCTTCCACCTCTCAAGAAACTATAGCTACACTGGCACAGGACTGACTTACAGGAATGCTGCAGGCTCAAGTGTTTACATGGGTAAAAACTAATTTTGCAAAAATCGTTAATTCCTTCTAAGGTTTCTCAGTCCTGTTGACAATCAATTGTAATGTCCTTGCCTGTGGACTCAATAGGTATTTCTTTCAACCTAGCAGAAACAAACTCTGCTTATACTCCAAACTGTCTCAGGTAGATGCTGATTTCTACATTCCCCAATGTCCCTGCCCCCATAGCTTGATTTTCAAAGCTGAAGAACACCCAATATTCCCACTTCAAATAAAGCCAAACTTTTTCCATACCTTTTTCTTTTTTAAGCACCTATGTACCTTTTTAGCTTTTTTACAGTCCTTGTCTTGCATAAAACATTGTTTCTTTAGGTGAACAGGGTGAGGGGATCTGGTTGCTTTGTGCCAAAAATATCTGGAATTGAAATCAGAAACTGTCACTTCTAGAAGGACTGCTTATTTGGCTGTGATAATGAAGAGCCATATCATTAGTTTATTAAGCAGGTGTCTTCAGAAAGATTGGGAAATTAATCAAAAACTTGGGTGGACTGAAAGACTAGAATTATAGACATGAGATTAAATTCTGTATTATAAAGTATAAGAGTGTATAGTTAGAGATCAATAAGAATTTCTCTTCATACTGTGTGTTCATGGACTGGAAAAGGATGAAGATAAGGACTCCATATACTGCTTGATTACAAGATGATCATGAGACATCAGTAGGACAAGCCTATGAAAGCAGTTAAGAAAATCCTAAAGTGCATCAAGAAATGTATTTCCAGGAAATAGTAAAATAGAAATTACTTTGCACTTCGTATTGGTAGGTCTTCTTTTGCAATACTGTGTACGAATCTAATCTCAGTGTTTGAAGACGATTAATTGTAACTGTAGCAGATGCATAGCAAACACAAGTAGGATGATCTGGGAATGAGATCATATGAAAAGAAACTTAAAAAAAAAAAAAGCTTACTTTGTTTAGCCTAACAAAATGAATTTGAAAAGAGGATATGATTGCTTCTTTGTTTTCTCAGAAGGGAAAATACAAAGGAAGAGGAACTTCTAAGCTAAAAGACAATGTTGTCAGAACATATGGTCTGTTTATTTATACTCCCTAAGGAAGGTTGTGGGCTGAAAATATGGCAGAAGTTTCTAACGATCAGAACTATGAAGTTCTGGAACAGCCTTCCAGGTGTGGGGGACAAAGGAGCTATTTTTGATATGCAGGTTGACCAGTTCTTGAATTGTAGGATTGAAGAGACCACTTGCAATACTGTGAACAGATAAATGATGATTAAAGGAGTCATAGGAGGCTTTGTATTCGTGTTCAGACTCCTGGTCCTCAGCACTGCATTGGAGTTTGAAAAAGAAGGTGGACAGGGACAGGAGAGAAAAGAGAGAGGGAGAGAGAATACTGAATGCATTAACTTTCCAAAAATGATGCTCTGAACACCATCAATGTTTCGTAGTGGCAGGTCCTTTTTCAAAAAAACTTTTCTAATTAAGGTAAAATAAGTCAGAAAGAATACATCAAGGTTTTTTTTTATAATTGTTAATAATAGGGGCAGTGTGTATATTTTTATAAGACTGTAGTTGAGAAAAATTCAGGCTGGTAAAGAGCAAATAAACCAACCAACTGTAACATTTGAAAACAGAGAAATCGAAGACAACTTGCAAGAACAAATTTTAAGCATGTGCTTTTTCTGTACACTCCTAAGATTACAAATACCACTCTGCAATCTAGCAGTGGACAGAAAAGAGCAAGAACTTCAACAAGGCCCACATAGAGTTGCTGCCATCTTTCTCTTTCCATTTGGTCTCTCAGACTTTTCCATCTGCTTCTTTTTATCCCTTTCTTACACATTTTTTCTTTACGAGGTTGGCTTTTTGGAGTTTTCCTCTTTTGCTCTTCTCTTGTTGCAAAGCAATTTGGAACAGGGAAAGATGTTCAGGAAAGATATGGAAGAAAAGAGGATCATGAGACTATAGCAGATGACTGTAGGCCTACAGGTTGTGTGGACTCTGTGTGCATGAGAAATTATCATATACAGCATTACTGAAAGATACTATAGAGCAGAGCTGGGAAACACTTGCACTGTTTTTTCTGCATTGTTTATCAGTCAAAGTACACTGAATCTTTCCTGTTACTGCCAATCTTCTTGGGGTGATGTAATCACCAGAGCTAAATAAAAGTAAGCCAGGCCCTTTGCCAAAAATGCTACATCTTTACTAAAAACATAGTAGGAAGCAAGTGAAGTCTTTATTCAATCTACAACGTAGATTAACATGGTTCTGCCTAATGTGCAAATATTTAGTATGTGTGTGTCATTTAGTTTGCATTCTACATTGTACAGCACTTTGAACATGAAAAGCAAGAAATTTTGTGCACTATCAGCAGTCTTAATTGACCAAGAATGTGTACATATTCATAGAATCATAGAATCTTTATGGTTGGAAAAGATGACCAAGATTATCAAGTCCCACCGTCAACCTAACACCACCATGCCCACTAAACCATGTCCTGAAGTCCCACATCTACACATTTTTTGAACGCTTCCAGGGATGGTGACTCCACCACTTGCTTTGGCAGCCTGTTTCGATGCCTTACCACTCTTTCGGTAAAGAAATTTTTCCTGTACACAATACACTGTATGTGTACATAATACACGATATGTACTGTGTACACATATAGTAGTACCTGCAGACAAACACATCCCAGGTTGGCATAGTATTGATATTATATTACCGGAGTCCCATACAAGGGTAATGAGAATGGAATATCAGAGAGACAGTGCAATTATAATAGGACATTGTTTCCAGAAGCAGGTTTCCTGTGAACTTGAACAATTATTTCTTTGATTAGAGAACACAGAGGCTACACTCCACATGAACTTAAATAACCCAAAGGACTGAGAAGTAACAACATTCAAGAAGCAACAGGAGTTCCCCAGGAAGAACTACAACCCTGCTCATTGAGAAAGGCTGACAAGACTTGTCCAGTTCTCAGACTATTACCCTCCCCTGCACTTCCATGTGAGCACCAATGACTCTGCCAAGGGAGACCTGAAGCCTATCAAGCATGAACACATGCCTCAGGGGGCAATGATCAAGGGCATGGAGGCCCAGGTGGTGTTCCGCTTGACCCTCCCAGTGAGATGGAAGGGCTTGAGGAGGAGTAGGTGGATCCTACAGGCCAGCAGTAGGGCCTGTTGTGACAGGATGAGGGGTAATGGTTTTAAAATAGAGGGAGGTAGATTTAGATGGGATATTAGGAAAAAAAAAATTCACAATGCGAGTTATAGAGCACTGGAACAAGTTGCCCAGAGAGGTGGTGGATGCCCCCTCCCTGGAAACATTCAAGGTCAGGTTGGATGGGGCTCTGAGCAACCTGATCTAGTTGGAGATGTCCCTGCTCCTTGCAGGGTGGTTGGACTAGATGACCTTTGAAGGTCCCTTCAAACCCTAACAATTCTATGATTGAACTGGACAATCTCCAAAGGTCACTTTCAACCTCAACTGTTCTGTGATTCTGTGAACTCCCGAATGGTGATGTAGCAGCACAAAGCAGTGCAAGAAAGAAAAAGGTGGGATCCTATCAAGGCCACAGAGCTTCTGGTGAGCTACAGAGCTGGTCTCAGCCATAGTGTCCTCTGAAATGTCTGCCAGCGAACTCAGGTTGCTCTGAGGATACAACCTGGAAAAGGATGGAAAGATCAAGCAGTCTCAGTGCTTCTTTTCTGGGTATGCCACTCTTTAGATGTCCCTCAGTGCATCACAAGTCTAGGATGGATTGAACAGTCAGGGAACTAAGGCTTTTAGAAAACTGCTAGAGATACTGTCACAGAACAACAAAGGAACAAGCCATGGTCTGCTGCATGATGAGAGTAACATCAAAGCACTTAAAAAGGTCAAGAGCAACAAAAGAAACAAGGTGCTTTTCTGTATCAGCAGGCACCCTAGAGCAGCATGAGGGATAACTTGGGACAGTCTGTCTAAGTAGACGAGTCAGAGACTGAAAGATGAAAGGAGCAGTTGCTGAAACAAACTGATAAAATAAATAGCTACAAGCAGATATTTAAAGCTCTGAAAGGATTTAAGGATTAAGTGGTTGTGCTTTTAATGACAGTGGGTAAATCTCATTAAAACTAGTGTCACTGCTATGGAATAGGGAATATCAAACACTTAACCTCCTGGCAAGGTGGCAGATGCCCTGGACTCCAGGTGTTAAGAGTTGCATTTTAACTAGCAATTACAATGTTTAAGTTTTACCTTGGTTTCCTGGAATAATTTTAATAGGTGTGACTAAACAGGCCCTATTTCTTCACCTGTCTGAACTGAATGGTTTAACTGCATCAGGCATAATTCTAGGAGTCATGACAGTAACTGCCTAAAGGTCAAAAAAAATGTCCAGCAGGATTTACAAACCAAAGGTGTGTAAAGTCACAGAAATACCTCCCAATTCTTCCTCATCAGAGCTACACCTATACTTCATGGAGAGGTGTCACTACCTCTTTCCCACCCCATGAATGGCACAATCAATCATTATCTTTTGTGACCTGAAATTTAGCCATGATTGCCATACTGGCAGAAGATGAAGGAGTGTGGCGTTACACTGCTGCCAGAGCTAGCCTGAGATACCTGCACTGGTCAAAGCCCTGGTTCAAGCTATCTTCCCGTCCACAGTGCAACAAAGCAGTGCCTTGCCTCATCACAGGTTTGAACTTGCATGTTTGGGTTTCATGAGTCAAGTCAGAAGAAAGTCAGCACACCCACCAAAGGCAGCCTTTTGGGGTTTTCCTTTCTTATCCCTCATGAGCTGCTCAGATACTTTTTCCTTGAAACACTGCTGTAAGGTTTCAATACTGCTCTTTTTCTTGTTTTGTACATGGGGACATAAGATGGGGTGATTTGTATGATGTTAAACTGCAAGGGAGTAGGAGATTGAATCATTGAATCATTGAATCATAGAATCATAGAACCATAAAATGGTTAGAGTTGGAAGGGACCTTCAAAGGTCATCTAGTCCACCCCTCTGCAAGGAGCAGGGACATCTTCAACCAGATCAGGTTGCTCAGAGCCTCATCCAACCTGGCCTTGAATGCTTCCATGCATGGGGCTTCAACCACCTCTCTGGGCAACCTGTTCCAGTGCTCTACAACTCGCATTGTGAAAAAATTTTTCCTAATATCCAATCTAAATCTACCTCCCTCTAGTTTAAAACCATTACCCCTTGTCCTATCACAACAGGCCCTACTGAACAGCCTCTCATCTTTCTTGTAGGCCCCCTTGAGGTACTGGAAGACCGCTATCAGGTCTCCCTGGAGCCTCCTCTTCTCCAGGCTGAACAGCCCCAACTCTCTCCGCCTGTCCTCATAGGAAAGGTGCTCCAGCCCTCTGATCATCTTCGTGACCCTCCTCTGGACCCTCTCCAACTGGTCCATGTCCTTCTTATGTTGGGGGCTCCAGAACTGGACACAGTACTCCAGGTGGGGTCTCACCAAGGCAGAGTAGAGGGGCAGAATTGCCTCCCTCGACCTGCTGGCCACGCTCCTCTTGATGCAGCCCAGGATGCGGTTGGCCTTCTGGGCCACAAAGGCCCATTGCCGGCTCATGTTGAGCCTCTCGTCCACCATCACTCCCAAGTCCTTCTCCTCAGGGCTGCTTGCAATCCATTTTCCGCCCAGCCTGTATTTGTGCCTGGGATTGCCATGACCCAGGTGCAGGACCTTGCACTTGGCCTGGTTGAACTTCATGAGGTTTGCATGGGCCCACCTCTCCAGCCTGTCCAGATCCCTCTGGATGGCATCCCTCCCTTCCAGCATGTCGACGGCACCACACAGCTTGGTGTCATCAGCAAATTCGCTGAGGGTGCACTCTATCCCACGTTCTATGTCGCTGACAAAGATGTTGAACAGGGCCGGGCCCAACACAGACCCCTGATGGATGCCACTTGTGACCGGTCTCCACTTGGACATTGAGCCATTGACCACCACTCTCTGAGTGCAACCATCCAGCCAACTCCTTATCCACCGAGTGGTCCATCCATCAAACCCATGCCTCTCTAGTTTAGAGAGAAGGATGCCGTGCGGGACAGTGTCAAAAGCTTTGCACAGGTTCAGGTAGATGATATCCATTGCTCGTCCCTTGTCCACCAATGCTGTCACCCCGTCATAGAAGGCCACCAAATTGGTCAGGCACGATCTGCCCTTGGTGAAGCCATGTTGGCTGTCACCAACCACCTCCTTGCTCTCCATGTGCCTTAGCATGGTTTCCTGGAGAATTTGCTCCATGACCTTGCCAGACACAGAGGTGAGGCTGACCAGCCTGTAGTTGCCTGGGTCCTCCTTGTTTCCCTTTTTAAAAATGGGGGTTATGTTCCCTCTCTTCCAGTCATCGGGGACCTCACCAGACCACCACGACTTCTCAAATATGATGGCCAGCGGCTTGGCAACTTCATCCGCCAGTTCCCTCAGGCCCTCCGAATGGATCTCATCAGGTCCCATGGACTTGTGCACCTTAAGGTTCCTCAGATGATCCCGAACCTGCTCTTCAAGTACGGTGGGTGGTTCTTCATCCTCACAGTCCCTGCTTGTGCCTTCCACAGCTTGGGTGGAGAGAGAAGAGCCCTTATCGGTGAAGAATGAGGCAAAAAGTCATTGAGTACCTCAGCCTTCTCTATGATTCAGGTAACCAGGACACTGGTTTCCTTCCGGAGGGGACCTACATTCTCCTTGGACTTTCTTTTATCTCCTACATACCTGTAGAAGCCTTTCTTGTTTCTTTTTATATCCCTGGCCAGATTTGATTCCATCAGGGCTTTAGCCTTCCTCATCCGATCCCTGGCCACTCGCACAGCCTCTTGGTAGTCCTCCCAGGCTACCTGTCTCCACTTCCACCCTCCATAGGCTTTCTTCTTCACTTTCAGTTGGTCCAGGAGGTCCTTGCTCATCCACACTGGCCTCCTGGCCTTTTTGCCCGACTTCTTCTTCATCGGGATGCACCTCTGCTGAGCTTGGAGGAGGTGCTCCTTGAATGTGGACCAACTTTCCTGGGCCTCTCTTCCCTTCAGGGCACCTTGCCCATCAGGTCCCTGAAGAGGCTGAAGTCCACCTTCTTAAAGTCTAGGGCAGAGAGCTTGCCATGTAGTTTCCTTGCTACCCCATGGATCTTGAACTCCACCATGTCGTGGTCGCTGCAGCCAAGGCTGTCCTGTTGGTGAGCACAAGGTCCAGCATCGCACCCCTCCTTGTCGGCTCCTCTGTCGCCTGCAGGAGGAAGTTGTCATCCACGCATTCCAGGAACCTCCTGGACTGCCTGTGCCCTGCCGTGTTGTCTCTTCAACAGATGTCGGGGTGGTTGAAGTCCCCCATGAGGACCAGGGCTTGTGACCGCCGTGAGGCTGCTCCTATCTGGCTATAGAGCGTCTCGTCCGCTCTGTCCTCCTGGCCAGGCAGCCTGTAACAGACCCCCACTGTAACATCCCCCGTCCATCCCCGTCCTCTAATCTTGACCCATAAGCTCTCTGTCAGCTCCTCCCCCAACCCCAGGTGGAGCTCCATGCACTCCAGCCGGTTGCTGACATAGAGAGCGACACCCCCCTCCTCATATCCCCTTCCTGTCCTTTCTAAAAAGCCTGTACCCCTCCATGTTGACACTCCAGTCGTAAGAGTCGTCCCACCACGTCTCTGTGATGCCAACAAGGTCGTAGCCCTGCTCGTGTGCACGCATCTCCTGTTCTTCCTGTTTATTCCCCATGCTGCGTGTGTTGGTATTGAGACACTTCAGCAGGGCCCCCAGCTAAGCCTACTTGCTGGCTGGAGCGACAGGAGTTGTTTTGGACCACAGTTTAAGTTCATTTGCACTTACCTGAGATCCTTCCTCAGTTTCCAGTACCTCAAGGGGGCCTACAGGAAGGATGGGGACAGGCTGTTCAGTAGGGCCTGTTGTGATAGGACAAGGGGTAATGGGTTTAAATTAGAAGGAGGGAGGTTTAGATTAGATATTAGAAAAAATTTTTTTACAATGAGAGTTGTAGAGCACTGGAACAGGTTGCCCAGAGAGGTGGTGGATGCCCTATCCCTGGAAACGTTCAAGGCCAGGCTGGATGGGGCTCTGAGCAACCTGATCTAGTCAGGGATGTCCCTGCTTCTTGCAGGGGGGTTGGACTAGATGACCTTTGAAGGTCCCTTCCAACCCTAACCATTCTATGATTCTATGATTCTGGACACTCGGTGCTGGCACTGGCGCCATGCTGACAGCCATGGGCTGAACTGTGCTCCCCCTCCCCCAGCCACACTAGTTTAAAGCCCTCTGGACAAGTCTGGCCAGCCTACGTCCAAACACACTCTTCCCCTTCTCGGTTAGGTGCACGCCATCCACCCCTAGCAGCCCGGGCTTCTCAAAGCACGCCCCGTGGTCGAGATACCCAGAGCCCTGGCTGTAACACCACTCCCTGAGCCATGAGTTGACTTGCCAGATACGTCTGGCCCTTTCAGGCCTCTGCCCTTCGACTGGGAGGATAAAGGAGAACACCACCTGTGCCCCAGAGGCTTTGACTGTAGAACCCAGGGCCCTGAAATCCCTTTTGATGTTTCTTAGGCTGCTGCTGGCTGTGTCGCTGGCCCCTACATGAAATACCAGTAACGGATAATAGTCTCTGGGCCGTACAAGGCCAGGTATTCTCTTGGTGACATCCCTGATACGAGCCCCTGGGAGACAACATACTTCCCAAGAGAGCAGATTGGGTCAGCAGATGGGTGCCTCTGTACCCCTCAGGAGGGAGTCACCCACTACTACCAAGTTTCAGACCAGCACCACAGTTTGCAGGCCATCCTTCTCGCTTTCCTTCCTGCTCCTGCACCTCTGTATGCCAAAAACTGTGAAGGAAGTGTTGCAGAAATTCACACACACACAAAAAATTAGATGAGGTGATAAACTTAAACAGGATTTATTTGTAACAAACTGATAACGATTTCAAACTTAGCTCTACTTGAACCAAAATAATTTTAGAACTCTGAGAACATTAACAATCCACAGGTTCAAAATGTCACTCAGGAATGGACTACACAATGGACTTATGTATTCTTAATTTTTATGGCCAAAGATCCAAAATGTGCAATTACTCGTCTAACTAAGGGAGAGCGCTCATGCTCGAAGAGTTTCCTTAGGTGGCATCTGAGTTTAAGGGGAGAGACCCTGACTGCATACCCATGGCTCCAAGCTTGCCCTCCGGTGGGGCTCCGTTTATACTCTAGGCAAATCTGATCTGTCGGCAAATACGGTCATGTCAGCCCTCACTGGCTGCAGCCTCCAATCTTCCTACCTTTTGAAAAATGCTTAAGTGCCGATTGCCACTGTGTGGGCAAGAGTTGCAGTGGGAAGCCCCCCGCGGGAAGTCCTGGGACTGCCAGCATGGGTGTACCTGCCACAGAATGACACAAGGTTTCTCTTCCCCTGTCACTTCTGAGGGAAGAGTGGCCGTTATAACAGGGCTTGTTTCCCTCACTCATTCCATCTTGTCATCCTGTTTCTCTAGTGATTCTGTCTCTGGAGTGTTACCACTGGCCTTTGTGAGGGATTTGCAAAGCCATCAACATATGCAATGCTGGTCAGAGTTGCTGTGCTACCACAGTTACCCCAGGCCTGGGTAAGCAGAGCAGAGTAAGTGGACTGTAGTTGTCCCCATTTAATAAGATGTAACTTTTTAATTGATGAGGAGAATCATTTCAATGAGAACTAAACCTCCTGCAAACTCTTCATCAAGACGGTAGACATGATAAGCCTGCAGACCGTCTGTGTGAGACCATCTCAACCTCCACTAGTGCATCCCGAATCAAGAGAGGCAAAGGAGAGAAATAAGAAGGAAAAAAAGAGGAAAAATAGGAAGGTGGGACAAAGCACAAAATGCATACAGAGGTTGGGGAAGGAAAAGGAGGTAGGAAACAGTGGGTGGAAATGACAGACCTAGAGAAAAGGGAAGATGGAGAGTGAACAAAGAAGCAGAAGGATGACAGAGCAAGTAAAAGGGACAGTAGGAAAGAGAGGAGAGAGTAGGAGAGCAAAGCAGAAAAGAGAAAAGGCAATTTAGCTGTTCTCACCAAGGAATACATTTAGAGATGTGCCAGCCTGTAAGAGTGCCAGCTCATGGATTCAATGGGTGGACCAGCACTCCATCCAATTTGCTGTGGCTATGCCTGTTGCAATGGATAAAAAGCAGCCACCATACATGCACCTGCCAGGGCACCCCATGTAACTTGTGCTGCCCTTGATTTCATTCACAGAGCATTTTTTCCCAGCAGTGAAAAGTGACCTCTGCCAATGATAACCACGAACAGGAGACAGCAGTATCTTCACTCAGCCTTCCCTGTGCAGACTGGCAGCATACCTGCCTTCTCAACCCAGCTATAAATCTCTCAACCCACCTCACACCTATGCTGCAGCATCTCCAGATGCTCAGTCCTGAGAGCCCATTGTTCTCTCAGAGTGTTACCACTTCTTCTTAATCCCACCCTGGAGCTCTTCCTTCTTCTGGCTCAGTCCTGGGTTTCCTGCCCAGCACCAGCAATGCCCATCACTCCTGTTCAGTCCTCTCCTTCCATCATGCTAACACAGCTCTGCCAGCGCTCTGCAATGCAACATTGATATCTCCTTAATTTTCCCTTGGGTCATCGGTGGTTTCCCACACCAAAAGCTCTCTAATTAGATACCCCCAGGAACCCCCAGGTTCTTAGTAAAGAAGAATGACAAATAATAGTGACAAATAATAAGTCATAAGCATAAAAACCAGCTTGTGCTACCAGTTTTGTGGGTCTGAAGCTTGCTGCTGAGTAGTAAATACTGAGCGAGAATGAGTCAAGTTGTAAAGTGCACGTACAGGACATCAGTTCTTAAAGACTCAGCAAATTCTTAAAGACACACCTTTGTATGAAACCTTGCAATATTCAGCATTCAGTTGAATGGAGTTACATCTGAGGTCATTTTTACAAGTCCAAGTGAAATAAAATAATATTGATGTTTTTACAGATAAATGCTGAACTCTGCCATCGAAGTCACAAAATAAGAATTGCAATGTGGTATGTTCATTGCATATTGGGGTCCACAACCCAAGAGATGCTAGAGGATGGAAAACCAGACCTGTAACAGGAGCACGGACAGTGTCAGCCATTAGCTCTTTCATTCACCTGCAGGGTCTGCACTCCTGACCGCCCATGCTCACAGCCTCCCTTTTCGAGTGAACCCATTAGCTCCTCCCAAGCAGAAACCCAGGAACAATTCTGGAGTGCCAGACTCACTCCCTCTTGGCACTGTGGATGAGGTGTCATCCATTCAAGATGCTGCTCTCCCGGCAGGCCTCACAGCCCAGCAGAAGCCTATATATGCTTCATGCCACTTTCCCAGGCATAGAGCACGCTCTGAGATAATCCATATTTTGGCAGAGCTGCAGCACAATGCTCACATTATTTTGTGTGGTTTGATATGGGGAAAAAAAAAAAACCAACAAACTCAGATAAATTATTAGAACTTATATACCTCAAGGAGGTGTCACACAAGGGCATTGTCAGATGGACATGACCAATGTAGGCAAGGTAGATCAAACTCCTCAGCTTTTGTTGGCCTGGGGTCAGGTGTGAAATAGGCATCCCCAACTGAGTAGTCACCCCATGTTCCAACTCTGCTCAGTTAAGCCTCAAGTTTCAAATACTGCAAGTCAGATCCTGAAGAAAGGCAAATCCTGAGACTAGCTTAGACAATTCAAGAGTCGTTTGAGGTCATATGTATCTGGAGTAATTTTCCTTCTGTTTTCTGACTGTAATTCACACTAATATCATTCTTTCCAGTATTTCACCTAATTTAGTTACGTGAGAAAAAGTTTATAATTCTATTGCAAGGTCTGGTGTTAGCCATAGAGCTGGGAAAAACAGCAACTATTGTGTGATTCCTAACAAAATCAAGAGAGCTGGTCCAACACACATTGACTTCCCCAGACTGAACTGAAAAGTCCATTCAGAAACATTTTAAATTTTGTTCAATTAAATCCACATTGCTGAAATACAAATGTAAGCTGACTGGAAAAAACTTTGCCAAAGGTATTAGTTTTGTGGGGTTTTAAAAAGAAAATTGATCTGAAATAATGCTGAAATAAGATGACTTCTTGCAGCCAGCCACTTTTTGTCTTCTTTTTTTGGTTGAAAAACAGAGGAGAATTCCAACAAATTGCAAACACTTGATTTGGCATATTAGAATGAAACATTTCTGGTTTATTTTGAAATAACTTTTTTTGAATAGTTTTATTTTAGTTTATGTCAAATTTAGAGTGAAATATTTTTAATGAATACCAATCTTTCTAAAAGCTTTCTTTCACAGAAAATCTTTAAATGTCAAGCTTACAATGATCCTTTTTGTTATTTTTACCTGGCAATGCTCCCCTAAAACTTCTTGAAGTGAGGAATAACAATTTTCTGCCCACTACTAGTTGTGTCTAAGGCAGCTACAATTAATTACAAGCAGTTTAAATATTTCAGAGGGCAGCCAATCTCCTCCAGTTTGCCCACTACATCCCTCTGACAGTATTTCTTGTTTTCTCTGTTGTTGAATATTATTTTCTATTCTTCTCCCTCAATATTCTTCCTACCATATTCTAAAAAATTGGTATTATCCAGGATTTAATTAAAAGCATACAAACAGAGAGGAACCTCAACTGAAAGCGGCCCTTCACCAAGTTAAAGTCCTACAATGAAGGCATAAAAAGCCTGAGAAAGCTTAGCATGGATATAGATTTCAATCTATTCCAGCATACTAATGTATAAATAAATAAAAAGTGGTCTGAGTTAAAAATACAGAAGAGCAACAAAATAAAAATAAGCCAAGTTATACCCATTAATGTTAGAATGCAGAAACACTGGCTTCCTATGGATGTAAATTTAAGAGTAGGTTGACTTTTTAGCACTTGAGAGGTGTAGACTAGAGTGAAGTTTCCCTTCTGGCGAGGTAAGCTGTGCACGTTCTCTCCCTTGTGTTGCTTCTGGTAGCTGAAACCTTCATTCGAGGCACATCTCTCCCTGTTCTCTACCTGACTATCTATTTTCACAGAACTTGAAGGCTCTTAACTGTAAGATCTCTGTTCCTCTAGGTTAGAACTGCTGCAGGGTCAATGGACACTGAGGAGCAAAAGCACTTTGTGTATCGTGTATTTTTTGTGTATCAAGAAAGTCAGCCTGACTTTGCGAACTCTCTCTCCACAGGAATCAAGGAAAATTGTTTTTCTCCTGTAGGTATATTTACATTTTAAATAAACTATTATTTTATTCCTTTCAAAATAATTTATGTTTTCCCAAAGAGAAAAAAAGAAAAACAACCCATGAGGAATAGGCACCACTCTCTGCATTCACACGCACAAATAAAGATTTTTGTGACACTTTTCACTGTTATTTTCTTTTGGAGGCAGGGAAGGAAGGTGAGTTGTTAAATTTGGGACTAGGTGTACTTATTTGTGATGGGCTGTCCTGAATCAGCATGCTCAAAACAAAGGTACATGCCTGAAACTAATCCCTACTACAGCATGAATCTACAGCCTTATGTATTTTCTTTCAGATGTTTTTTTTCTGCTACAGCTGGCCTGTGTTTATGAGATTTATGCTTTAAATCTATTATTTCCAAATACAATGTCTGTCATGTTATTTTAACAATGAACTCTGTTCAGCATAGGATCAGTCAGCCCCATCATTGTGATGCTACAATACAAGAGAAAGTCCTTAACAGGAGCGTTCTTTCCATGGTATCTTTTTCTTCCCTATGTTTAGCATCCAGGGAACACGTTTTACTGGTCTGAAAGCAACGTATAACATTTTCTTCACAACCTAGCTCTGTCCTGTGCCAGAGCAACTCCCCTGTGGGACCAGCAGAGCAATCCCACTGTCAGGGCAGACCGTGACCTGCCTGCAGCATTAAATAATTGCTATCCATTAGGCAAGTGGTACCAGCAGCAATCAAGTTCAGGTGTATGTAACCTCTCAACATAAACAGTATCACACAAGCAAGGGTCAGCACCAGTTAAAAAGGGTTCTACTGACAGATTCTACCTTTTCTATGGCAACCCTTTTGTATTTCTGCTTTCAGCTCCACCTTGCCTCACTCACTTTTTGTACTTAGTGAAGTCTCCTAACCCAAGACTGTAACCAGATAGAGACGTTCTCCATACCCAGTGGCATCCCCTGCTCAGTTTCCTTTAAGAGATGCTTTGACACAGACTCTTGTTTGTCAGCTGACTTCCCTCCCCCTTCCGTTCCCTTCAGTTTTGCTCATTCCTCCAGTGAGACTTAGTGCAAAGTTGTAGATCATCCTCTCCTGACAAGCTCACCTTGAGCAGCAGCACAGTTAATAACATACACTTTCAAATATTGACATTTCTCAGTGAAACGTGCAATACTTATCTTCACAGTATCATAACAGGGTCTGTACAAATGCGATCTGCCATATTTGCCCCAGCAAGATGTTGTAAAGGATTCTTCCCTTACAGTGAGAAACATTGCCTTATGCTTCTGATATGTTTAAAACTCTGGACAATTTGACATGTTTCTTGAAATACTGCTCATTACAGTGTCGTGCTCTGGGAAACACCCCGTCTGTGGAGGTTTTAAGCAGTCAACCACTTTTGCAGTTCCTATATAGAAAGGAAGCAGAAGAACAACATGGGGAAGAAATTTTTTATTGCCTTGTTTATCTTGTTTCAAAGAGAAGGATGGAAGGATTTCTCAACAAGGGAAAAAATGACAAAAGAATTTAATGTGGATGTTGGTTTGTGCCCTGCATCTCGGAGCACTATCAGCTGCCCTGGCTGGAGTATTAAGTAAAACAGTGATGGAACCAGTAGGACATTGCCTCCTGAGGCCTGGAGACTGGGATGCTGGGGACAGTGGAAGGCAAAGGCAAACTATGAATGTTGGACTGGCTTCTTTTCCCTCATGACATACGTATGCTGCTGGGTAGCCAAAGCAGCCACTTGAAACCAATGCTTCACCCCTGCAAAATACCTCCTGTCTTTAAGAAATATTAAGCTTGGCTCCCTTCTGTTCGCCTTACATACCCTTTTGGTAATGTACTAAGCTCTTGAGACTTGAAGATGAATTGGAAAAAAGCATGACAGTCACACTGCAGGGTCTCAGTATTACAGAGATGGCATAATGACGAGGAAGCTGCTGAGCAGCTACTCTTCCTCCCATTCAAGAATGTATACTTCAAGGCTGCGAGGTGTAAAACGTGGCAAAGTAAGCAGGTTGTTCAAGTCCATCATAATAGATCAGAGTGTTCAACTTTCAGCTCAGAGAATAATTTCAGCTCAATATCTTCCTGATCACTATAGGGGAAGGAAGAAACTGTTGCTGTTCAGTTACCTCCCAGTTCCCTTGGATCTTTGCAGTCCTCCACTAGAGCAAATAAAATTCATATTGATTGATTTTGTAATCCCATTGCAACACACTTGCCTGATGATAATAGCTTGATTTTGTCACAGCAGAGCTGGGCCAAGCCAGGCCTCCCTCAGAAAACCTGCCAATTTGCAGTCTCTGAATCGTGGCTGCTAACAACTGTATCGCTTATCTACAAGTGCTACTCCGATTTTTTTTATGTGGATGGATCTCTATTCAAAGCAAATAGCTTGATTTGGTGACTCATTTTCCCTAGATAATAATGTATTTTCATATTTATCATACAATCACCAACTTCCTTACTGTATATGAACATAGACTTATTTGAATTGCAAGCATCAGGGAACTGTCAAATTACAAAACTAATAGTTCCTCTGTTGTCTGATACTACCAGACAAATAATGGCAATGAACATGCATATTGTCTTTACTTCCTTAAACTTCTGCCTTAGCTGCCAGCAAAAGGTAAATGAACTAGGGCACCTCCTCTTATTTCCTTGTTCTAGAGAGCCCTGCCTTCTTTTTCACTCCCTTCATAGGTGTTAAAGACCATCCAACAAGCACCATTGCAAATAATTCTAAGGTTTCAGGAATCAATACTTCCATTCCAAAACATACTATTGTTTTAGAAGAACAATGACAAATTAAGGCTGTCACATGTTTGCTTACACACACAAGCAGTACTTGTGTACTGCCTGTGAGGTATACTGTAGAATAGCAAGTAACAGCATATTTGCCCCATGTGAAGTAGGAAGCAATTCATCTCTCAAGATATAAGCTGTCTCAAAGTGCAGTGCAAGGTCTAACAAACAGGCAGCTACCCTAGAACTCACTGAAATGTCCTCTCTTTGCTTATCCAACAGCAGTGAGCGTGTGTGCCATCATCATCTTGTTCTCAGGGCTTTTTCCTTGCAAGCCCAAAGGCATACTGTTAAAGGGGGGGTGTGTGTGTGTGTGTGTGTTAACCACTTACATTTAATAAGCAGTGATTACCTGAGCCTTAATCTTTTCTGCAGGTTCTTCTAAAAGGATCTCACACTTTAGGGAGATAATCAACCCTTATAAAGCTTTTCTAAGTTAAAACTAGAAGATTTTTTTTTTCCTCCTAAAGAGCAAAAAGCCCCATCACAGTGTGACATAGGTAACAAACTGTGAATCCAATTAAGTGTGCAATTACACAGCAGATTGCAACACAGTATGCTATACTTAAATCCACTGACTTGCATGCCAGAAGCATGGCAGTCGCAGAAACAAGGCACTCCGTGCAGACTGAGCTGAAAACAATAGGGACCATTTCCAGTGGGGGTGAAGAATGAGACAGGCTCAGTTCATCCAGGCTAATGGCAGCCGCACATATCCAACAAAAAAGATGGACACACAGAAATTCAGTCTAAAGGAGGCGCAGAAGCAAACCTGGGCAACCTTGTGGTGTGTCGCATCAGAGATTTATATGTATTTGTCTCAGTCTTTTTTGGATGTCAGCACAGAGCTCTAATGCTGCATCTCTTTCCTTGAAACATGGTGAACTGACAATACCTTTTCAAAGTTTTCTGTGTAAGACAAGTATTTGCCTTTTATCAGACTCCTCTTCCCAAAAAAAGTAGCAGTTTCAGGATGTATGTCATTATGCCGGGCAGTTCCTAGATTTGAATACAGGCACTCACATAAATAAGATTTACAGTGAGAATTTCTGCTAAATAATCCACACAAAACTGACCTATTTTGCAAATTTCCTTTGCACCACTGTAACAGAAATACAGATGGCATTAAAAGCAAATGGCTATCATACTACTGAATTCAGAGTGTCCACCACAGTAGAGCTCAAGTAAATGTGTTTTTGCTTCAAAGCTGCTTCCATTATCATTGTTGCTTTGGACCTTAGCAACATACGGCATATTTCTGGGGAATTTTGCATGTAAACACATACACTGTAGGGTACCATTTTGCTTTGCCTGGGAGGGCAGTTTAGGACGACTAGAAACTGCAACTAAATTCACAGTGAACTGATGGAAAACATGCTCTGAAGTAACAATGAGTCTCCCAAAAATCAGCAAAAGCAGCCTGAAATGTCATCTGTGATAACAAACATGGCTATGATAAAGACCTCCTCTGAGTAGACAGAATTTACCAAAGTTGGGAAAATACAATGCTGAAATCACATTTGCTACAGGGAGTTGAGCTGAATACTGAAACCCTGTTAGTGAGTGGTTTCAAGCATGAAGCTTTACGCAAAGCCCCAGTGCTGTACTTTCCAGACACAAGAGGCAGGACATGACCCTGATCCACCCTGTGTGATGGATGGATACTCTATCTCATTGGCAATCTTCAGGCTTGCACGGTTTACTGAGGGTTTCTGGGTGGCTGACTGTGAGCAACTCTATGCTTCAGTACTCTCAGTGCTGGCAATTAATTGTCAAACTGGAGGATGTCCTCACCTCACTTGAATCGCTCAGCAGAAGGGAAAATTCAGGCACCGAGTCTGCCGAAGATTTCAAAAACCATGCATTCATAGCAGAATGAACACTCATTTGTAGCAGAAATAAACTCAAAAACACACTGTGCTGGAAGATGTGTGCAGGAAAACAGGTATATAGCAGCCTAACTAGGGTGAATAGAAACCTGGGAATATAAAATCAAACCAGAAGATAAAGTGAGCTTCTTGTGTGGGAATGGAAAAATTTTGCTGGGCATGGTAGCAAACAAGTGAAATCAGTAGTAAATCATCTAACATTCTGAAAATTATAATTCTTCTGCCAGACTTCCCTGTGCCTAATAAGCTACTCTTGATTTTGACATAAGACAGATGAAATTTAAATAATCATTTGGTTGAATGTTGCTCAGTGATCCTGACTGAATTGCTCTCAATCCAAGCAGAGCGCTATGCCCCACTGATAACACATACGCTTAATGCTTCAAAAAGGCTAATTTCACAAAGAGAGGGGAAAACAAGGAAGTAAATTTACATGGGAAAAGTCAGGCAAAAAAAATGTGAATGAAAGCAGTGAGGTGTTTTATTATCTTATTGTTGATTATCACAGCTCCACCACACATGGTTTAGTCAGAAGTAAACAAATCCCCTGGTAATAGATTAAATGATTCTCTCTGTTCTCTGATTTAGTTTCCCCTTAAAGAGACTGACAATTAGTAATCCCTTAAACAATTCTTCTCTCCAGACTGGCTCTTCTCCCTATTCCACCAGATACTCAAGAAAAAAATGTCTTTTTCTCTTCTAATTCTTCCTCCCAGGGTGGATTCCTGTTGCACATGCAATAAAGCCAAGCTTGCCTGAGCACAAAACCAGGGAGGAAATGCTTTACTGGTCTGCAGAGGCCACTAGGGACTACCTGCACAGTAGCATGCGCCTTGGTCCTTTTGTTTATATTTGCTCTGAATTAAGCTGTCCGATTCCTATGCAGCTGTACAATCATTAAAACTCCTGTCTATTATGTTATTATTTATTACTTGTCTTCAGCACATGGTACTGCAGTACTCTCACATCATTTTGCCAGAGCCAAGGTGTTTTTCTGCATTTCTGAAAGTTCAGCTAATGACTCATTTTCAGGTTGAGAAAAGATCATAGAATCTCAGAATGGTTAGGGTTGGAAGGGATCTTCAAAGGTCATCTTGTCCAAACCCCCTGCAAGGAGCAGGGACATCCCTGACTAGATCAGGTTGCTCAGAGCCTCATCCAACCTGGCCTTGAATGTTTCCAGGGATGGGGCAGCTACCACCTCTTTATGCTGTGCCACAGTCATACCTACCTTCTCATGATACGCAATAGTACATGGTTTCTAGTCCTACCTCTACTGCTACTTCATTATGCAGTGAATTATAAGTTCAAAAGTATTAATAGTGAGAGCAGTGTTTTACTACAGTAGCACCAAAAACATTATGTCTGACCAAGCATCAACAGAAAGCACTAGTCTAAAAACCAAGTTCTTCTGTTATGGCTACTATCTTTCCGTATTACAAAATTAGCCAAAAGTCACATTGTTGGAGGGGCTTCGGGAAATTAAAACAACTTATACTTGAGATAAATCAAAATATTTGAAGCATTTTGTTTCAGTGTTGTGTTCAGTGTATACACCTCTGTGTATAATTAGAGGCCATACATTAAGACCCAGAAAATCTAGACTTTCTGGAACATTTTCATGTTTTCCAAACTGGAAGGTCAAAACAAATTGTTCAAATATCCATTATATTCTATTGAAGTGGCATGTTAAGGTGGAAAAATTATTACATAAACACTTTTTATTGATCGTCACCAGTAGGCCAGATTATAATTTCAGTTGTACTGGCAAAATTCCCAGTCTTCATTGTGTTTCCCAAAATCCTTTGAGTTTAGTAAGACACACTATAGGAGATGCAGAAAACCACCAGAGCACATAATCATCTTTTTTCAGTATTTTTGGCTTTGACCAAAGGCATGGGAATAAAAGTTGATTTTAGAAATTTAATCCAATCTGGTTAGAATGTGGTGTTTTAAGAATCAGTTTCCAGAACAGAAAAACACAGACCCTAAGGACCAAAGACTGTCCTTTAAGAAGAGCTTGTCCAAATTCAATCCTGAATATCAGGGCTAGATTGTTCACATCAAGTTTACAGAGAAATTAGAAAGGAAAAAACCAAATCATATTTGATTATATTCAAACAAATATTCACACAAACCCTGAATACACTTTCTATTCAGGTAGAACACTTGGCACACTTTTGATAACAAGATGACTTTGGGCTGAAACTTTATATAGTTTCCATGAGTTTATTTCACAGGAGTTTCCTCTAACAAATAAGCGTAGCTCCTAGGACTGGTTATTCTATTAAGTAGGATAGCCGATTCCACCTAACTCAATTTCTACAAGAACTCATATCCTGTCTACCTGGAAGTTACCTTCCATCAGCAACTCATGCTGTATTTTACTCAGTTTCTTGGTGTCCTGGTTCTGGCTAGGATAGAGTTAATACTCACCTGAGCTGGGTGGAGAACCGAAGCTGGTAGCCCCTATGGCTGGGATAATTAATTAATTAGCTAACAGCTGGGGTTAATTTACCCAAATTAGCCAAAGGGCTATTCCATCCCATCTAACATCATGCTCAGTATATAAGTGAGGAGGGTGCTGAAGGGAGTCTCCTCTTACTTGGAAGAAACTAGGTGTGGAGATTTGTTGTAAGGCATTGTATTGTATTTATATTCCATCACTGTTTTGTTTTTCTTTTGTTATTGCTGTTAAATTTACTTTTTGATCAATCTCAATCCACATGGTTTTTGTTTGTTTGTTTACCAATTCTCCCCCGGTTCTCTCGGAGGGTGGGGGGAGTGGGAGAGAGACTGCGTAGTCTGGTCCCAATCGGGGCTGAACTACGACACTTGGATAGACATACGGTATTGCATTGGCCTTGTATTAGTTTGAGGAAACCACTGAGTTGAATCCCCTTGTTTCCACGGGGACTTTATCCATACTGTCAGCCTGCTACACAAACCAACTTCACATAGGTAAACATCAAAACAGCCTTAGTGTAGCACACTGCTGAATCTAATAAAGCTTTACTAAGAAACTGAATCAAGTCCAGACAAATTACAGGGACAGAAGAACAAGGATGAATTTCATTTCACCTACTAGCATGAGCACATCTTGACAAGAAGTTTTGCATTATCTGTATGACACAAGACAAGAAAAATAGTCCAATTCAGCCCAACATAAACTCTGTGTATGAGAGGAAGTCAGACCCACTTTCATGTCTCCTGAATTTTCATATCTAACCAAAATGCCTAAGTTAGAAGGATAAAGACCTTACACTGATCTTTCATTAATGAGCAGATAGGCACTTCCAAAGGACAACATAAGGAACTCAGGTGGGTTTAAATACTCTTAAACATAACTTCTTAGATGTAACTGCTTCTCTCCAGTGATAATAAAAGACAGCAAAGACAATCCCTCTCCTAATGGAGGAAACTCAGGGGGCTGATGGCCCAAGAATGTAATATGAACTTGCACCTTTATGTGAACAGCTGATAGCTCCTGCAATAAGTACTACATTGTAAAATGCCGTGTAAAAAAACATTTGAAATCATTGCTTTCAGTGCTGCCTTATGAATGTAGCAATTTTCAAAAAAACCATCCTCTAGTCAATGCTTTAAGTGCTGTGTCTTCTGTTCCAGATCTTTTGTCTTTCACCAATCTTTAACCTTGTGCTGGATATTCCACTTTTGTCCTGTACAGGTCCTCATTAGAAGTCTGTATGAAACTCGGTTGTCTGCTGTGATCTCAAGGCATCTTTTAGTGCTCCTGTTGATTATGGCTGATCCCTACAAAAGGAAAGGAAACACAAGAGAAGATAAGGGCTTATAAATGTAGTGCTCAGTCAGGAAGCAATGCTCTTGGCCTCTACAAACGTGTCTGAGAAACACCAGTAGGTCACAGACCTGAAAGAAAAAAAGTTATGTTTTCCTCAGGCTAATGACATATGACAGCTTATGTAACTCTCCAAAGCATATTAAAATATGTCTAGAGGTTTATTTTGTGTCTGTTTTGTTGGAGTTGGGAGAGGGGAGGAGTGGTGTTTGGATTTTGTGGGGTGTTTAGGGTTTTATTTTTCCAGTACAAAAATTCATTTTAGTAAATTTTAATACTGCATCATCCTGTTTTGAAAGAAGATTGCTAAGAACAGATAGGAGAATATTCATCTCTTATCTCTAAGTCAATATTTCAGTATCAGCTATTGAGAATGGGGTGGGGTGTGATTCAGCCAACTCATCGTGCTGGAAATGAGGATTTTGATAAGGGACTGGGCTCCAGAACAAACAAGATCTTAACCAGATCTTTCAGCCAGCCAGTTGTTTCATTATACTAATACTCGATGCACACAAGGAACTGAAGGTTTACTTTTAAGGCAGGTCTAAGTCTTCCAGAAACATACCTGCAACTTTTTCTAAGTTTCGTGGTTACAGACCAGACTGAAGATGAAGGAAAGCCTGTGTTAACAGAATTTCTGCAGATCACGTAGGTCTATATTATTTGGTGCACATCACTTTGCCTTTCACCAATTCAACTCCGCTGTTCTCTGCCGCTCTCTCACAAGATTTGTCACCTGCTTAGTTTTTTACTGAGAGAGGGATATATTAAACAGGCCCACACATTACCCGAAAAATTAGTTAATTATTAATTACATAAAGCGAATAAAGTTGGAACTGCCTGAGATGGGAGAAGCTTCATGGCTTCCTTTCCCACCTCTCATTCCATCATTATCACCGCTGCCTGTTTATCCTGCCCCAGCAGTGTTGCTGTGTCTCTCTTAGCCTGACTAAGCTAGTATTATCATATTGTTATTAAACCAGCTGATTCCATCAAGATAGACAGCCAGTTGGACAAATAAGTGGCTATGGTTCAGATAACAAATAAGAACTGGGTAAATTCTGGTAACTCAGCTTCAGTTGTGTGACCATCCTCTCGTTTTTAACATCACACGCCCTTGAAGACTCAATCACCTTCACCATAGTTCTTGCAGTGGCACCTGCAAGTCTTGAAATTGAGGCAATGTTACTCAGAAGCAAACTGCTTTGCAAGGAAAGCGTTAAGGATTCATTATAATGCGAAAGCTTATTGACATGTGGGGATATAGAAATCTACCTACCTGCTTAAAATCCCAGTGCAAGTTCAGGCCCTTATTCACAGCTGTGTCACACTGCTCTAAAACTGGCAGGTCTCCATTCCCAGGGTCTGTTAGGCATCTATCAGCTGTATTCTGCCGGGCACGCAAGCCTCCTACATACATTTCTCCAGTGCTGTGATAAAAGATGTGCTGAAAGGGAAGGTGACACTTCTGTCAGTGAATTAAGATACCAGAGAAATCTAATCTGCAGATGATGGATTCCAAAACTGATATTGAGAGGTATCAGCTGTACAGCACCAGCATTGACTGACCGCTCAGTAATTAGACCAGGATTAATTTGACCCTATACAACATGTTTCTGTTTTCCAAGGAAACAAAAGTAAGATGCTTCGACTTGAACAGCAACCCTTAGCTTCCCTTCTATTGAGAGGACAGGCAATGAGGTGTGAGGAAGAGATCCACCTCTCTCCTATGTATCCCACTGCTCTTCTGTTAATCAATGAAATCAATCAGTATCAACACGAGGTCTCACAATTTTTTGGAAAGCCTAAACCAAAAGCCTTAGTTTAATGCACTTAGATGTCCATGAGAACCTGCTCTGCTGCCAGTTGCGTTGGGGAACAGACTGTAATTAAATATAGGTTAATATTCCCCTTTAGATAGCACAGAGATAATAGTTTTGAAGTACCTATTTCATGGCCCTGTGGAGGATTGAAAGGAACAGTTAGGAGCAGCTCATATGTGAAGATCTGATCAGTTGTTTGCATTACCTGTGGTGAGTATTCATGACAGGAATACATAATTGGCGTGTTTCCAGGGACAGGGCCCTGATCAATACAGATGTCTTCTTTCAATGTGTTTTTCATCTGCAGAACAAAACAGGAAGTTTACCTTGAGGAACAGCAACCTTGTTTTCAACTCCTCACTGCTAATTTTAGAAACTGTCCTGAGAGCAAGGCTACTTTATTCAGATCTCTGCATCAAATCGTGAAATGGAAGATACAACATGGATTTAGCAAATAAATTTCACATGACCTTTGCAGAGTCATCACAGCTAAAATCAAAAGCAAATCTAAGGTTCTTCAAATACAGATCAATATCATAGAATCACAGAATCATACAATGGTTAGGGTTGGAAGGGACCTTTAAAGGTCATCTAGTCCAACTGCCCTGACAAGGAGCAGGGACATCTTCGACTAGATCAAGTTGCTTGGATCCTCATCCAACCTGGCCTTGAATGTTTCCAGGGATCAGGCATCTACCATATCTCTGGGCAACCTGTTCCAGTGTTCCACCACCCTCACTGTAAAAACTTTCTTCCTAATGTCTAATCTAAATCTGTCTCTCTCTATTATGAAACCAATCATGCCATGTAGCACCATGTCAGAAGTTACCAGACAGCTCCAAACAGGTAAGTACCACTGCCCAGCTCCAGCAAGGCATGCAAGCTTGTGTCTAGAAAATGCCTACCTATAGTGAGAAGCCACTGCAGCCTGGATGATTAGTTCTGTCTTTTGCAAATAGTGGCCTGACCTCTAATGTATTACATACTATCTTTATTCACATCTGCATGCTTTTCAAATTATCCTGCTGATGTCTGCAGAAAAAAATCCATACTATTCCATTGTAAAATTCAGGCCCTTACAAGAAGATATTGATCCATTCTTGTTGGTCAACAGCTGAGTTTTGCATGCAATAAAAAAAAAAGAGCATGTCAAGCACTTTCGCAAACTACCATTGTGTTCCCATCAGTACATACACAATAACCACACTTTAGAAATTCTAGACTGACAACTAATATGAAAAAGACTTTAGAAAGCTTCAGTGTCTAGAAAGACATCTAGAAGTATTTTTAAAGTTTCTAGAAAAATGTATCATAACCAGCAAAACACTATTCACAACAATTTTTCATAACAGTAGAGCTAATGAGTTGTTTCATATTTCAAATAAATAGACTCAATACTTACTGTTCCATAGCCAACAATGTTGGGAAGAAATATTAAATTAGGGTAAATGTTTTTTATGTACCAGTCAAAGCTTTTACAGTTCAATTTTTTCCTTAGCTCTTTTCTGGAAGAAACATCTCCAAAGTCTATTCCAGGATTCTGCAACAACAACATATTTAATTTCAGAACATTAAGGTGGTCTGAGAAACTAGGGAAAATATAGACTTATTTCTTCATATTGTGTATTCATAACATTAAAAATATATTTAAAAGTTCATTTGAAATAAAAGTTGCACATTTTAAAAATGTCAACATTTCTCAACATGTTTGCCTAGAAGCACTAATAAATTACTGAAAACATAACATGTCATGACTTCATAAATATAAAAAATATCAAAGCTAGCTATGGCTAGGAAGAAGTTTTCACACTGACAAAAAAAAAAAATCAAAGTGAAAAATAAGATAGAGCTTGTTAACAACCTTAGCTTGATCAATAGTCTGTTGACTGTGACACTCTTCTCATATAGGAGCAATCAAGATTCAAACTATTGTTTCTGAGACTATGTAACTTCTTACACAAAGTGGAATAGCTCCAGCAGGAAAATTTGACAGAAATCAATTCAACAGGAGCTTACACGCTGCCTTTAAGCAGTTCTGTTAAATGCAGTCTGTGACCTGAGCAAGTTAGGTTAGGAATTTCAAATAGACTTGTACATCCCAGAGAAAAGGGGTCATTAAAGATGAACAAGTTTTACTCAAGTTTCTTTCTGTGCTAAAACTGATAATTCAGTTCCTACCAATGGCTGAGTTTCAGATGGCTGGCATTTTCAGATGAAAAATTCCAAATATTTACAGTAAAAGTTATTTAATGGGGAAGAAAAGTGGATTCTTCTGAAGTTTTAACATGCTATATCACTATATGTTTCAATTTGTTTCTTCAATATCTATTAAAAAAAAACTTCTGGAGGTGGAAAGCTATTCTTCCTTTGTTAAAGATTCATAAATCCACTGAAGTGCAGGCTGTGAAAATTCATACAGCTTTTTTTTTTTATTAACTGAAATAATCAATACTCAAAAGACCTGGTCTTGACACTTCCAGTCAAGTTTGTGAAGGAGGAAAGCAAAAACCATATTCAGAAGTACTGAAGTTAATCAAAAGGAGAAAAAACTTCAAAGGACTTAGATTATTATTATTAAAGGAAAGTTCTTAATTTCCTGGTATTACAATTGTTCAACCTTCCAAGGATGCTGTAAGACTCTACCCTTTTTCTTCCAGGAAAACAAAATAAAAACTTTGGTCTGCAGAGAAAAAAGCTCACTTTAAAAAAGTCATTTGGTATATAATGAAGAGTGATTGTATTGTCTGTTTAAAGTTCAATTTTGCTTATTTAAAAAATATTCAGGGACTCTTAGATCACAAGACACACATTCTTTCATGTAAAATTATTAATATTCCAAGTAAATTATGAATATTGCAGGTAAAATATTCCCTATTTTCCCTAAAAAAAATTAAAATACATGTTAAACAATTTAATTTTATATTCTTTATGCTAAGTATCAGCTCTTGGTCTGAGCTGAAGAGGAATATGTCTCATGGCTTTTGGATGCCATCCATATCAATAATTACTAACATACTAATTTTTTTTTCACAGTGACTCTTATGACAACACTATGCCTTTTTTAGTGTGACCACATGCTCTTATTTGACCACTTTTAGACTTTTAATTTCACTTTGAAACACAGAGAAACACAGCCACCTCAATTGGAAGATTCCATGCAAAGTAGACCATGTACTTGTAGTCATCCATCCACACTTCAGCTACACGCAAGGCGTTGCGTTTCATCGCAACACTCAAGTCCGGCAAGTAAGGCTTGTGAGCTCTTTCCAAATGAGCAATTCTTGAACAGGGCAGCACTTCGATTTTACCTCCACACTGCCAGGCCTAGGTAAAGAAGAGAGAATTTGAGGTCAAGTTGCCTATTTATTCAAACTCAATGGAAACATTCAAGGCCAGGTTGGACAGGGCTCTGAACAACCTGACCTAGTTGGAGATGTCCCTGGTCCTTGCAGGGGGGTTGGACTAGGTGACCTTCAAAGGTCCCTTCCAACCTAAACTATTCTACGATTCTATGAATCTCTGCAGAGAATCTCATCTTGCAAGATTCAGTATTTCCTCGCTGAACTAGGTTTTTGTGTTTTGACTAGGAGTTGACTAGGAGAACTAGGTTTTGACTAGGAGTCAAAATCCTTAAGACGCATCGACAAAAGCCTGCCGATGAACCTTAAACACTTTTGGAAATCTAACACTTCTCGTTGGTATCCAAAATAAAATAGAATTGTTATGAAATATTAGCCCATGTTTTGGACAATAACCAGTGGCCTGAGTGCTTTAAAAAAAAAAGAAAAATAATCACATACTAACTTTCACTCTCTTTCAGAAAAAGATGAAGATATAGGCTTACTCTCAAGCCAAGTTCCACGTTTTCTCCTCCATATATGTGCATTCCACTGTCCAGTACACCAATCTCACCCAGAAATTTCCTGTCTGCAGCAAGAATTCCCATTATAGATGGACTCCTGGAGAGACAAACAAGTAAAATTAGAAAGAAACAACAATGATGGAAATAAAGTCAATCAGTCATCAATCACATCTTGAACTTCCAGAAGGGTTCCAGTTGTATCCAAGAGAGAGTAACAGATTTAATTCAGAACACATGTGGATCAACATTAAAGAATTTAGGATACAGAAAATAAACTTGATCAATGGTCTAAAAAGCATGAGCTAGTATTTTTTTTTGAAGAATTAGATCTATTTTGAGAGATGTAACAACAATTTTCACATATTTAAAACAAGAAGACAGAAATCAGATTAATCTGTAGGAAGGAAGAATTAGGTTGGACATTATGAATTTTTACCTATCATTAAGGGAACTTGAACACTAAAGCCTGTTGCCAAGGGGGATTGTCACTGTCAACTGGGGTCTTGAAAGAGAGATGTGCTAAGGTGAGTGAAAAGGGATTTGGTGGTCTTTTGATATCCCCTATGACTAAACCCACTTCTATTTTCTCTGGCCTAAGAATTATGGACACTTCACATGAAACATTATTAAACCTACATTTGGCTTGCTTTCATTCCATTCTCCTACCCAAATGATTAATGCTCACTATATAATGTTCTAAGACATACAGGTGCCAATTTCTCCAGTAGTTCTTTATTTAGGTATCTGTGCAGCCTTATCTCCAATGCTTGGCTTCCAGGTGTAGTAGTACATGAATGAAGAAATCTGTCATCTCATCTGAGAAACATAGCACATTATTTTCAAATGTTTTCACGGTGCCTTTCTGCCTCAGGATCTACACAGAAAACTTTAAAGCCCTTTATATAAATAAGTATGGTGGGTTAACCTTGGCTGGCTGCCACCAGGTGCCCTGAAGCCACTCTCTCATTCCTCCTTCTCAGCAAGACAGGGGAAGATAATAAGATAGAAAAGCTCATGGGTTGAGTAAGAATAAGGAGGTCATTCACCAGTTACCATCACCAGCAAAATAGACTCAACTTAGGGAATATTAATTTAATTTATTACCAATTAAAAATAAAAGAGGAGACAAAACCAAATCTAAACCACTTTCCCTCCTCCCCTCTTCTTTCCAGGTTCAGCTTCACTCCTGAATCTTCTACCTTCTCTCCCTGCCCTGAGCAGGCCATGGGGATTTAAAATGGAGGTTCTAGTCAGTTCATAACACTTCATCTCTACCACTCTCCTCATATTTTTCTCCTGTTCTAGTGTGGGGTCCTCCCACAGGATACAGTCCTTCTGTATGCTGCTCCAACATGGATCCTTCCCATGGGCTGTAGTCCTTTAAGAACTGCTCCAGAATGGTGGGGTTTTTTCCACAGTTACTCAGGAAAAGACTGCTCCAGTGTAGGTCCCACACAGACTGCAGTTCTTGCTAGAAAACCTGCTCCTGCCTGATCATATCTCCATAGGCTGCAGCTCCTGCCAGGAACATGTTCCAGTGTGGGCTCTCCTTTCTCTTGATACGTAAACCAGACAAGATAGGACTAGAAAAATCTGGCAACTGCAGTTAATCTTGTTAGTTTTTAAAATATTGTTTGATAGATGGTTGTTAATAGATAAGGGATAGTGAACATCTGACATCCTTGTAGAACAAGGAAACAAATGGGTTTATATATTCAGCAAGAAATGGCTACTGGGATCATAGTACAAGCAACCACCTTGTGTTGAATACATAAACTAATCTAAGCAGTTAAGGAAGGCATGAGGAACAGAAGCAAATATATTGGATCCTAAGCCTAGCAGTAAGAGTCACTTTAGGCGTGATACAGAAGTGATAAGGGTTGAAAAAGGTTGCCCAAGATTACTGTAATCATATGTCACTCCAACATCTCCAAAGAAAGAACTACACAGCTTGAATCCATGTTAGTCCTCACAGCTCAGACATGCAATTGTCCAGCAAAGTTCTGAGATTCACTTCATATTGTTGGGCAAGCATGGAGAAGGCCCACAGTTCATCTCGTACAGTCAATAAATATTGCTACCACACTCCTAGCTAAGGAACATAAGACAGAAAAATCAGTTACCCAGGGTTTGTCTGAAAATCTCACAACAGGATCAGCGCAGGGCAGATCAGTACCACAACACTGCAACTGCTGTACTGAGATTTTCAGGGCTGCTAAAGAATCCATACTTCCAAACCAACTATCTAGATATAATGTACTTCATAGGTATCTATCCGACCACCTATGAAACATCTTCTTCCCTCTGCTAGCTTTATATTGGATATCATGTATTTTGGCTCACTCTCAAATGCTATTCGTACTTACCGGACTGGAGCTGTTTCATCTTTAAGAGCATACCATTCAGCTGGTAAAGGTTCATAAAGGCACCAGAGTGCCCAGTCAAATCCATCTGCAGCCACTGAATACTGAAGAAGCTCAAAGTCATCAAAACGAATATTGTCGAATACCGGTGATATTATAACAGTGCGATCTTCTTTTATTCGAGACAAAATAGGTTCCGCCCTACCAAAATTAACAGAGTCGATTCATCTTGAAAAAGTGGAAATCTAATGAACAGTACTAAACTTTACTGCCTGTTTCTAAAACTGGGTTAGCTAGTTTAAGTCATTGACTTTGGCCTCTACAAGAAGTTATATGCCAGTCTTGGAGTGTTAGTAGCCTAAATTATTAACACCATGGCTCAGTTCTCCCTTCCATGAGGCAGCTTCTACATTTTGACAGTTACTAATCATACTAACCATAAGTTCCACACTTAACTTGCTGGGTTTATTCCTACCTGGGTCAGATTCTTGCAGGCTCTAGGGAGTCTTCTGCATGAAGAGATAAGAAGGAAGGGAAAAGGAAGGGAGGGAGTCATTGGGTATTATGGCTGTGTAATGTACTTATAAAGGGCAAAAGCTGCTGGCATGCAACTAAATAACCTGCATCATTCTTAGCTTTTTCACTCTGTGAAGTCTTTTTTTTTTCCTAGAAATGTAATAAATATACAGAGGAGGTAAGCATTTCTCTCTTCTTTCCACACGACATCCTTCTCTCTAAACTAAAAAAGAGGCATGAGTTTGATGGATGGACGACTTGGTGGATAAGGAGTTGGCTGGATGGCCGCACTCAGAGAGTGGTGGTCAATGGCTCAATGTCCAAGTGGAGACCGGTCACCAGTGGCGTCCCTCAGGGGTCCGTGTTGGGCCCGGCCCTGTTCAACATCTTTGTCGGCGACATGGACAGTGGAATAGAGTGCACCCTCAGCAAGTTCGCCGATGACACCAAGCTGTGTGGTGCTGTCAACATGCTGGAAGGGAGGGATGCCATCCAGGGGAACCTGGACAGGCTGGAGAGGTGGGCCCATGCAAACCTCATGAAGTTCAAGCAGGCCAAGTGCAAGGTCCTGCACCTGGGTCATGGCAATCCCAGGCACAAATACAGACTGGGCGGAAAATGGATTGCGAGCAGCCCTGAGGAGAAGGACTTGGGAGTGCTGGTGGACGAGAGGCTCAACATGAGCCAGCAATGGGCCTTTGCGGCCCAGAAGGCCAACCGCATCCTGGGCTGCATCAAGAGGAGCGTGGCCAGCAGGTCGAGGGAGGCAATTCTGCCCCTCTACTCTGCCTTGGTGAGACCCCACCTGGAGTTCTGTGTCCAGTTCTGGAGCCCCCAACATAAGAAGGACATGGACCAGTTGGAGAGGGTCCAGAGGAGGGCCACGAAGATGATCAGAGGGCTGGAGCACCTTTCCTATGAGGATAGGCTGAGAGAGTTGGGGCTGTTCAGCCTGGAGAAGAGGAGGCTCCAGGGAGACCTGATAGCAGTCTTCCAGTACCTCAAGGGAGCCTACAAGAAAGATGGGGAGAGACTATTCAGTAGGGCCTGTTGTGATAGGACAAGGGGTAATGGTTTTAAACTAGAGGGAGGTAGATTTAGATTGGATATTAGGAAAAATTTTTTCACAATGCGAGTTGTAGAGCACTGGAACAGGTTGCCCAGAGAGGTGGTTGATGCCCCATCCCTGGAAACATTCAAGGCCAGGTTGGATGGGGCTCTGAGCAACCTGATGTAGTCAGGGATGTCCCTGCTCCTTGCGGGGGGTTGGACTAGATGACCTTTGAAGGTCCCTTCCAACTCTAGCCATTCTATGATTCTATGATTCTTCTTCACTAAACAGCTTACTCTATTACATGTCTGCTTTGCTAGTTATTTCAAACAATTGTATTCCTTTTCCTCTCAGAAATAAATGACTTGGTGGCTGTTAATTAACATGTGGCAGGCCAGAAAGGAGAACCGTATATGGGATGTTTGACTCAGCTACGTAGTTACACTCCTTGTCCATCTCCCTCTCCCTACTTCAGAAATCACCTAGTCTTCATAATCTTACCATGCCATGTTCACTTCAATATGGGCATCCAAAATCACCACAACATCTGCAGTTGATGCCTCCCAGCCAGAAATCCGGGCTTGTGTTAGGCCTTGTCTTTTCTGATGTCTGATGATCTTCAGCAGTCCAGGATGCTTTGCATTGTAATTTTTGATGCGTGTTTCCAAAAGTCCTTTCAGATCATCTAATAACACCCCCCACATTTTAATGATTAAAAAAAAAAACAATAACCAATATTTAAGAATTGGAAAAGATCATGTTGGTATTGGCTTTCTAGTTTCAGATTGAAAATTGTTTTGCTCTTTGCAATAGAGTAGGTAGAATATTTCAGGTACTCATTAATTCAAGAGGCTTATTTTTAAAATCAGCGTCCATTCCAGGAGTTCAATTAAGTACCTACATTTCATTTACATATAGCATTATTGTATGGCATCTAAATTGTACACAAATACATCAGTATGTAGGACCTTTAGATGTAACAGCAATCCATTAGCTGCCTTAGTGCAGTAATTTCTGTGGGGGAGGGGAGGGGAGGGGAGGGGAGGGGAGAGGAGGATAAACAAGCCCTTGAAACATGAAATGCTCCTATAAGAGCTGTAGGCATACCAACTCCCTCACCAAAGAAAAAAATAGCATCAGAGAAAAGGCATAGAAAGTTGTGGGAAATCAAACACATCTTGTCAGTGAAGAAATTAAAAAAAAAAAAACAAATGAAAACAAAAAAAACACTCTTAGATCAGGGGCATGATTGTTTCTTACAGATGATTTTACAACGCTTTGTTCAGCTCAATTTTAAGCACAACTCTGCACCCACTGCTTCCCCTAGGAGTATTTTCCACAACTCAAGATGCCACTCTTCAAGGAGTTATTTCAGATACCTACAGAGATAGTTTTCTTATCATATTCTTACTTTGCTACACTGATGAGCCAGCGGTGATAAATACTCTCACACTTCAGTTTTTAACCTTTTCAAATACTTGCAGAGCATCATTCTGTCTCTTATTAGCTGCCTTTTTTCAGGCTATTAAGGTGTTTGGGTTTTTTTCCTGTACCCATTTTACTTCTTAATTTGGAGTGGCCTACTCTGCATGCACCCAAAAGGCCACCAATGGTCATTTAACACAACAGCAGCCTAAATTAGCAAGACTCCTACCTTCCCTGGGTCACTTACCTTTTGAACTGTAATCATCTACGAGGATTATTTCTTTCAATAAATGAGAAGGTGTTCGGTTAATTATACTAGTAATTGCACGTAAGATGATTGACAGTGCTTCATCCATAAATATAAGTACAACACTGAGTGTTGGAAGGTCCTTTGGATATGTTTTCTTTTTACAGCTGTAATAGAAAAACTACTTTAGCACAGTTTCTAAAGAAAGTCAGAGAACAAGGCAGCCGCAAAAAGGAAGAATTAGCATGTTGGTCTTAAAACCTATAGTGAAAATCACATAAGAATGAAAAAAAATTAATTGCCAATTAAAAGTTTCATTATTCATTTAAGTTGTGGTATGTATGTATGTAAACCATTTGGGTAAAGTTAAAATTTCTGTTAAGACAATAAGAAAGTAAAATTACTGTTTCTCAATCCAAAATGTTTATAAAATATTGAAAATAAAGAACGCAGTTGACCCAGTCAGGGATGATTAGCTGAGAAGGCAGTGGACATGTGAGTGATATTTGGTTTTTTGCATTTACAGAAGGAGATTACAATAGCCATACTTGACAGCAGACAAAAGCAAATTAGACAATAATCCCTTTGTATGTGCAATGAGTAAGAACAATGTAGGTCTAGCTATACTTAACTGACATGGGAGAAAGATTCCCTTGGACAGATCTCTTTAGAAATTCTTGAAAGAGCTTCAAAAATCCTTCTTACAAAGTAAACCAGGCCTTGTGGAACTCCATTCTACCCCAGAATAAATTGCTTCCAGTACTGAAACAAACTTGGCTTGTGATAGCTTGAATACCTCTAGACTTCCTGCTTACTGTCAAAAGATCTTTTTTAATTTTTATTTTTTTTTAAGTATATAGTTGGGATATTTGTCAGCTCTGCTAATTAATATCCTGGCCATGAGGGAGATGATGAGGACTGGGTCTTCTTTATAGTGCTAAGCACTAACTCCCTCTAGAGCAGTAAAGACAGCATAGCTGTGTTCTCACGCTGATCATTCTGTCCTCTTAGAAACATGCTCACAAATGCAATACTCAAACTGCATGAGCTCTGTAGCTACACATCGTAGCTCTCTGAGAGCCGGGCTTGTGCTCCAAGTAGACCGTGGCAGTTGTGCACGAATTGAATGCATTTTTCTTGGAATTTCTCTACTAGCTTTATTACCCAGTAGTGCAAGGGCCTGAGTGTATATCTGCAAAACATGGTCTCTGCAAATACACCTTCATAGCGAAGCACAAGAGCACCAGGCACTGCAGCCGTTCTTTGGGACCATACAGACTAATCATGCACTTGCTCCAGCCAGCTCTGTGGTGGCTGCTCCAGATAGTTGTCTCCAAAATGATCTCTTAGCAGAGTGGGGATCATTCAGCTCAGGGCTGCCTCAGGAGGGTCTGTGACTGGCTCACCACTTTGTGCCCTCACACAACTCCACACCCTCTGCCTGAGCACCCCAAGACAGGCTGCCCAGAAAGCCCCCTGAAACTCATTCTGGAAGCTACTACACAGCCCTCACACTACTTCAGACACGATGAACTGAGAAACACATGCAAACTGTCATTATGTGCTAGATTTAAGGCTTGATCCAAGACCCAGAGGACACCCACAGTCAAGGGCAACGTATTACTGTCCACCCTAGATGGAACCATCTCCATCCAAGCAGTATGATGAGGAATCAGTTGCATAATCTGCTCTTTGCACCTGCCAGTAAGACAACTCCCCTTTTCCTAAGGGTGACACCATTAATTCACGCTCAGTTTGCAATCCATTCTGTGCTTCACATAATTTTCTGAAATTCTCCGTCAGATTTATTACAAGCAACCACAGGCACAAAGGTCTAGACTTGCAGTATATCTATGACGTTCTTCCATGTTTACACCAGTTAATTCCTGTAAAGCTTACTGTTATCTTTTGCAATAAATTGCGTAGCTTATCATACTATGTAGAAAAAAAAAAAAAGGTGCTTGCTTTTTAACAGATGCTTGTTTCTAATGAAGATTTTAAGATTTTAATGGTTACTTACACCAGCTCACATAGTACCACTGGTTTGCTTAAAAAAAATATTATCTATTCAAAACCAACATTCCTGTAAAAGTCCCTTAAGCTTCCTCTTATAAAGTGGACAGCTCACCTACATGTTAATCCTGCAGGTGTTTACCCCACCATCTTTTCCATGCAATTAATCCTCAGACTCTTTAATAAATTGAGAGGGAAACAGAGAGAGAAAAAAAGGATATAAGGAAACTCACAATGTCACAGGTCCATTATGGCTGTGCCTAGAATACTAAAGATGAGAATGCCAGAGATTCAGCTCAAGTGCTGAATCCTCCCTCACCCTTCATGGGACCCACTGGCCAATAATTAGTTCCAGCCAGCTCTCCTGTTTGGTTCCTAATCAATCATCTTTTAATAAGCAATAAAGGCATTCCCCACTTATGGTCTGCAACATAGCTAAGAAAAACAAGCATTTTGTTAAAAAGGACAGAATTTTACGATATAGGGGTTTACTTCATTGATTATATTTTAGGAGTTTTCCAAAGCAGGGGAAGTTAAAAAACACCGCTTTGGATATCTCAGCCTATAAAAGGCTTAAGTAAGACAGTGTAAGAGACAAGGGAAAGTATGCTTCAGATTTCCTGCCTTTGGGGTTTAAATAGAATGTAAACAGACCAGAAAGTCTCATATCTTCTGAATATTATGGTTAGCTTTTCCCCTTTCTACTAACAGTTACAAGTTCTATATAAATTGTAATGTTAATATTATAGTATTTTTCCTAAGTTTCTTCTCTACATCATGACTTCTTTTCACAATCTTTGGAGTATTACAAGTCTAAGTAAGATTTGGAAAAAATTATAGGAAAAAACCCTAAACAAGCAGACATAAATTGAGATCTGTTAGTAGATTATTTTAACTTAGTGCAAAGCAACGTGAGTCCCTTTCCCTTTAATTTCATGTTTCCTTGTGAATGTAGAGAGGTCTTATACTGTACCTGGGAGATCTGGTGTCTCTGATGGGTCGGTCTAGAGGTAGACGATCACTGAGATAAACATTATACCCATAACTTAAGAACAGATTCTGTGCAACAGTTTGCTCCTCTTCCCTTAAATCTGCACCCCAGCGTTTGAACAAAAATGAGTCCGGGTACAACAAACGGTGTACAATCTTCTGTTCCTCCTTTGCAATATCAGCTTTGTGTACTTCAGTCTTGGAACAATCTTGCAGCTTCAGACCATGTTCTATTTGGTTTATACTTTCACGGAATGCTTCCACTGATTTTGCTGATTGAAAATAAAAAAGGGTTCATTATAATAGCAATTGACAACCCTCTCCATCATCGTAACTGGGTCAAATTCTCCATATAACATTGTAGGTGAAGAGATTCATGAAGTTACAGCTAAACAGATGCTCACATGAGACTAGCATCAGACCCTCCCTCCTACATGAGAACATCTTTTAAACACCACGTTTCACAATACCCTGTCTCAGATTTTGCTTTCAATGGCATGAGCACAGAGCTCACACTGCATTGGTGTCAGCGGAGAAATCTGGGAGTACAGGTAACATAGAAATTGTTAATTAGGCCCAAATCATTTCCATGATGTTATGCTTGAGTTACATTAATGTGTTAAGGATCCATAATGGGATTCCCATCGGAGTCAGGTTGTTCATACCATATTTATTTTGAAGGTAAATACAGTAAATGAGCCCTTTGCTCCTTTACTAAGCTTACTGGACTCTTTTTACTTCTGCTCATAAAGATTTGAACAGGGTTCATAAAGATTTTCAAGGGTTTACTAGGTTCACAATATCATGCCATAAAGAAAAGGCACAGATTGCCTGTTTGAGGTTGTTTAGGTCATATTGTTCTTGAAGGTAAATACAAAAACGAGTGTTTTGCAGCATTTTTTGAAAAGCTAATTGTTAGTTTTGACCTCTGCTCTATCACAAAGCTTTGAACAGGGTGAATCTTAATCTCTCAAGGTTAAGTTAAGTTGTTAAGTTTACAAAATTGAACTGTGCCATATAAAAAAGGCACAGAAAATCCATGTGAGATAAATCTTTCTACAATTAAATTACTGGTTGTGTGAAAGAGGGGAAATAAATGGATGTTGTTTAAACTCAGGAAAGGCTTCTGACCCTGCCTCTCATGCACAGCCTGAGGAAGTACACATTAAATAAGTGGATAGCAAGGGAGACTGAACTGCCAGGATCAAAAGGTTGTTATCAGTGGCACAAAGTCGAGATGGAGGCCAGACACTAATTGTGTACCCTAGGGATCTATCCTCATTCCGATACTGTTTTAATATGGTCATGAATGACCATGAAAATGGGGCAGAGTGCACCCTCATCGAGTCTGCGTGTGATATCAACCCATGAGGAGTGGCTCATACAGCAGAGAGTCCTGCTGCCATTCAAAGGGACCTGAGGAGGACAGAGAAATGGGCCAACAGAGACCTTTTGCAGTTCAGTATAGGCAGATGCAAAGTCCTGCATCTGTGGAGGAACAAACCCATGACCAGCACCAGCTGGAAAGCAGCTTTGCAGAAAAGGACCTAGGGGTCCCGGTGGACACCAAGTTGAACATGAGCCAACAGGATGCCCTTGCAGCAAAGGCGGTCAAGGGTATCCTGAGCTGCATTAGGAAGAGCATTGCCAGCAGGTCAAGGGAGCCGATCCTTCCCCTCTACTCAGCACTGGTGAGGCCACATCTGCAGCACTGTGTCCAGTTCTGGCCTCCTCGGTACAAGACAGACATGAAAGTACTGGAGCAAATCCTACAAAGATCCACTAAGATGATTATGAGACTGGAGCATCTGTTATACAAGGAGAGGTTGAGAGAGACTGAGAAGGCTTAGGGGCAGAGAGGGGACATATTGATGCGTATAAGTATCTTACAAGAGGGACTAACAAAGATGGAGGCAGAGGCTTCTCCTGGTGTCCAGTGAATGGGCAAGAGGCAGTGGGCACAAACTGAAATGCGGGAAATTCCATTTAAACATAAGAATCTTCTTTTTTTTTTTTTTTTTTGACTGCTGGAGTGACCGAAAACCGGAATAGGTAGACCAGATATGTTATTAAGTCTCTGTCCTTGGAGATATTCAAACCCCAACTGGACGATGTCCTGGGCAACCTGTTGTAGTTGATGATGCTTTTAGCATCAAGGGGAATTAGAATAGACTATCTACAGAGGTGCCTTCCAACCTCAACTGTGACTAAGCACTGAAGTGATCACCTCAGCTTTCTTTCAAATGGCTCTGAAACAATTGACAAAAACTATGCCCAGCTATTAATGTCCATGAGAATAGGTGCCAGTGAAGACACTGTCAGCAGTAACAGCGACACTATGAGCTAGGGGATATTAAAGGTGACCAAGCTGTGCAGGGAAAATTCCTTATCAAGTTCAAGGGTGCCCGAAGTGACATTTCAAACAGCTGCTTTCAGGCTTGGATAATCAAAGCATTCTAAGTTTCTTCTTCTGTTCTAGCTACCATGCATCTAGCTCTAATGTGAGGAGATGTGGACCACGTAACAGTCAAAGCAATGCCAGCTAGCAGGGTTCTGGCTGCTTTAGCTCTCTTACCACTGCCATGAGGTGATGAGATTCAAATAAAATGGGAAAAAAAAGTGGGAAATCAAGGGGTCCAAAGGAAATAAAAAGATAGATTCTTCAGCCCTTATTTAGATGGCTCTACTGTGCCCACTTCCCAAGATTCCAATCTGTAATAGATACCTGAAAACAAGGTCAAAATTCACAAATCCTTCTGTGAGAAAGAAAAGGCCCTTTCAGAACTAATATTGCTCATATACAAGCATTATCTGCTGGGATGCTGTTGGCCTTCCACTGTTGTGGGATGAGAGAGAAACAATCCTGCCAACAGATTTCAGCTAACACTGCTTGGGAACACAGTCCAATCAAGCAGGCGATGCAGAGTTCATCAGTGTCTTTTCCTCACAGCGACGCCATTGTGCCTGTGCTCAAGGTACATGAAGGAAAAGGGCTGAGTCACAGTTCCCCTTGTTGTTTACCCACACAGCAGAGGCAGAGGCTGAGGAAATGGGGCATTTCCAGTTTCTCTCAAAAATAGCTGTTTATGACAAACAAAATAATGATGGGAATAAGAGCCACCTGAGATGAGTATGCTGGTACAAAAGGCACCTTAAAATTGGTTAACACTTCTAAAAGAGTTAAAGGTTAGGAGCTGTCTAATATGCAAAAAAACCCACCATGATGACTGCAAAAGATTTTATTGTTTTGTGTGTCAGTAGAGAAGCTATCAAATCTTTTTCAAGACTACAAGAAGGAAAAAAAAAAACAAAATAAAAAACCAAAAAACAATCAAAAGTGCCCAGGGAAACACAAACAAACATTATCAGTGCTATCTATTATTATATCCTTCAGGAAATCTGGATACCCAATCCTCAAAAATCTTAAGCAGCATGGCCTTTTACTTACAGAGGTTATGAATGTTCCAGTCCAAATGGTCCAGTCTCTGAAGGATATTATTTTCTTGGTTCAGAGATCGAGAATTAACTTCCAAGGAATCAATTCTTCTCTTTCTTTGATCTTGCAGTAAGTGCACCAGATAACACAGAAAACCTATGTTCATGATTAACAGTGCAACTTTATGGGGTCTCTTCCAGGGTGCCATTGTAAGCTTAAAGAAACTCAGTGTTCTGCTGCTGGTTGGAGTTTGTCTGTGGCTCTGGGTCTGCACCAAGTCTTCTTTCCAAATGCACTCTTTCAAATTTCTTCTGTTTAACTGAGAGCTAAGACTGCTCAGAGTCTAATGAGTCATAGAACTGATGAGGATAAGGTACAGCTTACAGGTGTTTTCACTTTGTGCTTATATGTATCTGTACAAGTTATCAGAGAAAGTAGGCAGCTCTCACTGGCTTGTGTAACGAGTCACGTGAACCGAGTGAGTACCTGGGGTGATGCTGGAGGAAGTGCAGGGCTGCTGGGCAGATGTCAGAAAGCCTGTCGTACAACAAAGCCCATGTGCACCCAAAGACCATTGGAATAAACTGCAAGCCAGTTCTTTGTTTCCTGGTCATTAGCAGCTGGGGAATTGTGAATCCAATTAAACAAAAATGTGAAAACATATTAAAATGGATTTTCCATCAGTTTTTGAGCTGGCTGAAAGCAATTATGACTGGTATAGGGCACTTTACAGCCCTCTCCCACAGAGGTCATTCCTGCAGCTCACCACTACCAAAACTCTGCCAGTTATGCCTAGTACACATGTGTGAGTTTGAAGTAGCACTTGTAACAGGAAGTAGCATACGGAGCTTTCCTTTCCATAAAAATGCCAAGCTGCTTCATGCATCCCAGCATGGCTCTCCCAGTGTGGGTCATCTGCTGGTCATAGTCCCTCAGGGCTCTTCCTGCCCCAGCGTGTGTCCTCCATGGGCCAGAGTCCCTTCAGAAGTGTCTCCTTCCAAGACTGCGTCGGCAGTCCCCTCAGCAGTCCCCTCTGGGTGTCTCCTACCTTAAGGGCTGATGCTCTTTCTTATGTATATCAGTTCACGGCCTCCTCTACCACAGGGCAGCCCTGCAGCTCCTGCTACAGAAACTCTAACAGTCATGCTGGGTACATACTGATGTAAACATTTTACTTCAAATTCACATCACTAATGTATAATCCTTTTTTTTCTTCCCCTCTGTAAAAAACCATAAAACTTTAGCCTAATTCATGTGAAAAGTGAGGAACCAAGACTACTGAAAAACAAATCAGTCATGTATGCCAAGATCCCTTTACCATGTGAAGTGCTGATGCAAAAGAAAAAGAGGTGGAGAGGGATGAAAAAAAGGACTGAGATCTTTCCTCAAGCAATAAAGGGCAGAATAGATGGATCTATGGATCTCCTTGCTATACGCTTGCATTTCCTTGTCCTCACAGGTTGTCCCAAGACTTGGGTATTGTAAATGCTCCTAGGTAGTCTGACTATTCACATGGCAAGTCCACCTGCACAGAATCACAGAATGGCTGAGGTTGGAAGGGACCTCTGGAGGTCATCTGGTCCAACTCCCCTGCCCAAGCAGGGCCACCTAGAGCTGGTTACTCAGGACCTCATCCAGATGGCTTTTGAATATCTCCAAGGATTCAGACTATATCATGTCTCTAGGCAACTTGGGCCACTGAACAGCCATTCTCACAGTAAGCGTTTCCTGAAGTTCAGACACTGTTTGAGTCACAGGTGTGTTACTTCCTAGGGGGACAAACTGTGATATTAGGAAGAACATTTGGGAATTGTACAAGATTTATTGCGGGATGCTTAGGAAAGGAACTAAAGGTAGGAAAAAAAAAAAGGGAACAAGGTGGTTTGGGAAGAAACAAACATGAAAGAATAACTGGCAGGACAGTATTCTTGTCTGGCCATGCCCCGCACCTGATCTGTTCTGTCTTCTTATTAAACACTATTTCTAAGTATATTTCTGGGTGAGGAACACTCTATTCTGTGTCCATTTGTGTGCTTCGAGGTCTAAGTGCCAGCAACGGGAGATTACAAGACACAGGGATCGTGTGCCTGTGGTGCCAGCAACTGGAGTGACCAGTGTGTGAAATCAAGTCTTGGAAACTGAACTGGTGACCTGGAGTTAATCAGAAACTGATAGCTAAATGTCTCTTTCCTATCCAAAACCTACTTAAGCTAAAGCATAGCTTTACATATGAGAAACAGGCAAGGATCATGCTGGCAAAACTGGAGACAGGGAAACACATTTTTTTTTCATTTTCACTCAGTTCTGACATGATGCCAAGTTACTGCTCTGTTTAACATGCCCCTGGAAAACAACACTGTACTTTGCCTAAAACGGCCTTAGCCTTTGGTACCTCACCAAATGCAGTGGCAGCCTCAAATTTAAGTGACAGCAATACCTGCTTGAGGTGGAGTTCCTAAGAAAATTATATCTACAGAATATGTATGTGCCTCTATTTATTCACTCTTCCCCTAGTAAGTCCTGATCCTGTTGGCCAAAGACAGTAGACAACTTCACAGTGAAGAGGCCCTGCCATTTACCCACTTGCAGAAAGTCTACAGCTTAAGCTTAAGCTTCACACGCCAGTTAATTCAATGGCAGAGAGGCATCACAAACACCATGGCAAGGACGAAATGAAGTGTTGATGCCCTGTTAGACAGCTGAGAAACCAAACACAAGATGCAAATCCAGAAGAAACTAGATTTCTCTAGGTGGGACTCCTTCAGCTGCTCACTGAAGCCCCTGTTTACAAAAGATCCCACGGCAAGGAAGCTTGGACAACCTTCCCGATTCTGTAACTCCCATGACCAATTTTTTATACAATAAAGAGTCAAAAGCCAGTGCACTGCTGGTTGAAGGTACATAGGAGGTCCAGGAATAGCCGGCAAGCAGAAGGTGATAGGAGCTTCACAGAGCTCCTAACACTGTCTTGCTAGAGAGCCAAGCTGACTCCTGTCCACACATCTGACTCCCTTACCACCAAGTAGGTCTTCTGTAAGTAGCTCGTAGTCACCTTTGCTCTCAGCCTTCCCGAGGGCCACACCTGACCACATATGAAAGTCTCCTCAGCTGCAGACAGTTGGATAAATTAAGCTAATTACAGGGTTTCTGCTCTTGACAGGTCTGAGTTCTCTGTTTGATAGTACAGACTGCTTTGACCAGGGGCAGAAACTGAGTGGCATCTCCCCAGGCAGAATCAATTTACAATAGCCAAACTCAGGGATAATCTTGAGACAGTAGGACTCAATAGTTTTAAAGCAAGGACCATGGACCCTCTAGTCCAAAATCAACAAGTTGCTGTTGTCAAAGTTTGCTCTTGGCTAAGCCCAGTAAGTCCATGGTAGAGAAAAATAATGGGATACAACCTCACTAGTATATAAAACTTCATCAAGGTACAGGGTCATTCATTTCCCAATTATTGCCAATGCTGTAATTGTTCACATGTTCCTGCCTGCACCATCTAGGACTTTCCCATAGAATACCTGTCACAATTTGCAGAGTAAGACTTACTGAGACTTTTCCCCGTGTGAATAACTCAAGCTTGCTTAGCGTGTTCTGGTCAGCATGTGGGAGAGAGGAGCTAGGTGTGCCAAAAACAGTTGTGCCCTTTAACTTACACTTCCAAGGCCCAAGAACAATCCCTCAACTAGTCTTTCATGATAACACAGAAGTAACTCTGCATGCAAAACACTCCTTCTGCTCAATGACACTGGCCAAGCCAGAAAATCAGATGCCCTACATCAGCAATACAAAGGAATCATGAAAAAAATATGCAAAGGAATAGTTTGTTTTGCTAGGTTTTTTACAGCTCCAAGAATACACAACTTACACATGCCAGTAGGTTATTTGATTCATACTTGTTAAATAGCTGACCTTCAAATGGAAAGGAGTAAAGGTAATTAATCTGATTTTTTGTCCTGATGCATAAAAGAAAGTGTGCTTATCTATGCTAAGATACTTCTGCTTCTTTTATACTTACAGAACCCTTTTTCTTTTTTTTTTTTTTGGGGGGGGGAGGGGAGGTAAGGAGAAAGCAGGGAAGGAGAAATAAAAAGATGAATCCCAGCATCACATTAGGTAGGTTGTTTAAAAAAAAAAAATTCCAATTTTACTTTTTCATGCACACTTAAAAATAGAAAACAAAAATACTTTCAAGAAACATACAGATTATGCTTTTGTTGAAATTGTATGGAAGAAGTCCAGAAAAAGAAAAATAAAGGACCTCTGGACAGAAACAGGGCTAGAAAAAAATGAAAGAATGCGATTCATTTTGGTATAGAAAAAAACTCATCTTGTAAGAACATAGCGGATTTTACTGTGAAGTCCAGTAAACTGTGTAACAGGAAATGAACAACTGCCATCAAATTAACTACACTGTGAAATGTTAAGAAGAAAAGGTAGGGAAGGTCAGGATTTGCATGCCACCACATAGTTCAAGGCAAGCCTCTTTGCGGTAAACTCTGCTTAGATTATCATGGCTGAAATGTTAGGCTGATATTGTTGCATAGCCATAGAACCATAAAAAAAACCAAACAACAAAACCACATAAAAAAAAAGGAACAAAAAAACCCAAGAAAAAACCCAAGAAAAACCAAACAGAACCAGAGGAAGCAAAGCGCACCTTGTACTGTACATGTTGTGGTTAAACCACAAGTACTGTACTATACACTGTAGATGCATAGGAATGCCTTGATTACAAGTGTAATACAATAGTATTTAAACATTGTGTATTTTTAAAATACTCAATATTTGGTTAAAAGTACCAATAAAACACTTCCTTGCTAATAGGAATCTTTTCTGCATGGTTTGGGTATACTAGAGCAGACAGGAGAGAGGAAAGAAGTGTACCCACAAGAGCTGTACTATTCCACATGCTTTCAGGATCAAAGAACGATCCTTTACTGTCTTGTATCATGGCATAGACATCACTGTGATACACTGAAGAAAGGAGGGAGGGGAAATGATTTCTAACAGACAGAATTTCTGGAGGTTTCTGGTAAGCATACTCTCCACAGCTACCAAGGAAACACTGAACAAGAGTTCGATACTACCTGAAGACAGTGGCGTTTTTGCCAAATTCAAGAATTCTTTCCCATCCATGGTAGCAACTGAGCACTGCCCAGGGCAGGCTCCTAAGGACACTGGTAGCCTTCCAATACAGGGAAGGGCAGTGCATTGGAACTGGAGTAGAAAGAGATGGTCCACACCCAGGATTTTGTTAACTCCCATATTGTGTATCCTGGGCTGCATAAAACCCCATACCATATAAAGAACCCTGTAGTGTCCCTGGCTGCATAAAAAGCATGTGTCCTGGTTTTATTTAGTGAGGGGGGGGCTACGGTGGGAGCTACTGTAAGAAGCTGCTAGAAGTTGCTCAGTGGACTCAGCCAGGCCTAGGGCAGATCCGCTGCTGGCCAAGGCCGAGCCAATTGGTAGCAGAATGTTCCCTGATAACGCCTCTGCGATAACGTATTTAAGAAGGGGAAAAACAGGGAAAAAAAGGAAGAAGAGGTGAAGATGTGAACACGCTGATTGTGGGCAGTGAGGGGGAGGCACGAGCCTTGTAGGCCTTGCAGGCCTCACCCTCTGGCCTCCCACCGGCCGACCGTCTGGGCCCAGCCCAGCTGCAAGAAGTGGAGAGGAGATGAGATGAGAAGAGATCCTGAGAGGTGTCTGCCTGCCTGTTGTGAAGAATTTCTTGTGAGAGGAATGGCTGCAGATGCCAAGGTCAGTGAAGAAGGAGGGGGAGGAGTAATGCGGCTCCTGGACAAGATTCCCCTGCAGCCTGTGGTGCAGTCCATGGTGGAGCAGGTTGTCCCCGCTGCAGCCCATGGAGGTCCATGGAGGAGCAGAGACCCACCTGCAGTCCATGAATTTCTCTAACATCTCTTTACCAGGCTGTGGCAGGCGGATGCCTAAAGGAGGCGGTGGTGTGTGGAGGGCCCAGAGTGGGGCAGCCATTCCGGAGGGACTGCACCCCATGGAAAAAAATTACCCATGTCAGAGCAGTTCAGGAAGGACTGTAGCCGATGGGAGGGACCCCACACTGAAGCAGGGGAGGAATGCGAGGAGTTCTACCTACGAAGAGGAAGGAGTGACATAAAGTGACAAATGATGAACTGACCATAACGCCCACTCCCTCTTCCCCTCTGTGCTGCTCAGAGGGGAAGGAGGTAGAGATAATGTTAACCTTGGGAAGAGGGAGGGGTGGAGGGAAGTTATCTTGTTCTCTTTCTCATTATCCTGCTTTGTTTTTGATAATAAATAAATAGTTTTCCCCAAGTTGAGTCTGTTTTGCCTGTAATGGTAATTTTAAGGTTCTCTCCCTGTCCTTATCTCAAATCTTGAACCTTTTTCCTTATACTATCTCTCCCTATTCTCTTGGAGAGTGGGGGGAGTGAAAGAGACTGCATAGTCTGGTCCCAAGCAGGGCTAAACTACGACAGCGTGGACAGCAGGTTGAGGAAGGTGATTCTCCCCCTCTACTCTGCTCTCATGAGACTCCACATGGAGTACTGCATCCAGCTCAGGAGCCCCCAACATAAGAAGGACACGGACCTGTTGGAGAGGGTCCAGAGCAGAGCCACGAAAATTATCAGAGGGCTGGAATACCTCTCCTAAGAGGACAGGCTGAGAGAGTTGGGGCTGTTCAGCCTGGAGAAGAGGAGGCTCCGGGGAGACCATATAACAGCCTTTCAATATTTTCAGTACTTAAAGGGAGCTGGTAAGAAAGATGGAGAAAGACTTTTGACAGGGCCTGTAGTGACAGGCAAGGGGCAACAGCTTTAAACTGAAAGAGGGTAGGTTTAGATCAGATATTAGGTAAAAAAAGAGTTACGATGAAGATGGTGAAACACTGAACAGGTTGCCCGGAGAGGTGGTGGATGCCCCATCCCTGGAAACATTCAAGGCCAGGTCAGATGGGGTTCTGAGCAACCTGATTCAGTTGAAGATGTTCCTGCCCATGGCAGGGGAGTTGCACTAGATGATCTTCAAAGGTCCCTTCCAACTCAAGTCATTCTACAATTTCTCATGGGTTTTTTTTTCCCCTCTATGTAGAGGAAAAATAGTGACATAATAAGGTGAACAGAGTACAAATACAGCCATGATAAATCTTGTCCCCAAAAATTACATTTCTGTTTTTTAACTGTTCTGCAGAAGCCATTGTTTTATCTCCTTCCTTCTTCCTTGTAAGTCACACTTTCTTGTACTACACCAGCAAAGCTGAAGGATTAGAAAAACTATCACATATACATATGTACACACAAAACATGAAACTTTGAAGGAAGGTATTTAATGTTTTTTTTAATCAGTTTAATCAGCCCAGAGGATAAATGTTGGCCAATAAAGTTACAGAAGAGGTGGAAAAGCTAGAAAAGCTTTTGCTAAGCACTAGCTCTGACCACTGGCCAATTTAATTCTAATCAAGACTGTGGCAATATGGAGGGTAAACCCACGCACATGTGTTGCTGTACACGTTTCTCAAACTGGGCACTCTATGTCCTGCTCCAAATCAGAATCCCAGAACAAAATCCCTGGGATCTGGATGAGATTCCCTAGTGACAATGAGAAAGGCGATGTCCATTTTCTAGGTTTTACCTCCCCCAACCTCCAAAAAAGCCCACAATTAAGCAAGCTTTGCCCATTAACATTAAACCACTCTCCAAAATCTTGGAAGTAGTTCAGCTGTGATTTATTGTTGCTGATTTATATACAGGTCAAAATAGAATTGTGTGTCAAAACAGGCCTAAGAAAGCACAAAGGAAAGAAAAAGAAAAGATTCACAGGAATCCAGAACTAGCTTAATTCAGAATTTTCTCCAAAAGGTCTCACTTTTTTTTTTTTTACAAACATTTTGATGCTACCACCTTTGTAAGCTTTTTCAAGAAAAATGTTTAGAGTGAGTGAGTCCCAGGCTATAACTAGTCACTAAAAGGATAGAAAGAAGCCATAGCAGCACACTGTCACTCTGTCCTCAGCTCTGCTAGCAGCTTTCCTCTGCTATTTCATCAGTGTCCTTCACCTTCTGCTTCCATATCTCAAAGAGGCTGTGGTAACACTATCATGAATAACTCATGAGTTCTCACAATACTTTGACTTCCTTAAAATATAGCAGTCCTCTGAGCTCTCCATTCCATATAACGCATACCCATGTGTATCACATAGGGCAGGGGGAAAGGAAGAAGAGAAAACAGCAGGGAAAATGAGCAACTTAAAGAAGCAATTAGAAATAGATTGTTTGAAGAGAGAAATGCAGAGGGAAAGAGAGCAGACACGTCTGTTAGAGCAAAAAATTGAGATCACACTAGTACAGGCAAAAAAGCCCCCCAGTATTGTCCAAATCTGAAAGTTGATCACAGGCACAGACCCCAAGGATTGGAATGGGGACATCTGGGGAGACCCTGATGAAAAGAGCTCCGAAGAAGCAGCAGAGCTGGAGGAAAGGGACATGTGAGTCCTCATTAAAACAGAAAGGCGTATGGGTCCAAAACATGGAAACCCCTACCCACTGGATGGGACCCGAGCTTAGCAAATTGCAAACTGAGTTTTTGTACAGACCAGGAGAAACAGGAACTGAGTATTTGTGGCATGTCTCTTTAATGGCCAGGGGATTGGATGCTGTTAAACGATGGTGAACCTATGAGGATTCAGGGACCCGTAATGTTTCTATGCAATGGGCTGACATGCAACCAGTTGATAACACCCCGAGCAGCTTATTGGGCTGGGAGTGTAAACCCCAAAGAAAGAGGAGAACCTTGCTGACACGGAAGTCACGGACACTGCACACGACCAATATGATCAAGCAAATGCCAACTTATTGTTGATACATCCCGATTAATATAGCCCGTCTAGTTCCATATCATGCGCAGGCTCTCTACTAATTGGTTAACTATATCATGCACGTGCTCTTAACTAAAATATGATTTGTTAAGTCTCTTTGTTCATGCGCACCTGCACCTCGCTTCACGTTCAGCCCCCAGTCACGTATACCAGCTGTTTTCCTTCCTCTCAAGGTTGCTTCATTACTTTCTCACAGGCAGCCTCATTACTTTCTCTCAGGTGGCTTCAGTACTTTCTCACAGGCAGCTTCATTAGTTTCTCACAGGCGGCCTCTGCGATGTCCTTGAAGCCTGCTACTCAAAAACATAACAATTCCGTTCGGTCTGGATTGTTCACTAAGTTCCCCTGGTTCTCCAGGTATCCAACAGAACCTGTTGTTCTTGGAATAAAGGGACCATTGGGACTAGCGGAAGAAGTGCAAAAAGCTTCCTTTATTCAGGCCGTACAAATGAGTGAGGGCAGAAAGGAGTACTGATGGCCACACGAGTGGACTCCAGTCACCTCAGATCTCTCACTGGAGGGCTACTGCACACTTCGAAAATACACGTTCAGTCTCTTAGAGAAAGAATTCAGAGGGATATAGAGCACTGTCCTGGTTTTGGCTGGGATGAAGTTAATTATCTTCCCAATAGCTGCTGTGGTTTGGATTTAGTATGGGATTTGGTATGTGAAGAACGTTGGTAATACACTGATGTTATTAGTTGTTGCTAAAGAGACCAGGAATTTTTTCAGCTTCCCAGGTTTTGCTAACATGCAGGTGCAGGAAGCTGGGAGGGTATAGCCAGAACAGTTGACTCAAATCAGCCGAAGAGAGTATTTCACACAATAAATGTCATGCTGAGTATGTAAGTTGGAGCTGGCCAGTGGGATCTCTCTCACTTTTACTCTCACTGCTTGGGATGGCTCTGGAGTAATTTTCGGTTTCATTCCGAGATTGCAGCTCGGGACAGGCTGTATCGGTCATTGGGTTGTGAGAAATGCATCATTCATTTTCTATATTGTAGTATCCCTGTATATTATTATTAATTATTTTTATATATATTATTATCTCTTCTTTTGCCATCCTAGTAAACTGTATCTCAGTCCACAAGTTCTCTTTTCTTCCCAGTTCTCTCCCCCATCCCCTGGGGAGGGTTAGCGAGTGGTTGCATGGTACTTCGCTGCAGACTGGGGTTAAACCACAATGAGCACAATTGGCAAAACCCTTGGAATCCATCCATACTGACTTGGGTGGAGACATTACACAACATAGTTACAGGCACAACCTGGGATGGGCCAATCTGGGCAGTGGCGCAGATGGGAATAGGAGGGTTCGAAAGGCCAGTCGAAAACCCCACCCCAATCAACCTCCCTGGCCTGGGAGTCTGAACGGTTCCAAGGTAAATCGGATCAGACTTATGATTCAGAGACAAATTACCTCTAGTGAAGAGTGTTAGCATTAGGGGCACTCCAGGCAGTGCTGCACAGGCAATCCACTGGCATATCCGAAAACTGGCAGGATTGCTGGAGAGGTAAACCAAAGACTGAGGGGGGAAACACAGGCAATCACACTTCCTTAGCAGAGCACAGATGCAAATTAACCCTATCGCGTCCCTGTGAGGGGAACTGAATGAGTTAAAAAACAGCAGCTGCTGTTTGGGGCTCAGACTACCCACTCTGCATACTGAATTCCTGCCAATGGTCCACTGACAGTGAACCGTATATACATATAGATGTACACCCCCATGGGTCCAAAATGCTTAAGTTTAGAATTTTTGACTGACACAGGAGTTCAGTTTTGTGTTTTGAATAACCAACAAGTTGAGGAATCAGAAATTAAACTGTCAAGAAAGGCTATAAAACACAATAGGAGTAGAGGTGATATCAGGACTGACTGTGGCCACAGCTGTTAGCACGACCACAAGAGATCAGACTGCTCAACCACTGCAGAAATGGTTTGGTATCTTGCCCATTTCTGAACATATTCAGAATGATGACGGGTCACATTTCACAGCCGCAGTGGTACAAGACTGGGCATGAGGAGAAGGCATCAGATGGGTGTTTCACACACCGTATTATCCCCTGGCTAATGGTATCGTTGGGTGAACCAGTGGTTTGATTAAAAGACATGCTGATGTCTCACACCATAACTGGGACATACGATTGCCACAGGCAGTCTTTACTGTTAATAAGCATTACAGAAGCCCAAGAAGTCAAGCATTTTGTCCTACGACACCATTGATGGATGATGCCCCCATGCCTGGTGATCAAAAGGACTGGTTCCCAAATAAAAAAAAAAATAAACAAATAAACAAAAAAAAAGCAAGTAGCTAGAGACTCAGAAAGTGATCATTGTTGGACTGGGAACAAACATGTTGGGAAAACTTTTTGATGTGTTCAGGATTTCTCTTTCTGGGTGGCTGACCACCCTCCTTCAGCCTTTGATAATGGTTGTGGTTATGATTGTTGCGTAGAGTTGTATAATTGATGTTCCAGTACAACCATAGAGCTATTAAGAAATGATGATCAACAGTGAGTATTTTGGCCCACTGAGACTGTGCTTCCTTTTAACTCTGGAGGCAAGAGGTGACTGCATCACCACTCCAATGAAACCAGTCAAACTGGGACTGTGGTCACAGTGGATTTTGTGGCAGGTGCACCCATCCTGGCAGACCTGGGGCTTTCTGCTGAAGGCTTCCCATCACAACTCTTGTCCATGCATTTTTTTTTTGGTCAAAAGTTAGGAAAGTTGGGGTCTTTAGCCAATGAGAACTTATACGACAGTATATATTTTGAATTTGACAGATCAAATTCAGCTAGGTATAAATGGAGCCCTACTGGAGGGAGAGCTTGTGTCAGTCCTCCCTAGACCAGCAGGTCAGCAGGCAGAGACTTTTCCCTTAGGTTGGGACACTGCCTGAGGAAAATCCTCAAAGTTGAGAGCCCTCCCTTTGTTATGTGAGTGATTGCACGTTTTGGATCTTCGGACATCAAACTTAAGACATCTTAAGTCCCTTGTGTAGCATTGATTGTTGAGTGGCATTTTGAACCTGTGGATTGTTAATGTTACCACAGTTCTCAAACAATTTTGCTAAAAATAGAGGTAAGTTTCAACTTGTTTTCAGTTTGTTACAAATAAATCATTTTTATCACCTTGTCTAATTTAATTTTTGTGAATTCCCACAACACGTTAACATGCTTATCTACGTAAATGCACACACACACAGATATATACACATAATGCACATATACCTAACATAACTGCCAATATGATTACCTTCACCAACTCTGTAGCCTTTATTGGTCCTTAACAATGTCTCCTAAGTGCACACATACACTCACACAGCCACGCAAATAATTCATGTGGTCCATAAACAGATGCTGCCAAGGGTCTATTTTCTCACAAGATCCTCTAAGCAGGCTGAAGGTGAGTGGTAAGTTAGATTATCACGCCATGTGCTGGGAGAGGACTAAAGCACATTCCCTTTGAGCCAGAGATGGTACGAGGGCCATGTATCATTATGTCACTGTATCTAAATTTGTCGATGTACAGTTTTGGGCCTGACCTTAAAATCCCTCTCCGGACATCCTTCTGGCTCTGTGCAGGCAAGGAACAGAGATGAGAAATTGCAAAGACTGAGCAAAAGACAGGCTGCAAAAAGTGGAAGTACCCAGCGTGCCTAAAGACCAGATACTTTCTGCTCTAACAGTGACCTCTCGTGGGGAGGGTGGAAAACAACAGCTCTCTGTTGTTCCACTCTCCATACGACTTTGAGTGACGCTCTTCACAAAAGCCTTAAACACAAGTACTTGAGAAACCAGGGGTAAGATAAGAAGACCCTCTCATTGATAAGCGAGTAGGGATAAAAAAAAAAAATCACAGAGGAAGTTGAATTTTAGTAATTTTGTATTCTGGACCGTATTACAAAATACGTGACTTTAAAAAAAAAAAACAAACATTGATGACTCCTACAGAAACTGCTTTGGAAGGATAAATAATGATAAATCACACTGTAGTTTCTACAAGCTGGGAAGCAGAAATGCTATGTAAGGCAAAGTATTGTGGAAAATAAAACTTTCAGCAGGAGCAGCTCAGCACTAATATGATGCTCTGTTTCATCAGTATCCCCATCTGATGTGGAGCAGGCTACTTAAAGCAAACTTTTCATCAATATTCATCATCTGCATGTTCTCCATGAAATGGCTGACTGAATTAAGATCCTGCAGGAGTGATCTGTGGTGGAACTGAAGCAACGGGAAAAGTTGTGCTTTGAATAGAAAGAAAAAAAAAAAAAAATTACAGCATCAGTTTTGACAGCTTTTTTTTTCTGGCTTAGCTCACCATCTAAAAATGCAAACTGCTTGCTATCCATACAGGACTATCATGATAATTGCTTATCTCTGTACTCTATGTGGCACTTGCAAACCAGTTCAGATATACTACCATTTTCACAGCAGACTGTGAATAAAATGCAGTAAATCAAGATTAGTGCCACACATATTAAATGAACAGTAATGAGGCTACTTATTTACAGTTGGAGTCTTATGGAAAAAAAGCTTGCAGTCAGAAAAATGAGAAAAGTTAAGGATCAAATCATTAACAACATGCACTTGACTTCCAGTTTGTCCTAGCTTTTGAATGTTTCAATTGGCAGATTTATTTTAAAATAACTGATGTTATTAAGAGAAAAATAAACAATCTGTGAGAGCCCAATTGAGTACATAGAAGGCAGGATCAAAAAACTCGTATTATCACAGGAGCTTATCTCGTCTTATCAGAGTAAACATCACAGTAGCAGTTTTTATGTGGAAGCTGTTGAAATTAAGAAACACTTTGCCCAGGAGATTCACAGTAGTTTGGCAATAATACAGAAATAGTGAGATTCTGATCTTTGGCTCCAGCTATCAGTGTGATTTAATCAAGAGACTTCTGTACTTTCCCTAAACTTGACCTTTGTGTTCTTTTCAATCGCTCTGTTCTCTTTCCTACTTGTACTTTTTCATCACCTATCCCATCCTATTCTCCACTTCAGATTTCCCCTCCATTAGGCTTCTACCTTTTATACCCGTATGTCCAACTTGTCCCAGTTCCAAAACCACAAAATGGTCTGTCACTCATTTTATCCCGTCTCAGCCCCAGTTTAGAACTAGTTTCCCCATCAATCTCAACTGATCCTAGCTAATGTGATTTGTCCTACTCCCAGAACTAGCAGCTCACTCCTTGATTCAAGAAATGTCTTCTTTCACACCTTGAAGCTACCAGAACACCACACTGCATATAGAACATCTCGATCTCTGCTCTCAGTTCTGTTGCACAGGTTTACTCAGCTCTAAGCTGCACCCTAGAAAACAACGACCCTGCCAAAATTTAATGACAGGCCTCCAGCAATTCTTTGAATATGGAAACAGAAAGCACAATTTTTGATCAAATTCAGGCAGGGATCTTTCTTTAGTCTTAAAATGACTGAAAATATTTAATCCTGAAGCAAAGCTTATCTCCCTTGCCAAAAGAAAGACGGTCCCAGCACAGAAAAGCTTTGAGCATCTAAAAATAACTAGATTTTCTCATTTAAAAACAGAAGAAATGACACATTTCCCCATGTCTACGAGCCACAGCACACATAATTATCACAAGAGATCAGATGACATGTAGTAGCTTGTTTACATATCTGAATGATGCTCTTTGACCTTAGGAAAAGCTTGTGCCGTTTTAGTTGGTATCTTCTATAACAGTTGTGCTCAAGGCAGAAAACAAAGCTCAGAAAAGCCAAGAACTTAAAACCAAGGCTTTATCTGAGATGTCATAATCTGAATAGGTGGCAGTAACAGCAACTGCTACAGGAAAGGACATGTTCTAAGAGACATAGTCCTGAATTGCAACGTTCTTCAAATCACTTGAGCACTTACCAAAGCTCAGCAATATGCTTGCTTTGACAGCCAAGGGAGAAACTAACTAGTGTTAAGACACATTCCCTCTAGTCCCAACCTTCAAAGTATTTTAATGCTCACCAGCTGAGCAATAATACATAATTTGCTTTCATTACCTTTTAAAGAGAAAAATTGCTTTTCAATGAGTCTTCCATAATTGAACAGACAACACTTGTAAAATAAAGAGTTCATATGATTAATGTATTTTATTCAGTATATACACAGTTCTCCAAACAAACTGGTTCATACAAGGGCAGTTGAAGAAGCATTAAGTAACCACCTTATCAACTGTTATATGGGATGTGTCTTCGCTGGTTTTGCTTCCTCCAGCTCAGCATCCAACCAGCGGAATCTGCGGTGACGGCGCAGAACTTCAATTGCTTTCTGTTCTAAAGATGTTGGTTGAATACCCAGGTCTTCCAAACCAGGAAGATCAGGAAATTTCATGTCTGTTGTGTGAAACTTTAAAAAGGAGGGGAAATAAAAAAAAAAAAAAAAAAAAAAAAAAAAAAAAAAAAAGCATGCATCATTTATTTAAAATACAATGCCAGCGGTCATTCTTCAAGCCATAGGGAAACCTCCAAAACTGGGCAGCATTTCAGTGGGAATTTTTACAGACGACATCTGTAGTGCCCCTGGTTTTGCCATGCATGCAAGAAATAGTTGAGGTTAAGAACAATGATCCTGGCCAATACTGCTAAAACAAGAATGCAAAAATTAAAATCCAAAGAAAAGCAACTTTACATTGAAGCCATCGTACGTCACTTTGGCACCACAGAGCGTGTGGACACAGGAATTCATCTTACTCCGGTCCCTTTTGGCTGTGAAGGAGGTTGGAAAGTCATTTTAGCTACACGGTCAGAGCTTTCAGGATTGGGTTCCAAAGAAAAGCAGCTTGCTGTCCAAAACAAAATATTCTTGGCTGCCTCAAAAGTCTTTTGAAATGATTTGTCAAGATTTCTATTACAGTATAGAAAGTCTACAGAGATACAGACTCTACAAGAACTACTAACATCAACCAGACGCTTTTCATAAAAAGAGTGATGACCAAGAAGAAAAGGGTTTACCTTAAGTGATAGCCAATTCCCCATTTTCTCTTCAAGTACAGGGATGAGCCAACACACTGTAATCTCCCGTTGGAAAGAAAAGCTTTCCGATCTAAGGAGGTACGAATACGAAGGATTTAGGGGGATTTACAACAGCGCAGTAGGCTGACCTCACTCTGCTCCTTCTGAACTCAGACATTTTTGTAATGAAGTTGAGAGGAGTAAAATCAGGCCAGTGCTGAAGGTGTTTTTCTTTTTGAACTGGTGTCTCTCTCCTAAGTACAAAGGTTAATTTTTAAATTATGTATTTTTACAGGCTTGTGGAAAACTTTCCATGCAGCCCAGGAAAAATAAGGGAATAGGAAAAATATTACTTCAAACAATATCACTGATTTGTGTGGGTGCTGCTAGTGGTACGTCCAGGTAAGATGCAATTGCTTCATCCTGAAGCAGAGCACGAGCAAAGTCTTGGAAGGCCACGTCCATCCAGTTTTAGCCTTTGCTCAGTCTAGTTTGGGTGGTCACTTTCAGACAAAATGTGCCCAGCGAGCACAGACAGCATCGTGACAAGGTCCATACATGGGCTCCGCAACAGGAAACTCTCATTTTCAAGCGGTATTTAATCACAGCGTGAAAATCTGGCTCACCAGCATGAGCATCAGCCTCCTCCATGGACTGGGTCGTGAAGACCGTCACGCGTCCAGCCTGACGTTCCTTCAGAAGGCTCCACACGTGGTGCCTGGAGCAGGGATCCAACCCAGCCGTTGGCTCATCTAAAAGCAACACCTGCAAAGGAGAACAAGATCAGACCTTCATGTTTACAAGCAGCATTTCTGTGTTTGCATTGTTTCATTTCGTGCTTTTAACAATCTCACTGTAAGAATAAAATGCATCCTTAAATGTCAGCCATTCTTATTGCTCTTTATTCTATATATTATAAATTATAATATATATTACCTATCAATAATATACATTATATATATATGTATATATTTTATATACATATGAAAAATAAAGCACGGTTCTCATTGACCTAGATTCCTTGACCGTTCCAGCAGTCAAGTGAATTTGGCGGTCAGCAGACTTGGTGTGCCATGGGAAAAGTACAACTTGCCTGCATGCCAAGTCAAAAATGCAAAGCTCTGTGCTAAACCAGTACGCATTGTGCCTGTGTATAAACGTGACCAGTTCCTACCTGGGGATTCCCTAAAATTGCAATTCCAAGAGACAATTTTCTTTTTTGCCCCCCACTCAGAGTATCGGCACGGACGTCCTGAAGGTTGGTGAGGTCCAGCACTGTGAGAACTTTCTGCACCTTGGCAATATACAAAAACAAGAGCCAGATTTCCAAAGCACTGCCTGGATTTTAATTCATACATGACTACACACAGCACAGGAGAGTAAAACTCCAAGATTTTGAAAGTTATCTACTTCAACTGGATTTGCTTAGAGGTAAGTACCGCAAATCTGAATTCTAACACTTAGGACATGAGGATAAGAAAGAATTGAAAAAAATACTTCTCCCCTAAATGAAGGTTGTTCTCATTTCCACAGAACAAGATGCTAGTGATAACATTTTACAAATAAAGGAGGCTCAAACTGCCCAAGATGTTGCAAAGCAGAGGTCAGACAAGGACATACCAACCTCTTGCTCTACTTCCTTCCACTGAATCCCCTTGACGTGAGCGAAAGTTTTCAGGTTTTCCTTCACTGTTAGGGCTTCAAAATGCAAATTAAACTGGGGGCAAATCCCAACCATTGCCTGAATTCCTTCCATATCCTGCACTTCAGACACCTTGTAGTTGTATATCATCGCAGAACCTGCACACAGGAACAAATGAAACAAATTCCATACTGCACAATATTTCCCAGTTGTGAGGCGAAGTGGGGTCATACCTTTGACGCTAATCCAGCATTGTGGATGTTTCTCAAGTGTTTAAAAAAAAAAAAAATAAAGGCAAAATAACTTTGTGTTTTCCAAAGTCACGATACCACTCAAAAATATTTTGGAGCACCCAATCTCTCCCTTTAGAACTAAAATGTATTTCCTACGGGTATGCAGCTCACAGAAGACATGAGGCCATCCAGATGGAGAAATAACCATCTGCGTACGCTCGCACACGAGTGTGCCCACGAGGGATATGTTAGCCCTGAGCGCGTGTTGAAGGAGCAACCTGCACTGACACGTCAGATTGAATGACAGAGGGAAAACTTGGGGTTTTTGCATCTTTACCCCCTTAGACTCAAAAAAACAAACAGCTTCTCCTCTTCAGCAATCAGGCCCGTCGTCTCACCTGCTGAAGGCTTGGAAAATCCACTGAGCACATTTAAGAGGGCAGTTTTTCCAGATCCACTGTGGCCAAGTAACGCAGTGATCTGGCCTTCATATATATTTAAGGACAAACCTAGAACAGCAACGGGAGAACATCAGGGAGAAAGTTTGTGAGAAACAGACTTGTATCGTTAGCTTGCTGCCAACTATGCCAGAGGAGTGACATTTCCCGTGAAGCCGAGAGGCAAAAACACAAATCCAAAAACATGGGTTGCATCTTCAGAAGTTAGGATTAAACTTAGTAAGAAACTTGCAGGCGTGTCTTGATTGAATTGATGGAATAAGTGTATTAACTTCAATATTTAAAGAATTTTGATTTCTGTTTTCTATGAGGTTCATAACCTTTTATTTTAGCGTGGCTCAAGAGAGAGTCCACAGAAAGAGAAGAGCCCCTGGCCTTTCCAACACATGAGATTTCAAGAGTTATTTCAAAGCAGCCAGACTTTGCTACCTCATTTCCTTTTAAAAAAAAAACAAACAATCCCCCGAAAAACCAAACAAAAAAAAACCCAAACAAAAAAACCCCCAACTTATTTTGTATTTTTGTGGCTGGTTTGGATTGTTTGGTTTTTTTTCAATCTAAATATAAACTTTGAGACCATGGATATTTTCACCATCACTTGGAGTTCCTGTCAAACAAAGGCATTTAACAAATACCCCATGGCTCTGGCTATGACTGTGCCAGCTACTCGCATCCCTGCGTTTGGCAGATGCGCCAGTGTCGGGAGAACACTGCTCAGCCAGCGACAGCGGACTTGGCTCTAGCCAGCCACCAAAAAAAATGTTTTGTTTGCCCAGAAGAGTTTACATTTTGAGAAGGAGGTTTGAGAGGTGATTTGTATAGTTCATGGCTGTAAAATCCACAGCTTTTAAGGAGACTTCTGCGGTTGCAAAAAATAATAAATAGTAGTTTTCCTGGAGTGAATGGGAAGATAACAACCTGGTAAGAATTTGCTAGTAATTACCCCAGCAGAAATGACCATGGCATCATTCATTTTAACAGTGCTGGAGGTAGAATTGAGTACATCCAGTACATTCCAAATCAGTTTGGGTTCATTATTGAGTGAAAAATGAAATTAAAAGAATTCCAAAACTTCTCTTACCCCTTAAAGCTTCGGTTCTCTTGTCCTTCTTCTTGTATATTTTTTTAATATTGTTTAGTCTAAAGGAAAGATAAGCTAACCATTACTATTTAATCTCACAATTTTGGCACGCTTCCTCTGTCTCAAAGTAACCTTTAGATACGATTGGAAGAATATTTCTCAGCCTCCTCTTTGAACCAGCCCCACTCATCACCATTGGATGTTAGGGTGATCCCATCTGAAGGAATTGCTTTATATCATTCATTTTTTTTGTTTGCTTAAAAGCAGAATTAACTAATGTACTTTTCTAAAAGAAGTTTGAAAGATTTCAAAGTCAAACTCGAACAATGAAGTGGAAGCCCTTAGGGAATGAGATAACACATGGTTATACAATAAAAGCTATGAGGTAGTGATTATTTTAGCAGATTTATATTTGCTTTCTAGTAATAAGCGATGTGCAGCAGCAGCGACGGGCCAGACTGGCCCCGTAAGGATGCCAATAACGATCTCTTATGCAGCACACTCCATCACACTCTCTGCAGTCAAATATAACAGGTCTTTACCTGATGGCTTCCTTCCCATCGAAGCCTGGAGGCATCGGCTCACTGTTATTGCTGAGGATAGGGTCGTGGCTGCTTTCGCCGCCAGCTCTCACCCCCATGTACCCGCTCCTGGGCTTGAACCAGTACGACGGTCTCAGGAAGAACAAAGGTGGATATGGTACTCCGTACTTGCCTAATCCAGAAACAGAGAAGGTGAAATATCAGCCAAAACCTGCTATGTGCCAACTCAAGTTTGGCAAAGGCGATGTCCAGCCTTCTCCTCCTCTATAGCTGCATGATAGAGACTTTCAGCAGCTTAAAAGGATTGGCAAGTTCTGCAATTAAAGTTGGCCACTCATCCATATCTGTTGATGCAGGTGGGGAACAATCACAGCAAAGATCTCGTTGACAACCTCTTGGGCCCAGAATGTATAGGAAAATCTGGTCAAGTCCTACAACATCCTTTTAAACCCAGTGCTAGGGCTGTTGGAGCAGGATCTCAGTGCCTTGTTACGGAATTTAACATTCCTTTTGGATTCCAATTGCATTCCAGTTATTTTTGAGGCAGGGTCAAATTAGGTAGCTACATGCACCCAGCTTCTGGCAAAACAGGATTCTTCCCAATCAAAGCAGCAAACGTAGTTTTCAGCCCCTCACATAACGCAGCACGGCTCATTGCTGTTAAGATGCCGTTCACAACCTGACCAGCTCACTACTAGGACGCCTTTTTTGTTGCTCCATGCAGATTACAGCTTCTTCAGCTCTACCCCACCGCTTCTTTAGCACCTGTCCCCCTGTGAGGGGAGAGGACTACAGAAGAAAAACACAAGGAAATTTGTATTCTTCTCACATTTCTACTTACCGGGCAAGACCTTATCAAAGTAGATGGCCAACAGCAAATACAAGACACTGTCAAGAGTCAGTATGACGTACAGGTTAAGGAAAGGGTACAATTCTAGTCCATATTTTTCTGCTTTTAGCATCTGTGGGGGGGAGGAAAAAGCACAAGTCAAATGCAACACTTCCTTTAGCCAGAAATACTACGTGCAAGCCACTGCTGCATCATCACACCGTTTCCACCAGAAACCCATGCCCACTCCTGATCACAACGCCGCTTCTATTATGATCGCAAGTATCAGAAGTGCTTCTGTAAGCTGAATTCAAAATTGTGCAGCAGTTACTGCAGCAGAATGGTGACGCACACGGTATTTGCTGAGGCAGCACTTCAAGACCTCATGGCTCTTGCAGATCTCGGTACCCACCAGCCACATCCCACTGCTGTGATAATTTCCCAGAGATGAAATTTATTGTATATACAGAGCTGGTAAAATTTGTGATGCAGTTGAGAGTCCAACAATATTTGTTAGGAATTAGCATGTAATTCCTGGAGTTAAATTTTCTTTTTTACAAAGCATTTAGGGCAGAGGGGCATGACTGGGTCGGTTTGGCAATGCAAAATATGTATGGCAGCTACTGTTTTCTTGTAGAAGTCCACAGCATTTTTGCTGTGGGCTGAACTTTTACAATGTGCCGGCTTTATTTTGAACATACCTTTGAGATGCCAGCTGTAAAGGCAAAAGGACTGAAGAGATTAAAAATCCATTCCAAAGACGGTGGTAGTTTGTCAAACAATGTAAAAAAGCCCAGCAATCCAAAGATGATGTGAAGGACAAATCCCACAAAACTGGCAATATTTGACTGCTTTAGCAATGAGCTGAGCATGAAAGAGAAGTGAATCTGCAGCACAGAAAAACAGTAATTAGCAGGATGCATTTCTGCTGGCAATTAAAGAAAAAAAACAGTGTGAAAATCCAACATCAGAGACCCAGGTGAGCTTCAGTTGTCCCCTACGGACTCACATGACGCATCACAAGGCTTGTGCCATTTAGCTGTGACATTCGGGGGGGGGGGGGGTGGGGGCAGACAGATTGGACCCCACTCTGCCTCCCCAGGAGGGTGGATGCAGGAGGCAGCCCCAGCCTTCCCATTCGCGCTGGCTTTAGCACCTCTCTTTACTCTGATTTCAAGTCAGACTCACCCAAAATGTAATAGGAGTGATATATTAGCCTACAAATTATAATAATAAATCCCAACGGTGGAAATTTTTCTCTACTTTCTCACAGTACCTAGCCTCTGTAGTCTTTGAGTTTCAGATGCTTTCATTATGAAATGGAAAACATTGTGCATCACCTAAGAACACAAAAGCAGACTTACACATGCTATGCCATAAAAGAAGTAAAAAAAATATATTTCAAAGAAGTTGTAATCATAGATGACTTCTCTAATCATGATCAGTGCCAGCAGACTTGCCATTATCGCAACGTAAACAGTGTACTGCAAGCTCCAGGATAACCTACAAATGAAGGCACAGTTATTTTTGCCTCTGTACATGACAGCACACTACCAGTACAAGACACACTCTCTTTAATTCAAATACTTTGTAATTCCCAACCACACTTCCATTTGCAGTTTCCAGACTGGAAAGGTGCAGATGTCACTGTCTTGCACCTGCCCAAATCTCTGCAGATGCAACAATGCCAGCAAAGAACCCCAGGGCATCTACGCACAGGTTCTCCAGCCAGGAATGCTTATTCTTCTGCTTTTCCTAATGGTGTGAAATACTCATGCTCAGAAGGCTTTGGAAGCCTGTTTTGACAGGCCCTATAATCCCCTACACTTCATCACTTGCAATTTTCTCCATAATTTGTTGTTTCTTTGCTTTTTGCGTTCTCCGAGTGTATCCACCCATTTCCTGGAGGTAAGCAACACCTCAACACCAAGAACCTTGCTGCACACATCTCTGCTACATGAAGAGTGCTCTTTCTCTTTTTTGGGGGGAGAAGAGCAGAGCTAGGCATGACAAACAACAAAAAACATCCTGTATCAGAGCAACATGCTTGGAAACGGAGGTCCTCCAGCGAACGGTACATTACAGATAAAAACAGCAAAGGTTTGGCTTCAACAACACGCAAAACTTGGCTCCAGAGAGCCTAGAAGTGTGGTTAGGCAACAACAAGTGGCTGCTGGGGGGGTCACTGCTTCTCAGCTGAGTGGTGGTACCAGACCCACATCCATCCTGCAAGCCAGCATTTGTCTTATATACATAATACAATTCCTGTAATTACAGTTTATTTCTATGAGACTTACCAGAACGCGATGTCTTGCAAACCCATTGCTCTCATTAATACCTTGAGCTTCTTTTTCTCTCTTATAACTTTCACTGATAAAAAGTACATATGTGGGGAGAAGCACAATGTAACGTAAAGAATGAACCAAATATAAACCAGTTTGTACATAGGTTTGATTGAGGGTGATTTCAGACGAACGCCGCTAATGGACTTCATCTCTTCCCAAACAGAATGGTTTGTTTTCATCTAAATGAAAGAAATTAGGCATTAACTTGATTTTCTGTAATGAAACAGCCAACATCAGAACAAACAGGTTTTCATAAGCATTACAATTATTCATTTCTCAATATCAATGTTACATTTATAAGTGTCAAATAACCTCAACATTCAGGATCTTTTTGTATTGCCTTGTAATAAACACTAATGTTGCCTTGAGCCATGAAAATGATCTACCATTCTTAACTTTTGAATCACACTATATATTTAAAAAGTTAATGATCACAGAAAATGAACTGGTTCAGGTCTTTTTTGTTTGTTTGTTTGTTTGGTTTGTTCATTTTTTAAATTTACAGATAACTCTGGAAAGAACAGGAAATATATTTTCTGTTATGATCATATTCACCTCTATGACTGCGGCATCGATGCTGGACTGCACTGACAGGAAACCTCCATACCAGTACAAAGGGATTTTGCAGCTACTTGATGAAAAATTGGAGCAGATTTCTGTGGGAAACAAGAAAAAATGTAATAATAATTTTATCAATACATTTCCATATATATGCATATATATATATGCTTATGTGAAGAGTTGAAAATGTATTTGACTTAACAGAGGAAATCAGGATTTAGTTTATTCAGCCTTTTTCCTGGAGCAGCCATTTTTCTCCCAGAATAATGCGGTACTGGGAGTTGGTGGCTTTGGCTCCATGGGCCACTCGAAGTGGCATCAACAACGTCCTCACAGCATGGAAGAGCCGGCCACGCTCAGCTCTCCCATCTTGGCAGGAGCCCCGGCTCAAAGTACAGCGACCATAAATACGCCCAATGCGGAGGGCAGGAGAGGAGCACCTCTAGGAGATGCAGGGCGCGCCGGAGCTGGGGTCGCACCAGAGAGCTACTGCCGTGCGCAGACAGAGTGAATCGCCTCTGCACCATTGCCATTTTCCAAGACCAGTTCTTAGCACATTTTTGCCCATCAACTGATGAACTCACTTGATTTTTATCTAATAATAAGCTCACTTTTTTTTTTTTCTTCTGGATACTTTACTACTTTTTGTCAGTAAATAGAGGTGCATTTGGTCAGAGGAGTAGTAATATGGACAAATCTGTGTGCAGGTTTGTGCTTTAACGTATTAACTACATCTCCTAGTGCACACACTGCTCATTTTCCAGGCACGATTTGACATGGGAAGACATGGAAGTTAGACTGACAAAAAGGATTGTGGATAGTGTGTACGTGCTCTTAAAAGCTTTCTTCTCTGACATTTGTTTCCTTCTAAGTGAATAAAACCTCAAATTCTAATTGTATCTTTCTTGAAGCATTTAGCACATACAGCCTTGATCCCATCTGAGCGGCATGGCAGCACAGAGATCCATCTAAGCATTTTTAAATGGAAAAATCAAGTTCTCTGTTTTCATTTATCTTGTTACCGATGTGTTCAAAGGCATCACTTGGAGATATCACACTGTAGCCTTGAAATCTGAGACGGTAGGAGAAGTCATCCTTAAAAACAACACCAGTGATGTCTTCTGAAATTCCTCTTGTGTTCAGTTTTGTCTCATTTTCCACCTCTTCTATTATTATGCCTGTCATGGAAAAAAAAAAGAAAAAAAAATAATAAGAAGAAGAAGATGAAAACCACCACAGTTGGAACTTTGATTAGTCACAAAGAACATGAACATTGGCAGCAGCCACAGCTTGTACCCTCAAAAATTGTGCTGTCCAATGTCCAAATGCTTTTCTCCCCCCCCCCAACAATGACGACTGCGTCGGGGCCAGTTCAGGCACCGCAGCTATAAGAAGGATTTAAGAACAGCATTACCCGTCATTGCAGAATCTGAAGCCACTTTGCTCATTATTTGCCTGGTGGTGTTCGTTACAGGCGTGTAGGCGAGCGTAAATCCCGTAGCATTAAAGGCAGGATCGTCTAATCGTCCGAGGAAGTCGTAAGGGATTTCTCTCCGTGGGTAGTGGAATATCACACCCGATGATATTTGTATTACTAAAAGCAAAACCACTGATGTAATCCATTCCTAGAGGAAAGGAAGGAAAGGTAAAGGTGAGCAGCAGCACCGCGACTTAGAGGGTGGCTGGTATGGAAAACATCTTCAAGAATGTTTCGCATCCAGCACTGATCCGGCTTCTCTGGCCATGAATGCCTTCTTCCTGTAGGGAGGAAGAGCTATTGCACAGGTGTAATAATTTGAACATGAGGAACGTTTCAAGTGAAAAACATGTTTTCTTAGTACCAGAGCCAACGAGGTCTGCTGATAATTTCGCCCCCGTAATCGTGAACTGGACATTGTGTTCTTCTGGACAGTGCAGAAATGGGATCAACAACCAAACACCACAAGCCAGCTTTGTAACAAGCCCTCATTATGCTGTGATATTGTAGTGTCAGGGGAAGAAGTGTAACTGCTGACATTTTCCAGAGAACCACATTACCAGCTGAGGCTTCCTGTATATCATCTTGCATAAAAAAATGCAATGTAAAAATATTTCACAGTGGAAATCCTAGCTTCCCTCTGGAAGAACCAATGCTTGCCTGAAAACTTTCTGTCTTCATCCTCCACACCAGAAGAATGTTTTTCCATAGGAGAGCACAGGTTTGCTGAAATATTTTTGAGGCTCTCTTGAACATCCCCTGCATTTTCCCAGCTAGGATGAGAAAAAAAAAATATATAATTTAGAATAAAACAGACCACTGGAAGTTAATATATTTGCTTGGGTAAACACCACTTCAGAGGAAAACAATAGCATGGCAAAGGTTAAGAGGTTTTCTCCACCTTACGGTTTGGAGAAACAAGGAGAAGTTCAAAGGAAATGGTCCAAGACCACACAGGTGAACAGAGAGCTGGGTTGGACTCAGCTGCCTCTTCCACGTGCATGGATTTATCCTCCTTCATCCCAGAGCAGCTTTGTAGAAAGAGGTATTCAACTGGCTATAGTTTGATTCTTCATCTACGTAAAGGTAACAGCAGAAAAGCCAGACTATCCTGTACTAAAAATGTGAGAGGATTGCATGGCATGTAGAAGAAAGAAGAGAAAATTTTATTTTTTTATGCAGTTATTCAAAACACATAAAACACACGCGATCTGCAGCAGCAGCATCAAGTCCAGCTCCTGAGCGCAGTAGCTCTGCTTTACACTTTGCACCTGAGCTGAGCCTCAGGTCCTGCATTTCTTGTAGTAAATTTATGTCTCACCTTAGACCTGTGGTTTTTGGGCAAGTCACTGCTAATCTGCTCTAGACACTGTAACTGAGCCCTAAATCACCCCATTACATACCTGCCTTCTCCCCTCATCGTCTGTAGGGGGGGAGGCAGCTGCCACCCAGGAGGCGGTGAGATGCTAGAAGTAGCCTAAAAAAGATGCTGCCACTGTCTCCCTTAAGCAGACTGGTAAGAGATCAATTTGTCATGTTTTCACCCATAAAACAATGAACTATAGCTCTAGTAGAGCTAGAGCAGAGCAACATTAAAAAAAAAAAAAAAAAAAAAAAAAAAAAAAAAAAAGAGGAAATTTACTTGACAGAATGAACAGCATTACACCCAATGCAATCTTTCACATACTAAAAAAAAATTACTGTGTACTTACACTTGAGGTCACCTCTTCTCTTTTACAGAAACAAACTAGCATAAATCCATAATACTAGAAACAATTGAGTATTTCTCCAAACAACTTTTTATAAATGGCAGCTCTTGAGAGATTCTACTACAATTTCAAGGCTGCTGACATAAGAAAGAACCCTGCAATACAATACACTGCTGCATCTTGTACTAGATCTGAAGATCTCTTCCAACACAAATGTGGACTCAACCAATTGTGTGTCAGTCCCAGTTCCTTGACTATAATTTTGGCTCAGTGTTTTCTCTTGGGAAGAAGAAAAGATTCAATGTGGCACTACAGAACTATAGTGTAATTACACAAGTATTGGGTAGCTTCTGTACTTCAACAGGAGATACAGATGTTCTGCATCTGGTAAAAAGTCATTCAGACTTCAGATTTAGATTCAGGACTAAATAGCAGTGAGACATGCAGAAAGTGTATTTATTTTCCCTCCAATAGGTCTACCTTATCAGGAAGATTACTGCATTGCAACCACCAAATTTGGCCAAACTTGCATATTTGAACTGCAATTATATACATTCTGCTTTGTCAAGAAAATGTATGTTGAATTATCACCTTGGATTTCTTTCTCTGTTCATAGCTTACAAGGTCTTGTACAGAACAAATATTTAATTCTATTACCATATTTGCAACACATATTACCTATATCTTAGAAAACATGGATTTAACTTAAACTTTTAAAGGAATAATAGCATAAGTCAACCACATCTAGTTTTATGTAGATTACTTCAGGATGAAAAGCTGGGAAAGAGGAACAATCAGACACAGAAGTGACATGAGAAACTCCTTCTTACACTAACCATGCTATAGCTGAATTTCACTAGTTTCAGTGATTTGGTGCAGGCTTATTTTATGAAACGTAACTCTATAAACTACAAAGGCATTTAGAAGTAAGGTTTGCAGGAGATGTTACATCTATATCCTGGATTAATACAGCCAATAGACTACAAAGCCAACTATCTCTAGTATAGGGGGATGAGTCAGTGGAAAAAAAAAATGCTCTGCACTAGACCATGAACAAGCTTAACTCCTTTATTACACTACTATCTGTAGTTTTTCACAATTATTTCCAAATAGAATAGGAATAAAAAAATCAGTTTATTTTATACAGATGGAGAAATGTAAACATAGAAATTAATTGCTTATAGCTATTCAGTAAGCAGCTATAACTACAGAGCCTAGTTCTCGCAGATTCATGGTAGTACCCTGTCTCAAATTAATTTTGGGACAATCAGGTCAAAATAGGCTATTGATACTGCGTTATAAAAAAAGGCATTAAAACTCCAACTCTGCAAAAATCTTAGATAGTAGGAAGCTTAGAGTCTATCAGAGTACATTACAATCTTTGCTAACCTACACGTATACCAACAGTTTTGACATTAATACTTGGTAAATCGCTACTTTTTCCTCACTTGCAGTTGTTTTTTTTCAAGTTATTTCTCCACTCCCACTTAAACTCTCTGAGAAGTTAGGAACAAACATGAAGTTGCAACATGTTCACCAGAAATGCACTGTAACATTAAGCAAGAATTTGGGCTGTATCCAGTGCTGTCAGTTCAACCTGAGTTGTTAAAAATGCCGCTATCTGGATGGTGTAAGTGATTTTAATGTATCTAGAGGTAAATAAAGTCACTAGCTACCTAAAAGGTGAGAGCCTCCCCCCCATCAGTTACCCAAACATTCTAGATCAAATCTCCCCTTCGGCTTTGCAACTTTCAATAGCATCTGTTTTGGGGGAGGGGGGCAGGGGCACAGTGAAGCATGTAGCCTTGACCACTTTTAACACTTAAGGTTGGGCCCTTTCCCCACCCCCATCACATTACTTCTTGCTACATGACCCACTTACCAATTGTTTCAATCACTTTTTAAAACATATTTAGAGAAATATGTTAACTATCCTTCCTCCACCAATGCTAGTGGAAAGATTACATCATAATGATGCTTTTTTAAAAGAATCCTGTTAGTCTCTTTTCCTAAGTCCTTTGTAAGACTACACCAGAGGAGTCTCCAGACTGCTTTGACAATGTATCCCCTTGGCACTGTAACAGGTCCAGACAAATAAGTTAAGAGCCAGATTGCAGAACAACAGCTGTAGCAATTGTATGGCAGGAACCATAACCATTTTTGAAGAAGGTTAAGGACACCCTTAAAGATTTTAATTTTTGTAGTACCAAGGCAGTCTGAAAATAATTCTTTATAATCAAATTCTAGCAACTAAACTGATTGAAATACTACTATCACATGATGGCCACACATTTCAGCACTCCTTGAATGCAAAACTACAAGTGGAAGTTACAAATACACAATGAAACATCTCCCAGTAATAATTTGTGGGTTATCTTACACTTACCCGGTCCACTTTGTCTCGTGTTAACCACGGTTCAAATGGACTCATCTCAAAGAATCTTGCAACTAAACTGTAATCAGAAAGAGTATTGCAAAAGTATAGTCATTATCCAAATGCACAGTAGGAAACGAGAACTGGTAAAAACATTTCACACTTAATAGACAGTGAACAAGAGCTTGTTCTGTAGCTGTTCTTGCAAGCTCTGAATTTATTAAAGCAGTAAACGTGCCAGGCAGCAAGTTCTTAGCTGTGTTCCTGATAACTTTAACTATTTACTACTGAATTATTTGACCTCCTATTCTTTTACTTTGGAAGGGAATAGAGCCGCAGAAATCTAGAAGTATAAATGAGTGTTAGTGGGTGGGGAATGTAAGCCTCCACATGCAATTCCCCACACACCAGAGGGTTCAGTCTTGCCCCTGCCTTTCCTTCAAACTCTGCTCCCTAGTTGTGTAGGCAGTAATTCAATTAGTCACAGTTTGATTCAACACCTTCATGAGAAAAGATGCTTGCTGACAACTACGTGATTTAACAGCCATACAAACAAGATGATGGAATCTGGATCAATTTGCGTCTTTAAAGACAATGAGGATTAGTACAGTTACCAGAAATGAAGTTTCCCCTTGAAAAAAAAGAAAGCCTGGCAGAGAAGAGAAAATAACACTACAGCTCTTGCTCAGTGTCTCAGAACAAACAGTATTCAAGGTAGAATCTCCTACTCAAGTACTCCCCTGGCAGACGAGGGTGTTACTAAGTTATGGCACATAAACAGAACTAGGCTTATCTGCCTTTTAGATGCACTCTTTTCTCAAAAATATGAAATACCACTTAGTTTGGCCCGTAAAGAAACTAATAAGCACTCACATAGCTACTTATCAGCAAGTTGCTCTGTGTCAGCTGAGCCATGTTAACCTGATGTCTCTACAACCAATTCAGAAACAGCCACAACAGCTTAAGATGTTGTTCCAGCATTATTCATCATTAGTTATGTGAATCCAATGTTGAGCCCCATCAGCAGATTGGTAGGAGGTTTCTAACATTTGTGACTTTTTTAGCTTATTAGTTTGCATTGTACTAAAATTGAGGAGGACCAGCACCCCAAACATTAACACATCTCAACTATGCTAAGGGTAACTTCAGATTTATACCGCACTTTTTTATGTAGTATTACTCAGTAGCTGCAATTCAGCAAATCATATTCTATCCTCAGTGCCCCCTGAGGACAAAACGTACAGCTACAGAAGCAGCTCAGTCCATGCAGAGCCCTTGAAGTCCATCCACTGCAGTCAATGGAAGTGATGCTTTCCTTTCTCTTATTACCTCCTCATTTATTACTATCTCCTAACAGATGTTACTGTCCTCATATCACGGAGAGATACATGCTCGCAACTGTTCTGCTCAAATTCCCAGGCCAACATCTCAATACAAACTTATCTCCAATGCTGTCTCAAATCAATACAAAGGACTGAACTAGAAAGTCAATCAATACCCATAACCACTCTTATCCCAACTCTGCTTCCAAGGTGACAGTACTCATCAGACTGGAAGAACAGCTGACAGTAGCAATACCTTACGCTGCCACAGAAAAATCTCTCAGGGCCTACAGTCAGCAACACATACACAGATTTTCCTTGTGGAACTATTAAAAGTTTGTTTAGGTTGCCACCAATTGTCTCTATTTAGGATCTTTTGCTACTTCCTGACTCAGCAAAGTCATTCAATGACTCTGGAATAAACAGTTACGTTAAGTTTATTACAAGTACACCTTTCATACACGAGCTCTTCAAACGCAGGCCCGTGCCTGATCAGAAGACTCAAAGCTAGCTAAGGAGTACCCAGGGAAAGCCACCTTCTCCAATCCTACCACATTAAATAACAATTGGCACTATTAAAATACCAATGCAACAGTTATTCATGCTTCTGTGCCACCTGGTGAATCCCAAGTTCTTAGCAAAGGAAGAGTCCCACTTACTGATAGAGAGGACGTGGAAGCGGATAGGAAAAAAAGGTTCGAAAGGAAACTGCGTAGATGTATTCTACCATGTCATACAGGAGATACCGGTTAGGTCTGAAAGAAAAAGCAACAAACATTACAGGCAAGTTAGGTGCAGCAAGACATAAAAATTGTAAAGCTCTCCACCCCCAAACCCACCAAGGGCCTGTTTTCTTCAATCTAAATGACCTGCTGGATTTGTTATTTTCCTCACAAGAAAGGAACAATTTTTTGAACTTTGGCTCTCAAGATTCTGTACTGTTTGAAATAAATAGGGATTAAGTTAGAAAACCATATCATCTGACACCAGCGATAGTAACAGTGTAGCTCACAAATGGCAAAATCATTTGATCACTGTGTTAGGTGCTGTTGAATTTAATGACCTTTAAAAGTCCCTTCCAACCCAAACTATTCTATGATTTTATGATAACTACTGACTCAAATTCTGAATACAAGATTTTTAACACTGGGACAGGACTGAATTTCTAAAAGCCCACTTGATAGTCTGTAATAGAAGGAAGCCAGAAAGCAAATGGTACAATTAAGAAACGTTTGTTAACAAGACATCCCATCTTTGGTAGCAAATGGCTGCAAGGAAATTGACTCACTTGCCTTTGCTCTATGAAGTACATACCCTTATCTTCAAAAGCAAGAGGAAGAAATTAAGATAAATTCCTCCAAAATAATGTATTCTCCCTCTCAAAATTGAGGGAAGGAAGCAGTCAGTGTCCTGCACACCCAGAGTAGTTTAAGAGAAACACATACACCACTGGGAGTTCCTACGCCTTTCTTGTTCAGACTTTGCCTTAGCATTTTAACACTCTATAGGTGGCTCAGGGTGAAACAGTTATCTCCCTTAGCTTTCAAGGCAACTTGCTGGTATTCCAAAACATTCTGAAAATCTTCATGACAACACACCAGAGCAGACTGCTGAGTACTGGTGTGTCACTTGGTGTTTCAACCTTCAAAAGTACATCCTGCTGATCATGATCAGAGCAGCAATGAACACACTAAAACTGTGTGTCTCCTAAAGTTTTGCTATACTTTTCAGCTAAGGCAGAGACATCAGTGAAGTGACAATCATCTTGAGACTGACTGCTGCCCAGGCAGGGGCCTCCTAAAAATAAGACTTTGTAGGGGTTTTTTAATCTTCAGTCTTCCTTGGGTTTTTTTGTTGTTGTTGTTTTGCTTTGTTTGTTTGTTTTTTTAAATAGGAAACATTTAATTACTGTTGGAATCTAAATCCCCACAAAAATGAAGCCATTCTAGAGTAAGACTAAGTATGCAAAACTTCACACAGTCCAAAAATCCAAGACTATGATACAAAGATCTCAAATATATTAAGGTCTGTAAATGAAAATTGTGGCAAACCTTTCTAATGGATATATTTTAAAGTAGGTCAGTATATTTGACAGAATTGAAAAGAACTCAACACTCCAAACTCCTTATGAACTTCATCCAGGTGGCTGGATTATAAAATTTGAGAGAGCTGCATTTATGAAGTTACACTAAAGGACTACCATCAAAAACAAGACATAAAATTTTCTTCTGTTAATAGAACTTAAGAGAAATATAGCAAAAAGTGCTTACATTCACTTACTCAGCAGAGAAAAGAAAAAAAAACAAACAAACTTTGTTTTCATTAGTTATTACCTTTTTTTTTTTTTTTACCAATTTTTTTTAACACTTCAAGATCCTCATGTCTATCCAGGGGTAGTATAAGCCAATTTTACTTTTATTCTAATATGTAAGAACCATTTAAGGATGTATAGTACAGCCAAACTTAAAAATGAGAAAATAGAAATAAATACTGTTTGTTCCTTTACAAATTACCAAACATTAACAATACAACTTCACCAAGAATACAATCACATTGAAGTGTCATTACTTGAACCACAATACTAGCAGACAGCAAGCTCCAGAGAGCATTAGCATTCAAGACCGAAGATTTAACGAGTGCATGAAGCAAAACCAATGCCATGGGGAAAGAGTGGAACAGGTTAAAAACCATAGCAAATCTTCAGTCTTTCAGAAATAGCAGTGACACCACTAGCTGTCATAGTTAAAACTCTACTCCACCATACAGTAGGAAGGAGAAAACAAAACAAACAAACAAAAAAGAAAAAAAAAAAACCCAAAACTCACAGAAATAGAATGCTCTTTTACAAAATTAGTATTTTAACTCAAAGTGGTAACTCCTTTTCAAAAAATTTTAAAAGTGCCTCATACGAATTTAGTCAAGTGTTATGCTGCAGAATTCCTTTTTTTTTCCCCAACACTGATTTGGATCTTTGGTTTAGACCATCATTTATTCAAAGTCTTTTCAGTCACTGTCATGTGCCTGAAACTGTATTCCTTCCAGTGAGAGCCTGGCATCCTTGCTTGAATTCCTGCTTCTGAAACCTGGGCACTGAACTCCTGGCCTTCTGTAAATTGCCAAAAAATGAGACTTTGAAACTGTAAGAATACATTCAAAGTTTAGCCAATTGTTCTTCTATTTGGCTGCAAGTAGTGTTCTACTTAATGTGCAATTCTGAATTTCTCCTGCAGTTGGGGCAATTGCTTATACTGAGACAGCAATGAACACAGAAACAGGCACCTCTCCTTCCTTCTGCGGCAGGTGGCTTTGGAAATGTATTGAGCCATCTTCAAGTTTGCCCTCAAGAGATAAAATAGTCACTCAAAGGGTTAATTTCATCACATTTTCAGGTTTTGCATTATTTGTGTCCATCTGACACCTACATATCTATTATCTTTGATAAAAATTGGTTTTGAATGGCTGTCTAGCGTTTGTTTCCACTTATTCTTTAGTCTGACATTTCACACCATCCCAGTGACTTGAAAGCAACTTCAAGTTACTTAACAACCTTATTGTTGCTGTTAGCAGTCCTTGCAGGCTATTGTTAGCTCCTTTCTCTTATTTTGCTAGTTTTTGAGCAGAAGCTCTTCAGAATGTTCAGTATGTAAGTTGAAGACCTGCTTGCTACCTTTTCCAGAACACCAGCATACTGCACGCCTAGCCCAGCTGCCAGGATCATCATCATCATCTTCCTCAAAAGCTCAATTACGGTACTGAAGAAAGTGACAGTGGCATCAGACAAGCAAAAGACAAACTATCAATGATCTCTGCATGACGGGAATAAAGAGCTGTCATTGCAACAGCATCACAAAATGAACACAGAAAAACCCATGTAATCTCAGATAAGTCTTTTGCAAAATTCGAATACGATGCATATTTTCAGTGCATAAGGGGGAAGACAGAGATACACATGCAATAGAAAAAAAGAGAGCTGTTCAGCATTATTTTTATCTTGACTAATTAGCAACTGTTTTCTTTATCAATGAATCTGATGTTCCTTTCACCACATATATTGGATGAAGTGCTACATTACAGTATCAGAACACGGACTCCATTACCTTGGCATTTGCCACATTGTTTATTCTTAATACTAACGACCTGTTCTGAATTGGAACTTTTGTACACAAAATATTCCAAGAGATTCATTGTCTCTATCCATTTTAATTCCAGGTGGTTTCCATACAGATTTAGCAGTCTTCTCCAAATCTACGGTGTCTAGCATGTTTCCCAAGACTGCCTATTTCTTTGTGTGCACATACATAATATTAAATGCAATGGGGCCCAAACTAGGATTTTCAGAGTACTCACAATAACAGCTTGAGTCATTTTTCCTCCCAAAAAGGAGGTGGAATTTATTGCAGCTCAAACTGTGTGCATGGATGGAGAAATTAAATGTACTCTGCAGCATGCCAAAAAAATGACACCAAAAAGAAGTACTTCAGTTAATTAGAATCAGAAAAGTAACCTACCCAGCCAAGGCGTATGTTTTTCCTTTAGCATCAGGATCCTTAATTGCATTAATAATTGCCTTTGCTACATCAACCACCTGTGAGAAACAAATTCAGACAATTACCAACAGAAAACAGGAATGCACACACACCTCTTCCAAAAGTGATTTACAGGGGAAGAGGAAAAAAAACCACAATACATACATACACACACACACAGGATTTGGGATTGTCTTGTTGTATTGAAAACTTACATATACTGGTTGCTTCACTGTTTTTTTGCCCAGAGAAATAAGAGGCACACCACCAAACCAGCGCATGTCTGACAGAAAGACACATATGTAACTTGAGAATAAAATCTATTAATCCTTTCAGTAAGCAAATAACCAATTTGCACTACACTGACTGTGGATCCCTTCTGGACACTGACTTAACTTAAAAAAAAATAGAATTGGAAAGAATTACCATCCAATTCCAGTACTGCTGTTTTCAATGCATATTTAGTTTTTTATCAACAACAATGGGAAGGTTGTATTTACTGTTTACTTAGAGTAGTTGAGAGATATCTCAACTTCATAAGACAGAAACAGATTCCACTCTATCCTGTCTAGCAACTTTGTTGGTGATACATTAAAGTCATTACTGTTGCTTCAGAGCCCAGAACAACTCTGGTCCCTTTTTACAATCAAGCATTACCAATTTGAAAAACTGCTTTCAGGGAAAACTACTTTGAGGATTAAAATGACCAGATCTTAGCTCAGAACAATCTAAATAAAAAACAATAGTACATCTCCCGTCTCAAAAAAAAAAAAAAAAAAAAAAAAA
>WHYT01016574.1:107608-184166 GCA_009806455.1 Tetrax tetrax | reverse complement strand
ACAAAAAAAAAAAAAAAAAAAAAAAAAAAAATCAAAACCAAACCATCCACCAAAAACCATACCATCTGTTGAAGATTTGCCTCAGTTTAATAGAAATACACATTGCTATGGCATTCAATTAATGTCTAAAAACCTGACATGTCGTTTTAAAATGGAGATAGTATGTTCATATTAAACTTTATAATGCCTCAAGCTGAAATTTTAAGGAACATGTCAACTCGTCACTTATCTTCACTCTCTGCTTTCTCTATCATCCAGTCGATTGAACATTGCCCTCTAAAATCTTCGTGTACCCTTCTGTGGAATTACAGTGAAGGTGAAGACAGTAATTTCAACAGATTTCCAATACAGCATATCTTAAAACACATTACCACATTATCCTTACAAAGTTATCTGACACAGACTACACAAACAGATTGCCTATCTACACCCTAGGTTTTTACATTCAAAGCTCTTAGAGACGGGGATTGCTTTTTTATCATTTACTGTTTTAAATGACAATAACCAAACAAACTTGCAAATGCAATTAGGAGTGTACACTGAATACCCTGTACAGAATAAAGCCTGTAGCTATGTAATGGGTACCTGGAGAGTGGAGATTAACCACGCTCAGTACAAGTGCAAGTGTACAGGATAACACTGAGGGAGACAGTGGGATCCACTTGTTGCCTTCATTCTTGCAGTGTTCTAATAACTAGAGTCGTGTTATTTAATTTATTTTTTTTAGGCAAATCAGACTCACAGAACAATGACTGGGTTCCCTATAACATGACAGTATTCCTTCAAGTATATAAAAAAGCTACATGGTATGCTGAGATGGTGAAAGAAAAAGCTTGATAGTACTGAAAAGGAGTATGGACCTTCTTTACATAATTACTTTCTTTACATACTGTTTCTATAGGTTTTTTAACAAAAATAGAACAAAATAGTGTTAACTCTGTAAGTATGGAAATTGTCTATCTCTACTACTTTTAGATAGGCACATTTCAGTCTTTACAATATGAAATGTAAAACCAGCAAGATTTTAGTCCCCTGTGTGCAACCTGTTGAAAAAAAATCATTAAACAGAATAACCTATGTAAAAAAGACAAGAAAGTTAATGTGAAAAAAAAATCTACATGTGTCTTTCAACTACTTTGTGGCTTTTTTGTTATTATTTCTGCAAAGATTATTGGTGACGGGCTCTTCACGATGTGTTACATCATTAACTGTTACACTAACGAATAACATCCCGTTACTGTCTTGTATTCTCCCGCCTATGTGTACACTCCTGTTGTTGCTTGCCTTACGCTGTAAGATCTTTAGAAGTGTACATTTTTTCTTGTTTCTTAACTGTTCAAGATCTGTAACAACATATCACCATCTATGGTTAGGAGCCCCATGATTGCCATACTACAAAAAAAAGTTGAGTTTTAAGGATATGTATGAGACTCAAAGAAAGTAGGCTATAGAGATCCTTGCATTGATTCCCAACCAGTAAAGGACCTTCCATACCACATGGAGCCCTGTCAAAATGAACACTTAGTAACTGCAGACTACATGACTTCATAGAGCCATACAGCTTTCACAGTCCGCATTAATACCTCCAGACTGAGCGGCATTGCTTAAAATTTCATGCTTCTGTGTAACACAGACTGGCTCAATTGTCCTTTTCCCAGAACAGTAGGTTTTCATCTTCTTCACTAACCAAAATCTTTCTCTCACTGGGAATTTACTTTTACAATCCATATCTGAAGCAGTTTATGAACACTGATTTGAATTAAACCTCAAATACCTGCAGTGAACCAAAACCATCTTTTCTTTAGAAAACACATTGCTCCAGTTAAAGGTATGTTAAATTTTTTCCTCCCCTTCATCAACCAACAAATCCTGTTTGCCATCTCCCACGTTACTCAACAGAGGAACATGCACTGAATCAATTCAAGTAGAAATTGGACCTGTTTTGGCTTCAAAGGCCCAAATAAAAGCTTTAAATATAATTTTGGTACCTGAGCTTGCTTACAGAACATGGCCAAAATGTCAATGTCACCTAAGAAATCGTAAAAGGAATGCAAACTTTTAGCCTCCAGGGTAGCATTTCATTGCTGAGATTTGGCAGTCCCAGCGAGACAACCTGCTGTACAGCTACCCCAGCAGCCTGAGTCAACTCCATGCAGCCCTCTGGGCTACGAACCCCAATTCCCTAAAGGGAAGGCAGGCAGAAAACAGACCATTTCTGCCGCAAACAGCTATTTTAGCCAGCTGCTTTTCAGACGCTGCCCTGCGAGCTCCCTCACCTAGCTCTACTCCGAGGGCGCCGTGGTGAGCGAAAAGAGGCCCGCGGGCAGGCGGCTGGCACAGCCCCGCACAGGCTCGGGTAGGGAGCGCCAGGGCAGCCTGACTCCCCGTGTCCCCAGCCCTTCGCCGGCGGTGACACTCACCTGCCCTTGGCAACAAGAGGCCGCGGGGAGCCCGAGAGCAGCGAGCCACGGCCGCCATCTTCCGTTACCCACCAACCCTAGCGCCGGACGGCACGCGGGCAGGGCCAAACCTCTCCCCGCTGCGTGCGCAAGAGCAACCTCGGGGGGGGGGCGGAGAGGGGAGTGCGCCTGCGCAGAGCCGTCGGCTGCAGCGCGCATGCGTGTAGGGGGGACACGCTCCCTTCCGTTTCTCCTGTGCCCGGGGCCGGGGCGGCGGCAGGTGCGGCCCCCACCCAACGGTTGGGCCCCGCCCAGCCTCCCGGTGAGGGGAGGCGGGGGAGGGCTGAGGATCCCCCCTCGGCCGGTGTCGGCCGGTTGCCCTACCGGCTCCGCCGAGCTTCCCGAGCCCCGGCCTGGAGTAGAGCCGCGGGCAGTCGCAAGCCCCTCGCGGCGCAGCGGCTGGTGGGCCCGGGCCAGGGCTGCCCGTGGGGGACGGGAAGGCCGGGCAGTGAGCTCCGTGGGCGGGCTGTGATGCGCAGCCTAGGCCCGACTGGGCAAGGACGCTTGAGTTCATAGACTCACAGCTCTGGAAGGTGGGACGGATGTTCAGAAGCACCCGAGAGAGGAATTTCGGAGACGGGATTGACCCCCAGTGCTTGCAGATGCATTTGAAAGCCCCAGGCTTAAATATTTATTAATCTCTCCAGAGGAACTGCTATTTGACAGATCCTTGTGTCTGCTTCTGAGTGCCTGTCTAGTGGGAAATGAGCCAAGTCCAACAATTAAATGACAGTAACTTCAGCCACTACTGAGCTGGACTGATTGAAAACATTTTCAGTAAGTCATTACTTACGCCTTGAATTACCTGGCCTCATTAAATTAGCCTTAAATGGGGATTAAACAATTTTATTGTTACAGACATGCAGCCACTCCGAAATTCCTAACTCCTTCTGTCATCCTAGGTCTTCAACATTTCACTGAGACTTTTTCCCCTAAGCAAGTGCTGCTGTGAATGTTGCATCACGATCACGCACAGGGCACTCTAAATCTGCCACTCGCACTATTATAGCCTCGTTTTTCCCATGGGTTCCCATTGCTTTTTGGTCTGCATTGAATACAAATGGCCATTCTTTTGTAACCTAGCTTACACCACTGTAGCTGGTGCTTATATTCACCAAAAAGTTTTTAAAACATCAGCACAGTAAAAGGCAGAACAGTCAAGGAATATTTCTAGCAATTTGGATGAATTCCAAAATATTGTAATTTTACTCAACTCCTGTTCTGACACAAATCCAAATGGCAGTTCTGCCAGAGTTGTGGCATAGCAGGTGACTTGGGGGTTGGGATAAAAATCTGGATGCTCTGTGAACTCTGGCCATCTCCAATGCTCAGCCACAACATGCTTTTTTCTTTGACGTGTAAGCCAGGTGCACATTGAACTAAACATGCTCATCTCTTTTTGCCGATAGTGGGGAACCACAGCAGCAAGACTCCTCCACATCCCACCCCGAAAATACGTACCCACCACTGCTTTCTCCACCTTCATCATGCCTGACAGTTTCACCACAGCTTTTGAGTGGCCCAACCTGCCTCAACACCTTCGGGAAATCCAGTTTGTACGGTTGTGCTTAGATACAGTATAAAAAAATTTTTGCTCACAATCTACAGATGTAATGGATGCTTGGTGCAAATTTACCAGACGGAACTGGATACCTAGCCTCATTTCAGAAATGGCACACAGCTACATGAAAGTGTCTGTCCAACTCCTGCACCTCACACACACATCTTGTCTTGATCCAAGTCAGAGTCTCTTGCTGTGGGAAGCTGACCGTTAATTGTTCTGTACAGTGACATAAATGTCCACGAGAAGTGATTTTATAACAAATTCTAAGCTTGGACTAGAAAGAGAAGCATGAATTAAGGCTAAGGCAAAGGACTATAAATCAGGACTTGCCACCTCCTGATTTCAGGAGAGATGAAGCAGACCTCTATGGTTTCCACTTTCTATTTTTAAAATAATATTTTTCTATTTCAGCAATGTAGGGATAAGACAGGCTAGTTGGCCAGAGATGCTTTTGTCTTATGGTAATGTAATCATAAAAAAAAAAGCAGTACGATAATGGACACATCCAACTTGTTACCACTCCAATTACAAGTTAACTAGGTTAAATGTGCAATTTACAGGGAGCTGAATTTGATTTTAAAAACAATTTGGAACATCATATTGCTGATTAAGGACTATCTTACTGTATTTGAATCACAGGGAAGTTTGAGCCAAACATCTAAAAGCAGCCTCGGGGCTACTGATCGCCTAAAATGTGTGAGGATTTATTGAGTCCCATGCTGACTGCTTCTGGCATCTCTCAGCTCTCCCACATCAGGGAACAGCGGGCTCATTGCAAACGCTGACATCAAGGGCTGGCAGGTGTAAATGACATGCCTCAGTTTCCACACACTCCTGCACCCTTGATCTCCATGTGACCTTACGGTTGTTACAGAAATACTGATGTCACTCTTCTTTCTGACTGGAGCAAGATAAGCAGGAGACCAAAGAGCCTGTCTGGTGAGAACAACCGAACAGCTTCGTTATAAAACCATCCTTTGAAAGCTCCCTGGGCCCAACAAATGCATCAGTGCTGCTGAGGCAGGAAAGTTCAGTCCATTATCCTGATTATTCAGTGCACGTAAGGGATCCATAAGAACATGAGCTAATGCCCAGAGCACACATTTGCTTTCACCATCCTTTGAATTCATCTGGATGTTGCAGCAGTTTAAGAAACCTCTCTAGACTGTTTGCTTCTGAGACTTCACCTCACCATATTCTCTCTTGTCCCTAACATGGCTTCTTCAAGAGGTGGCAAACAGATGGCAAATATTCTCCTTCCTCTGAAAACTTCATCTTCCTTTTCTGCTGGGTTTCTCTGCCGAGGTGTTTGGGTGGCTTAGGCCAGCAGTGCAGGGTGGAAGGCAGGAAGTACCTCTGCTCTGTACGTGCTATGTTGTTTCTACTTCATGGTATCTCGCATTTGTTTCATTTGCTAACTCCCTGAGCAGTGTTTGATTTGTAAGACGTATGTGATTTCCCCAAGGTGTTAACTTCTCATGCTGCAACTGAAGAATCAGAAAGAAGGCCATTTCTGAGTGCAAGAAAACAGACGTGCTGCAGAGATCTTTGCGTGATAGGTTCTTTCCTGTGATGCTACTTATGAATGTGACTTACACGGAGCTAGACTATATACTGTAGATGGCAGAAGGGGATCACAGCATTGCACAGGGTTAGCACTCAAAAGACCAAGGGTACATTCTCCGTTTTGCTGCTGGTCTGCTCCATGACATATAGAAGTCATGTCACATTGTCACATCTCAGCTTCCCCATCCATAATGTGGAATAATGATGCCTACTTTGTGAAAAACTTAGGAATACACTAATGAAAAGCACTATATTAGAATAAAATATTGATATTATTGTTATTGGTTAACTTTATTTTCTACAGGTACAATATTTTTAGGTTAATATCCCAATCCATCAGCTTCCTCTATTTATATAGAATTATAACTTCTGTAATACCTGCTTTGGTTTTTTAAAATTGTTTCTTGGAACTCAAGAGCAAGGTGCAGAAGGAACAGGGGATGCCCACAGCATTGTTATACCACTTTTCCCTCTAGTCGTAACCCCAGGGAAAATGGTGAGCACCTACATCCTTTATTCTTCCAGTAGATCTTGGATGTAAGCTGTCCTGGATACTTGTGCTGTCCTGGATCCCACTGGGCACATTTGACCCAGTGTCAGAGTCCAATACTCTCTAATTAGGTGCTTTTAGATATTCCACACTTGGAGGGAGTTTAAAGTTTAATACAAGCTTTACTTACCTGCAATTATTTGACATTACATGGGATTTTGATTTAGCAGAATGATACAGCAATGTATATAAATCAGAATGCAAATACAAGTACACTTGGCAGACTATAGCAATTGCAGTAGACAGCCGACTCACAACACAAACGTGTTTCTCATCATAAGTCTCTGTAATATGCTCACCATCATGACGATGGGCATCCTCTGCTGCTGAGAAGTAATACATGGTTTGAAGCCAGCTCATGTGCGGGACAAGGAAGACGATTGTGAGAAGTCTCAGAAGTGAATAGTCTAGAACTACCCCAAAGAGGTTTCTCGTGTATACACTCCTCATCCTGGTCTGGTTAATGAAGGAAGACATTTGCACTCTGTTCTACAGCCAGATTATTCAGGCAGCTGATGTAGCCATTTACCTAGAACAAAAGCCACCCTCCAGTCCCCTTTGTGTCAAGAAAAGTTCAGCTTTCTGCGCAACAGCTATGGTCAGTCACTCCATGCATTCTTCCCTGAGCTTCAGGAGCACACTGCCCTTGCCTGTCTCTTCAGAAGCTTTTTCTATTGTTGGGGTTCAGTGCTCGGTCACACCCAGGATCTGTTAAAACATTGCTTTGAACAGTTATCAGAATGCCTCTCTTTAGTGTTGTTTGTAATCCATAAATCTTAATTTCCAGCAACCCTTCCTCAGTCAGCACCAATTTTCTTATCTGGTAAGAGATTCACTTTCTGGATAGGTTGGGGTGAATTAATCTTCCTTTACAGTTAGGTTCAATGACAGCAAGACATCCCTGGGGCTTCCCACTTATCCTCTTGCCAAATTTCACTGACAGAACTGTTTTTCTTGGTCTCCTTTTCTCTCCAGCAAGGTAGGCTTCATGCAACCATAAGCTGGGTGGAATACATTGAGCGCGGTATTTTTTTTTCTAATTTAAAATGACACAGGCAACTTGAAAATTAGTAATTTCCAAAGTAAAATGAATAAAAAGAATTACAGGTACCATATCTGTTCTTGAGATTTCCTTATCAGGAGTTTGTAATCCAAGTAGTAAGCATTTTGTCCCACCTCTAGCAATATGGGACACTCAAGTAGGAAACTGGAGGAGAAGATGATATGATTGAAAAAAAGCAATCAAATGCACAAAATACTTAATAGAGAATTCATATTCCCCTCATGGCTACTGTTAGTAATATTAGATGATTTTTTTTGTAACATTAAATAAATAGAAAAAATCTATGGAAAAGAGAACAACTATGCAGTTGACAACCGTCCTCCATTTCACTGTAATGATAACCAAGCCTTTGCAGCAAAATTAATCCAAATTCTGCAGCAGTAGTTCCACAGACTAGAATTTATGTGGTATTTTATTATTTTTTTTAAAAATGAGATTTCCTAAATGTGGTAGGATAAAATAGCATGTGTTATGTGAATGTTGTAGCATTCTCTTTCAAATGTGAACATTTGCCAGAGGACAGGCTCATTGAAATCAACAGAAAATCTTCCAAATTGTAAAATTAACCCATCAGCATAAGACTTTGAAGCATCTAGAGCATTTAAAACTTTGGAGCCCAACTCTTTCTCAACACTGTTGAATAACACTAGTGATGTAATGTCTGCTTAGCTAATTATATTTTGGTTTATACTTTGCCATAATTGCAATTGTTACACAATAGTTTAATTAGAAAATGGAAAAAAAAAACCCAAAACCAGAAAATTCCTTTGGAGAAAGATGAACATAAGATATTGGGGTTAAAGTATTTTATACAGCATGAAAGGCAGTTGGCATTTGAATTATGCATGCTACAAAAAGAAGATACTATCGTATTTAACAAAGTGGGTGCTCTCTCTGCAAAAATGAATTTTCAAACAACATGTATCACAGCTACTGCTTATGCACCTAGGAAGGTAGATAGATAACTCAGTGTGCACAAGGCTAGACTTTTGGAGTCCTTGCTTCAGCAGATTCATGCCCATGGACTAAATGAAAGCCTGATTAAAGCTAGCAGACTATCTACATCTAAGCTGCCACTTTTTGCCAAATGAGAACAAGAGAATTTGATAGGTTCATGTTTTGCTGCCTTTCTCTTCTTCACACTCCTCAGTAACTATTTCAGCATCTAAAGAGGTTTTCCAAATGCTAATAATATTGTTACATTTGATTTATGCAGTTCTCAAATGCATTGTGACACCTCTAGTAAAGACAAAAAGTAGCAAAAGTGGAGTGCTAGTGTTGCCATTCACAAAGATATCGTAAAAACAATTTTTGTACATTTTAGACTGTTATTAGATATAGTTGCCTACAAGAGTTTTTCTTGGAAATGCTGAGGAAAATCACAGTCTTTCAGACCTTTGCAGGCACAAAAAGGTAAGTTATCTCAAAAACTTAATTTAAATACAGCAGTTTCAGTGTGAGTCTGTCTATAAATGCAAATAAAGTATTAAGCTACCAAATTAAATTCTGACTTTTCTCTGGTGAAAAATTGAAAACCATATTTCCATAATTCACTACATACTGTAAACACTTCTTTTCTTTTCATATCCCTGCCTTTCTTTGATTTTTTTTTTTTTTTTTTATTCATTGATATCTGATAATATTGACTGGATGCAGAGTCAGAGAGCTCTGTAAAGTAGATCATTCTAGTCTTGGAGGCAAGACAGAACAGAATTAGATAGTAAAAATGTATTTCCTTAAATTATTTTGCATATACATCTCCAGGTAGGCAAAGCACCCAGGAAAGCAAGAAAGAGGATGGTAATGGGTTAAATATTTTAAAGAAAGTTACACCTTTTCCTCGTTAAAATTGCTAATTAAAGGAACACTCTCTGCTACCAAATAACAAATGCTTGTACAAGTGCAACACAACTTTGGATTATTCTCACTACTTAATTCTAGGACTGCCATCCCTTGAATGTAGGAATGTTGTTGTTGCTTACATACGGTAGTTACTGCTGCTTTGCAGTAAAGAATTTGTTGTCTAAATAAGGGAAAGCAAAATTCTTCAGTTTCTTGTACTATAAATTGGGTAAGCACATGCAGAGAACTGAGACTTAGAATTCCTCATCTGATATACATGTTTTCTTATCAGCCGAAGTAAACCACTGCATACTTTTTCAGACCATGTTCATCCACGCTTAATAACGTTATTCTTGGCACAAGGCAGGAGTATTTAAATTAAGATTTAGTGTGTAAATCCAAATCAAGTAATTCTGAGTTGAAACTAGACCTAGGTAAGTCTAGACTAGCTCTTTTAGACCCCTCAGCAAAGGTGCTCTGTTCTCTTACCAGGGGAACTATAAAGGCTCATTTCCTGTATGTGAGGGCTTGGATGTCACAGGGTATTATTTTTAGAAGCATGTATGGTTCAGTCTCCATTCTCTGTGTAGCAATCACCTATTCAAAATTTTGACTGAACATTCTTTCTGTATTGTGGATTCTTTACAATGGCTTTAGAGAGAAACTAAATGCTGGGAAATCCTATTTCTGAGTAGAAATTAAAGATGAAGGAACAGGTTGTTGTGGTTTTGCTTGGTGAGGGGGGGCCTAAGATGGTAGCTTCTGTAGGAAACTGCTAGAAGTTGCTCCCCTTTGTTCAGTGGACTCGGCCGGGCCTAGGGTGAACCCCCTTCTGGCCAAGGCCGAGCCGATTGGGAGCAGAATGTCCCGTGATAACACCTCTGCGATAATGTATTTAAGAAGGGGAAAAACAGAAAAAAAAAAGGGAGAAGAGAAGATGTGACGAAGCTGAGCAAGGGCAGAGGCACAGAGGGGGAGGCGCAGGCCTCCGGGGCCTTGCAGGCCTCACCCTCTGGCCTCTCGCCAGGCAGCCGACTGGGCCCAACTCAGCCCGGTCCGGCTGCAAGAGGTGGAGAGGAGATGAGGTGGACCAAAATAACTGTCGTAGTTCAGCCCCGATCCGGACCAGACTACACAGTGTCTCTCTCACTCCTCCCACCCCCTGAGAGAATAGGGAGAGATAATATAAGAAAAACGACTTGAGGTTTGAGATAAGGACAGGGAGAAATCCTTACTGTCACGGGCAAAAACAGACTTGACTTGGGGAAAACTATTTATTACTACAACTAGCAGGATAATGAGACAGAGAAACAAGATAACCTCCTCCACCCCTCCCACTTCCCGAGCTTAACACTATCTACCTTCCCCCCGAGCGGCACAGGGGGGAAGAGGGAATGGGGGTCGCGATCAGTCCATTATGCGTTGTTTTACACCGCTGCTTCACAGCTGGGGGAAGAACTTCTCACATCCCTCCCCTGCTCCAGTGTGGGGTCCCACCCATACGCCACAGTCCTTCATTAAACTGCTCCGGCGTAGGTCATCTCTTCCACAGGGTTCAGTCTCTCCAGAACGGCTGTCCCAGCGGGCCCTCCACGGGCCACAGCCACATTCAGGCATCCACCTCCCCCGGTGTGGGGTCCTTCACGGGCTCCAAGCTCCAAGTGGATCTCTGCTCCTCCGTGGACCTCCATGGGCTGCAGGGGTACAACCTGCTCCACCATGGTCATCACCACAGGCTGCACGGGAATCTTGGCCAGGAGCCACATTACTCCTCCCCCTCCTTCTCCACTGACCTTGGTGTTTACAAGCTGTTTCTCTCACAAGAAAAGTTCGTTCTTCACAACAGGCTGGCAGAAGCCTCTCAGGATCTCTTCACATTATTCATCCCATCTCATCTCCTCTCCACCTCTTGCAGCCGGACCGGGCTGAGCTGGACCCAGTCAGCTGCCTGGCGAGAGGCCAGAGGGTGAGGCCTGCAAGGCCCCGGAGGCCTGCGCCTCCCCCTCTGTGCCTCTGCCCTTGCTCAGCTTCGTCACATCTTCTCTTCTCCCTTTTTTTTTTCTGTTTTTCCCCTTCTTAAATACATTATCGCAGAGGTGTTATCACGGGACATTCTGCTCCCAATCGGCTCGGCCTTGGCCAGAAGGGGGTTCACCCTAGGCCCGGCCGAGTCCACTGAACAAAGGGGAGCAACTTCTAGCAGTTTCCTACAGAAGCTACCACCTTAGGCCCCCCCTCACCAAGTAAAACCACAACAAGGAAAGGAAAAACAGGTAGAAAGAAGAAGATGAAGCTGTGGACAAATATGTTTTTTTCTACTGAATATTATTATTTTCACTGAATATTATTATTATAAGCTTGCAATATATCTACCTTTCACAAATGACAGAAAAGATGGTGGTCTTTGAAAGAAGCTAGTCTGATGAAAGTAGGAGAAAAGAGACTGTTCTGTTCAAAGGAGTCACTAAAAGAGGAGAGATGAGAAAATAAAATGGAACATAGTGAAGAATTGCAATTCTTTATCCTATGTCCACTGATGCATGCCAAGGTAAATAAAAAACCACATTCAAACAGCCAGGTAGACATATAAATCCATATTCTATGACAGAAACGTAAGGAGGACGGTCATAATTTGTGGCACAGCCACAGTATGGAAGGTATCTAGCTGAGAAGACACAACTGGCTGCGGAAGTGGATGCCAAACATCTTGACTGATCCAGCTAGTGGAAATAGGCCTTTAAGTGCAATCAGAGACACTCAAATATTGTTTAATGAAAGTCTGAAAAATTTGAAGCTTTTGAACAATAAGGAGTGGCACAGCTGTAAGCTGCCTCAGATTTCTACTGTGGCCATGAAAATACTGTCTAGATAAGAGTGCTACTGGTAAAATGGCTTATCCTGAATTCTAGGATGCTAATTCAATTCCCTGCCATTCCGTTGTTACCTAACTGAGCTAGAAATACATAAATAAGCTCATGCCTATCCTGATGAGCATACCTGTAGCTATGCCTACAATTTTGAAGTCTACCACAAACTTATGCTTGTGTCAGTACTAAGCATAGAAGATATTCTCCAAATGCAAACCCTTCTTATGCCAAAGCCATTTTTAGGCATTCAGAGAGGAAGAGACCAGGAAATTCTGCCACTAGAATTAGTGCTGCCTGCTGAAATGGGAGAAGGAGTGGACATATGACATACCTACATGCTGTGTCCCCACATTTTCCCCATTACTAGCTGCATTGTTTACACTGACATGTATACAATTTTTCATACAATCTTGCTGCAGATGCTGACTTGGGAGCCATGCTAGGCAAAAGGACATGTTGTTTCAAGTCCCCAGACAAGTTCAGAAAATGCAAAAAATTCTGAGATACCTGCCCATAAGTCCCCGCACCGTTACAGGCTTCTCCTGTCACTCTTTCCTTTATAAATGTATGTCTCCTTCATTCTGTGGAAAGATAATACAGCCGGAGTAACTTGCTGACTGTATGCTGATTGTAAGAAATAAAAACACAGAAGGAGTAGTGATTTAGAGTCTATGGTTTTAATATAATCTGAGATTAGAAATGTTCTCAGTAATGAGAATCAGAAAGCAGTAACCATCACTTTCGAAGGAACAGTAGCCCTCAACAGAAAAAATAAGACAAACTTTAGTGACATGTTGGCAAAACCATCTAGGCTTAATTCATATTAGTGTTCACAGAGTTTATGCCACTGGTGAATCTGGTTCCTACCATTGACAATATACCACTGAGATCAGTATACATACTGATTCTTCTATAGTTGTCAAGGCCAATCAGAATTTCACCTGATGCTCACACACAGCATCTTGGCATGGAAAGAGCCTTTGTGTCAAGGGACAAAGATGTGGATAACAAATCATTAGGCATTTCTATTTTGTTTTATTCTTGAGACTGATTCAGGAATCTGATCCACTCAAAATCTTGAGCTGGTTTAAAAAAAAACCCTGAGAGGTGTGCACTCAGCATTGAGGATGTGCTGAAAAGCATGAGTGATGGAAGTTCAAGACAATGATCTGCTGAGGGGCAGAGCTTCAAACAGTGCAGTCTATCACCAGGACGATTCAGCAGTGTCTGTGGTAAGCATATTAGTCTGGTTGTCAGATCCAGCGCTGGCTCACCAAATTTTCACTTGAAGATGAAAATCACTCCAAATCCAAAGGAGCCAAAGGGCACAGAGGATTAGGCCACTACTTGGGGGCACGTGAGACTTAAAAGAGGTTTCCTTTTATTCTGACAGACTCTCTGACCTTGTCATTGCAATGGCACATAAGGAGATTAATGAAAAGTCAGATGGCCTTGACCCATGTTTTGCTGTTCTTGGAAAGCCTAGTCATAAATCTGTTGAACTGGGTACAAATATAGATAAAAATAATCCATCACCAAACATTACTCATGTCAATACAAACTAGATATGAAGAGACTCCACCTTCCAAAAAGACATTTTTTAAAAAGAAATAAACCAGTCTTCCAATAGAAATGAGCTTTTCCAGAAGAGAAGGGTAGGACAATAAGAGAAAGAAAAATGCCATCACAAAAACATTTTGGCCAAGATGAATTAGCAAATAATTTAAGCAAAGAAATACTAATCTATGCAAATAATGTTATTTCAGTCATGGTGGTGTCAGTCATGAAGACCATGGAAAGTCAGCCAAATGACTCAAATATAGCTTGTATTGTGCTGAAAACTTGTCAATGAGGCACTCTAAGGCCATGGTTTCAGACTTGATAGACTCCTGTATGAAAAACTTACATGACATAGCAGATGAGCTCTTTGACTAATTCAGATTTTGATTTTTTCAGTGAAGCTAACTCCATTCATGCTAGACAGCCATAAGGCTGCAGAAATTGCACAAGCAATGTTGAATTATTTGCATTCTGCATTGATAGTGCAAAAACCTGGAGCAGGTAACATCTAGTATATGCCTCTGTAAAGACAGGTTCAGGAACAGGTGCAAAGGCTCGAAATTGAGGTTTGCTGCAAAAAGAACTGAAATATTGCCGAAAAAAAAAAAAAAAAGAAATGACCTGTGCAGATGTAGTGGGTAACCACACTGTTAAGCAAGGGTTTACCCTCTGGCATGAAAACCAAAACCAACGCAGCCAATGCCCAAAATCACAACCAGGAAGGGAAGCTGAAACAAGATCACCAAAGAACATGCCCTAGAGTTCAGAAATTTAGGATGTAACCAAAATGTTGCCAGATTCATGGGCTTGATTGTGACTGCATTACTGCTCAGAGATTATAATCTAATCTGTCAGAAGGATGCCAACAAGGAAGCAACAGAATGTAGCAATGTTAGCTAAGCAGGTCCCACTGCCTTTGGGTTGTTATTGCAGGAGTCCCATGGTCCCACTTCCAAACATTTTCAGGAGGATATCAGGATCCATCAAAAGAAGCTGAAGAGCCAGATTCACAGAAGTCAGCCGCTGAAAGGCAGAAGCCTGAAAATTACATGTCCAGTGCTACATTAATGCTAATCCAGAAGTTAATAAACAAAAATAGAAGAGGGTTTTTTGTTTGCAAAGTAGAAAGTCCACCTGGAAATCCAATTGTTGATGAAACAAACCAAAATACTGACAAAAACACTAAGGGACATATTGGCCTTTCAGACACTGAGCAGTCCTGTGAAGAGGCCATATCTGGACTAAAATGCTTACTGATCAAAGTGATCTGAGCAGAGAAGACAGCAGCAGTGCACAATTTACTGGCAGTCTGGTGGATACAGTGGTAAAGCTGTCTCTCATGAGAGTTAAATACAGCAACCCTGAGTCACCTCTGGCAGAGCCAGGGACCAGGGAGGAGGGCATGGGAGCTGCTGACTTCGTGGCTGGATCCAGTATTGTAGCAGGACACAGGGTGGTAGTGATGAATCAAAATCCTTCTGAAAATGTGTATAACAGCTCTGAGCCCTTTTGCAGTGGGTGATTGCCTCACAGGCAGACATGCTGGTGCTTTGCTTCTTGGATGGCAATGAGGAGTTCATGAATAAGGCAAGCAAGGCAGAAATTAGAATCTGATTTTACTTAGTTGTTTGGTTGGTTCCTCCAATCTCACTGACTTACAGGGAACAAACATTTTCTTAACAAAATCTTTTCTAGACATTTCTTTTTTTTTAAGATAGTGCCCAGAGTAGCAATGTGGTAATACTAAATCTACTGTCTTGCTACAAAATAGTAAACTAAAAGGAATTAAAGATGTAAAGAAAAATATGGACCTCTAGCTCAGCACAAAGGTGGTACAAAATTATCTTATATGCTGTATTTCCCACAAATTCAGTGGGTCTAATTTTAAACATAACAAATACATTCACTTTGAACAATTATTACATAAATTAAGACATTTGCATTCAGAAGTGTTCTAATGGCAATGCCATTTAGAATCATTGAATCATAGATTGGTTTGGGTTGGAAGGGACGTTCAAAGGTCATCTAGTTCAACCCCCCTGCAAGGAGCAGGGACATCCCCCACTAGATCAGGTTGCTCAGAGCCTCATCCAGCCTGGCCTTGAATGTTTCCAGGGATGGGGCATCCACCACCTCTCTGGGTAACCTGTTCCAGTGTTCCACCACGCTCATTGTTAATAAATTTTTCCTAATGTCTAATCTGAATCTATTTCCCTCTATTTTAAAACCATTACCCCTCGTCCTATCGCAACGGGCGCTACTGAAGAGTTTCTCCCCATCTTTCCTGTAGGCCCCCTTTAGGTATTGGAAGGCCAATACCTACTTAATAAATAAATATTTAAGCTATAAATATTATGAGTTGTTCGCAAACATTTTTACCCATGTTACTGAAATGCTATGGATGGAGTATCAAAATAATTCAGAATCCCAAATTACTTTTCACTCTGCATTTATTCTATTTCTTTCAATTTGAACAATGAAGAGCAGTCTGAGTTGTGTTTGGATTCTTCTCCCCTTTATTGATGACCAGCAGAGAGCAGCTCTTCACCTCTTGTAATGTTTCCCAATTTGGCAGCCTCTTACAGCATCCAGCCGTGAAGAACATACGCCTCCAGCTATGGAAACTCCTCTATGAAAACAGAGGACTGAGATGTATCTGCTACATCACCCTTACACACACAACTGCAGGCATGTGCTTGGTCCTTTTAAGTTCCCCTTTAAAATAATTGACCTTGTCAGCACATCTGGTATATCACACCTGTATGTTGCTTCTGATGTAGAACACACTTCTGTTTTGTTTCTGTTTTCCAAAAACTGTCATCAGTAGCCGTCAAGAAGAGAGACAAAGTAGGAGAAATTTTACAAGCAATGCTGCAATACAAGAAGGAAAGGCAATCTGGTGAGACTATAGGCTACTCTGTTCAGTTGTCAGTCTTGAACTGGCTGCTAAATAGCTCATGAGCGGGGCCGTTGCCTGTCACGTCCTCACCAGCAGCATGATGCTGGGCCAGCAAAGCACAGCATGCTGGTGCCAGCCAAGCACGTAGCAGAACTCCATCATCTCAGGCTCATTTATATGCAAGTGATTTGTAGGAGCTGCTATGAGTTGTACTACTCCTGCTTGGCAAATGTATGAATTTAAAAAGTGTGCATAATAGCTGGGGAAATCTGACTGGAAAAAAAATGTCGGTCATAAAAGCTACTGTTCACCTGCCTCCTTGAGGTAAGATTTACATCCTCGTCGGCTGCCTCCACCACAGAGTTCTGTCTTTCCTGAGTATCTTTCTTCAGGCAGGTTGGCCCAGTGCAGAGGGACCTAAGCTCTTTACCTTGAGTTTTCACTGTGCTTGGAGTCAAGCCCAGGAGATACTGAGTTGTTACCAGGCCTGTTTGTCTTCTGTACACACTGAATACAATACAGCTTGATTCTCCCTCTGTTAGAACAGAGTGAGAAAGTGGGAGCATCCAAGGAAAGGCAAGTTCCTCGCTTTCTGGAGTGACCCGTAGGTTGCAGCAAACAAGTCTGTCACTCATGCACTCCAGCCAGTCCCTGTCCCCCAGCAAGCTCTATGGTTTTGAGCATTCCTCAAGTTTAGCTCTTTATCCACTTGAAAGTATTTGCAAGCTTGAGATTGGAGTCTAAACAATCAAGTTTTTTGTTCTGTAATGCATAGTCTGTTCTTTAAAAATCTGCATAGCGACATAAGAAAAATCACAGAGACCCAGGGAGAGCATGTTATGACACAAATTCAGAGACTGGAAGTTAAAAGCGATTTTATATAATGTGGACAATAGAGAAAATATTATATTATTGGTATTTTCAGATAATGCCAATAAGAAAAAGACAAAAATTACCACTGAGGGCATGGAATATGACCCAGAAAGAAAAAATTGTAATATCAGGAGAGACTGCATATCAGAAGAAGACAGAATAATATCATATTTATAATATAATTTATAATATCAGGAAAGACTGAATTTAGAAAAATAAAAGGCAGCTGTGAAAAAAAACCTGAAATACACAGTGGAAAGCAGAAGCCAGGAAAACAGCACCAAAGGAGACCAAGGAGTTACAGTGAAAATCAAGTGAGATGTATTTTCAATACACAGGCAGAGAAATTATTGAGAAATATGTTAAGATTTGACTTAACAAAGTGCAAAGGTATCATAGTCCTCAGTTGTATGCCCCCATAAGCTTGCTCCTTGAACAGTAAATCTAGTCCAAGAAACTACTTTAACAGAAAAATAGTGAAATAATGGAGCAAATCTACAAGATAGAAAATTGATAATGGGCTACAAGATGTGATCTGTTGAATAATTAAATATATCTCCGTGGGTTACAAGATTTCATGTGAATGGACATGTAACATGATGCCTGCTTGTGCAAGAGATCTTTAAATATTAAAGCAAGAAGGGAATTTATTTAGAAATGTACTAGAAGACATAACTAAAATAACAGAGATAAAGTAAATACCACTAAGTAATCGCTACCCTTCATCAGGATTTATAACTGTGTACTTCAGAGCTGATCCTGGCCAGTCACTTATGTTACTTTATGAACACTTACAGAGCCAGTAGATATACGTTAAGGTTACAAAGAAGGTTAGCAAATTGAGAACTCAGACATTTCTGTTCCTTGCAGCCTATTGACTGCATTTTTGCCCCCAAGTTTGATCGTGTTTGCACTAGCATTAAATCTGGAATGACTCTGTTGAGTTCAGTAAACAAACTCGTCCTCTGCACCCTAAAGGGCTCCTGGGACAGAACTAGGACCGTAGCAAAGAGACAGCATGAGTCTTGGGTGACCTGGGCTGTATCTTCCCAAATGCTTCAGCTTCCTGCCTTGGCAGATTTTGCCAATCCAGTATTTCTTAGCAGAAACTTGGCATGGATTTTGCCAGTAATCATGATGTATTTTCCACCACTGAAGGCCCTCAGAGAGGATCCTGCACAATGAACTCTAAATGATCTTGTCCAACACAGCTTCTCTGTGCTTAATCTGGTGAAGCCCAACATGAGACCCTTTCCATGTGTTCATAAGATACAGTGATAGAAAGAAAAAATATCAGGTAACAAAATTCCTTTCACAGCGAATAGGAAAAGTTTCATGGAGAAAAGCACTCTGCACAGCTGGAGGACCACACAGATCAACCTCATTTGCCAGAGTGTAGCGATGATCTCATTTCAGTGCATGATGTAGTTAAAACAGGGAGGTCTAATTAAAGCTTGATTTGGATGGAGAACTAGTATCAAGAGCAGGGGGAAGTGGAAGGATTGGTTTACTCTGTGGCTATCGTTTTAACAGAGCTAGGAGACAGTCTTTTCAGATTGTAGGTTACTTCTTTTTGGAACATTACCTTCTGTTTCCTTCCAAATGGACAAGTAAGAGCTGTCAAGAGCCCATGGGTACATCCAGTTGGAGTAGTTAGAAAAGGACACAACAAATACAAATGGAGGCAACGGGAATCAAGCTAATTTTTATATCTGGCAATAGGACATCTAACTCCTGCGTGTGAGTACAAATAGGTTCACTATGGGAGTCTGTAGATCTCACATAGAGCAAACACAGACTTTCCCATTGCTACCATCAGCTGATGTAAGGTCTTTCATAAAGTCGTACTGTGCTTGGATACTTGGACTTGTGTTTATAGCAGGAGCTGCTGAGTGTGCCACTGACAGAATGGAAAACTTTGTGTTAAAGAAAACATCTAAAACAAAATTATTGCTCCTGGACTCTGAGGAAGTAGAAGTCTCTGAAATGAATATGTTGTTTTTCTCTATAACTAGGTAACAAGGTGCTGCCAACTGTACACCGAGTAGGGTGTAGTATTTCTGTCATCTCCGTCTACCCACATTTTGAAGTTCCTTGCATAAGCAAGAGTCTGGAGTTCGAACTGAGTGCTTTTATCAGGTGGAGAAGTAATGTTCCTCAATGGTTTTAGGTCTCCTTGTGAACAGACAGGCAGGGAACATAGCGGGTAGCCAAGGCATGTAAAAGAGACTATGTCTAATAATTCTCTAGAATTGAAAAAGCAAGAGATTGTCAATATCTGCACTTGTGGGGTTTTTACCAGTTCATGCTGCTTTCTGTGATTTATCTTGTCAGCTGAATTCTTCCCCATCTGCTTGCCTAGTTTTGTCTTCCAGCTAAGCTCAGAAATCTTAAATATCCAGTATTGGTATAATTCTGTGTCCATAGAAGCCAGCAAGAGGAATTTTAATGTTTACTAATGTCAATGAATCAAGAAAGACCTTGCTCAGACTGCCTTACTACATATAAACTGGGGAGGGGCAGGAGGGTGCCTGTTACCTTCCTCTGTTGGAAAACAGTGTTCAGCAAGATTGTCATCAGTCATTTCTTCAGAGCTGGCTGTTTCTCTCCAGGTGAAGCTTCAGGGACTCAACACCAAAGCTATTTCCCAGGGCAAGTGGTCAGTTTAAGTTTGCATTGTAAAATAGCCTGTATTTCTAAACACTTCTAGCCAAATTTTCAATGGAGGTATAAATCACCTGGTAGACTGTTACCGTGAGTACTGGGGGATTTATTTCTGTGCCGCAGTTGTAGCTGCAGCAAACCTGAATTTGAAAGTCCCAGCTGAGCTCCATCCATTACAGTGGTGCTTTAAACACATCAATCTAATTCACTGTCCTCAATTAGCCAGAAGACTCTTTTGAAACATAAATGATTTCCAGGTTTCGCTTTCCCACTGAGGATATTATTTCAGATTATATTTCCCCAAGTATGTTAGCATGCATTTTCCAAGCTGAATCCTGTTTTATTTTCGGCCCACATTTTGAATGCTTGTGTGTTATTTCTCTGTCATCTTTCATTTGCAGTTCTTCATCTCATATGTATATTTTCTTAAACTTTAGTTTGTATGTAAATGGATTTAAAACATTACTGCACACCTTCCCAAGTTTAGCATGTTCTTGGCTAACACTCCTTTCTGTTTGTAGGCACAGAATCAAAGAAGATAAATTTACAGGAGACCTGAAGAGGTCTCCTGGTCTATTCCCCCGCTCCACCATAGCATCAGCACTACCTAAATTGTTCCTAGCAAACATTGGCTTGGTCTCTGCTTAGAAGTCTCCAAAATTAAAAATTCCATTATTTCTCTAGGCAATGTATTCTGTCCTGTTCTATTAACCAACCTTGCCAATAGAAAAAGTGTCACAGTGTTTAGTTTAACTTCCCCCTGAAAGACTGGCAGCGGCTGAATGATCACCACTTTGGTCCTTCGTCTTAACCAGTTTTCATTCCAATGTCTTCTTTCAGGTTGACCTGAAATCCATGCCCCTTTGAATATATGCTTCTGTGTAATTTTTAGCGAAGGTGAAAGAAAGGAATATTGCCCATTCCTTATCAGCCTCATTATTACATTATTTTATGTGTTTTACAGTTTTAGCTTGAGGGTGGTCTCTAACAAATGAGGATTTCAAAAGAGATCTCAAGGAAACACTTGGACTTGCCATTTTAAAAAGTTTAACAGCACAACCACTACAATAGCTAATAGCCACACAAAGACATCTTAGGAAACATTTTACACAAGAGACACAGTGACAGCAGATTCTAAGAAATCTCAGCTGTATTTGGCAGTGTAGTGGCTGTAGGTCAATTCTTGGATTTTTATTTTAAAGCAGCAGTTCACTGCTGGCAAAGGCAGCACTGTGCCTAACAGGCACAGTGACTTAGCCTGCACCCCTCTGGACCAAATACCTTTCAGAAAACACAGTGGGATTTACATTCATCTGACTGTTCCTCTAGACCCCTCAGTGGGGGGCACGCGTGGATTGCTTTTTATTGCCTTCATACCCTTTCCTTGCTAGTCTTCTGACCCCAGACCACTATGAAGAATGAAAAATATTTTGTGTCTGCAGCCATTGGTCACTGAACATGTTACTACAATCATCTTTTCACTTAATGTGACTCACTAAATAGCCATTGGTTGGTAGCAATTTCTGGTAACTATGGGCCTCAATTGGATCTCATCCAGTCTCTCACAGACCAATTCAGCACTCGGAGAGACACAGAAATCTTTCCATCGACTTTAAAAAGCATTAGTCATCTCCATAGACTTCACCTTCTATCACAATATTCTGAGCTACTTAGCTGTTACTTGTAACCTTTTAAAGTCTATCTATCACTTAGCCACAAGTAAAGCCAAAGACTTTCTCAAAAACTGCCTGAAAATTATGTTTTCATTTTATCTTAATCCCTATATACTTCACACCTGTGTCTTGCTGAAAACAGTCAGGTGGCAGACATGCCAGGTTTTAGCAGGGTTGCATTAGCACAGGTCAAAAATGACCCCTGGAGGACTAATAAATGCTGGCATAATGGTGTGCTGGGGATATAGTTGTGCTGGGTCTTTAAAAAGAGATTTCACTGCCTTTAACCCAGTGTCTTACAGATTCAGATAACTAAATGCGTTTTTAGGAGTTCATGAACATGGAAGTAGGGTTGGCAAAGAGCCAGTGAAGGACAGGATGGTATTAGCACTAGTTCTCTTCCTGGGGCCAAGGGAAAGCTTTGCTTAGCCTGTTCACCCCTTTCTCTGGTTGGGCCACTTCCAAATCTCTGTCTTTTTTGAAGAGGACCGTGGAGCGGACAGTGGGAAACTGCATGCATCAGCTGATCTCAAAATGACCAGTGTCTGCCTGTGTTCAATTTCTCTTCTATCATTTGTTCACTCCCTTTTCTCTCTTTCTTCCTTTCAAGCCATTCTTTCTCTCTCTCTTTTCTTCTCCTTCGCATGCTTTCACCCATATCTCTTTTCACTCCCCTCTGCACTCTACCACCAGCTTATTTGGTTGTTTTTGTAATGTATTTATTTACATGTTATTATTTCAATTGCAGCAACAGGCCTGAATGAAGACTGAGTTCCTATTGTATAATTTAAATACATAGCAGAAGACAGTCCCCATCCTGAAGAGTTTATACTTTGAGTGGGCAAGGAAAGAGAAGCAAAATGAGTTTCCCATGGTCCTACAGCAGGTCAGTGGCAGAGCAGAAATTAGGGCTGAAGTGTCTCAGCTTGGTCTCCTGACTCTCAGCCTAGTCCCTGTCTATTATATATATATTACTTTTCTTCCTCTCTTTATGTGTGAAACATTTGTTCTTTACAGTCTTGATCGTCTTCCCATGCAGGACCAACCTGGGGAATGGTAGGCAGAGATTTTGCCTGATTTTTGTATGGATGTTGTCTTCCCAGAACTTTTCCCAGAACTTTGTTCTTAAAGTTGTGGCATCTCCTAGGATTTGCATGTGAAAGTGCTATGCTCTGTCTGAAATACCATCTGCTTTTGCTCCAGAACCTTGATCCAAACTTGTCCACTGGTTTTCGAGCATGTTCCTAAGCTTTTAGCACTCTCTGGAGAAGAGTCTGAATGCTTTCTGTTCCTTAATGTGTGCTCTTTATGTACCTTGGGTTCAGCTTGCTTAACCACAGACTAGACACTCTAAGCCCTTGATACAACCAGTCTTGTTGATAGAAAGTCACTGAGCCTGGCCTGCTTAACACTGCTTCTCACCTCACAATACAGCTATAACAATAGCCATTCCTCCACTTACTGCAGCAACTGGGAAAACTAGGAAATGAACACATTTCTAGAATGAATTGCTTCACAACTGTGTTCCCCTTTGAGAATGAGGGATGAAATTATCTTCTTAACGTCTTTCACTTTGCCTTTGCCACCTTCGCCACCTCAGCTTTTGGTGGAAACTCTGCAGGCCTACTTTCAGGAGCTCATATGTGAAGTAACCAGGGAGATCCATGCAAAAAAGCATCTTTACAAGACTAATCCTGAGAGATTTTCCCCTCTCTCCCTCCTTCTTTCTCCTAAATATTCTCCTCACTGAATCTAAACATAGGGTATTATCGCTTCAACAGTCACCAGGTAAAAAAAAAACAACGCTGTATTTTCAGTCACTTGAACAAGTGCATGTTTAAATGGTCCTTTTCCAGCCTGGTGGAAAGCAAGCTGAATTTATAATCAGTAACTTTGTCAAAGTCAGTCTGGGCTGTATTAGCATCTAAGAAAGCAAAAGAAAGAAAAACCCCAAACCCAGCACACAAGCTTATTTGAGTGGCAAACAGAAGGCATAAAATTAAGAAAGAATCTCTGTGGATGATTTCCCCTCCACAGAAAATCCTGAGCTTGGAGACATTTTGACAAGCCAAATACTAGGGTTGCATGATTATAGGTGCTGCTGTCAGTAGATTTATTTTGTGGGTCTCTTCAGAGATTATCTCCAGTTCCGTGGTTTTGTATTCTGATGCAGGGCCCGTTTTGTATTTCGATTGCGTATGTGTTGGAGATATTCATTAGGCTTTCAGAAGGATATTCCATAGCTGTAAGCCTTTTAAATCGCATACAATGTGTTTCTTATTTCCCTATGGCATTCTGCTTGCATCTGCTTGGTATGTGGGACGTCCAGGCCAGACACATTTCAGTGGACCGTTTGTCTCCCAGTGATAGAGCACGTGGCTGATAATACAGGGACATGTAAGCATTCATGGTGCTTTTCTTTTGAAAGCACGTGCCTAGTATTTAACACAGTCAATACTTTTAGGGACAAAAACAAGACAGAATTGTCCTCTGTACCCAAGAAGAAGGGAAAATATTGGAGCATTTGTGCTTGCGGAAACTTTGCATTTAAGGTTCATAGAAAATAGACTTGAAATTCCTCCTCCTAAGGCAACGATGAGGATTCAGAAAGAATGTTGATTATGTTTGCTAGTTTATTTGCTAGCAAAAACCCTGGATCTGTCTCAGTGGCTACAGAATCAGTGCATTCCTGCTTCATAATGAAATAGTTTACTGAGGGCTGCAGCAGGCAAGCAGGGCAAAGCCCGAGGAGAGAAATGCTGCAAGAATGTCTGAGAGGGAAATCCTCCTGTTCTTCCTTTTTTAATTTTCTGCACTCATCACAAAGGAGCGAGGAGAAAAGCCTAAGACATGGGCTGGGATTCCTAAAATTCCTCAAACACCATGCAGCTGCCTAAATGCCCTTGCCTCTACCAAGTGTTTTCCCACAGGTCACTAAGCATCTGAACATCTGCTGCTGGATAGATGTACTTCACTCCTTTCCCTGATGAGGGTGAGTGCATTGAAGCCTAGTTAAGCTCTATTAGTCTCCACAGGAGTTCGCCATGCAGTTCAGCTGCAGAGTTGAGTCTAATCAATGTTTTCAGAGCACACTTCCTAGGTGAGGCTCCACACACAGAAGCCAGAAAAGAAGTTTCTTTCCTTGCCTCGTGCTGGGCACTTGGATGAAATAGTTAACATCCAGGGTGAGATCTCTCTTCAACCCAAGTGCATCTGTATTGATATCTCCAAAGCAGATGGTGAATACTCACGACAACAAGTTCAGAGGAAGAGAATAAGACAGCCCCCCTTCCACAGATGGCTCTGTGGTTGGATGTTCAGCTCAAAGGTGCTAATGGTAGCACTCAGAGCGGGGACTGAATCTGAACCTGGCATAGGCTGTTCCTCTTGTATAAGGGTGTATCTTGCAAGCAGGAGCCTTGTTGGCTCAGACACAAAGCTCCAGTTCCTCATTGGTGGGAACCCCAGAGATGGATGCTGTCCTATAGAAGATTAATGTTATGCCACCTTCCATTTATTGGTGACTATCAAAAATGTGTCCCCTGGTTTTTTTGGGATGCCATATTTTGGCATGCCTGACTCTCCACATGTGTTATTTTCTGGGTGCCTTTCTCGATCAAGGTCTCTGAATTCCATTGAACACTTTGGGTGCCTAAAAGTTATGAATCCTTTCATGGATCTAGCACAGAATGCTTCCTCATGGGACTGGGCAGACCTGTTAGAAGACCTCCACAGAATTATTGGACAAGCTGTTCTCTTTACCTTCCCTTTTCAGCAGTTTCCAGATTTATGTAAAAGGGACATTGGGTATATATTCTGCTGCTTCCAAAATGAAGGCTTTTTGTGAGACAGAGACTCAGCTGCATTAAACCATAATGCTTCATAAAAATTGTGAATGTCAATTCATATTCACTAAGGAATTTCTATGATTTAGGGGGTTTTTTACTGCTTATTAATGTTATTCAAATATTTAAAAATCCCAATATCATGCTTTTTTAATGGGAAAAACTGCAGTGTTTTAGTAACTCAGAATCTTAACAGGACATAACTGTACCCATTTTGTTTCCTCACTTAAAATTTTGCACAGCACAGTGGAGCAGGAGGCGCCATCAAATGGGCTCAGTATCCCCTTTCACAAATAAAGCGTGTACAAAGTGTGTCAGCATTTCAACTGGGGCCCTTCTCCTGAAGGCCGTTAATTAGTGCAGAACGCAGACTTCAGTTCTTTTGCCAGGTTAGATGAAAATGATTTTGGAAGACAGCCCAGACAGAGGAATTTGTCATAGGTTAGAACTGTTCCAACTCTAAGAACCAAGTGTACAGCTTATGCAAATCAGTTTGCTAAACACAGATTCTGTGTTAATTTTTTTAAGACTTTTTCTTTGACTAGCAACAAGAGCTCACTTGCCAGATCTTGCCTGAAATCAAAAAGAAGTGATTCCTTCTCTGCACCCGAAAAAAAAGAAGAACGTTTCTAGTCTAAAACATGTCGAGATAGAGCTGGATGTAATAATAAGGCAAATGTTCATAGGAAGTAGAAATGGAAAAGCCCGATGACATCACCGCTCCATCTGCCCAGGGCCGTCAGATTCCTCAGTACAATGTGCTCCACAGTACATTGAAGATGAGGCTGGAAGAAGCACTGAGCGGTGTCTCAGACTGCACTGAAGAAATGGCTCTACAAATTGAATGTCAGACCATTTTCCTGATAACTGGCAGGTGCCGTCACCGTTCCCTCCAATAGACCTATTCATAGTACATAAATCTGAATGCAGGTAGCTCTAGCATCTGTTTCAAATTATTAATGCTGAATTTTGTCAACAGTTATCAAGTTTTTTGGTGCTTTAAAATTTGCCAAAGCAACATTTGAAATATTGACAAAATCAGCAAGAAGGCAAAGCTTGAATGTGAATTGCCCAGTTTCACATTTTAAGTTTTCCAAATGTGGGTACATACTTATATCAGAGATGAAATTCAACTCCAAAAGCAAGACCTCATATGCCTTGTTCAACCACACAACTATTATGCCTCCTTTTAGAAGTTCCTGAAAATGCCTCAGAACGGCAACACTCTGCAGGGACTGGCAATCACCAGTGTTCAAGTCAGTACAGAGCATCAGAGATACTTGCAATGTGATCAGTTGCAGTAGAAAGTTTCTGCTCCTTTTCTTTAGATAACATGTTAAATGAGATTTGAGTGACTTTGTTACCCCAGAGTACAAAATCTCATTAGATTGATTTGATGTTTCCATTCTACCAACTTACAAACTGCTTTTGAACCCTAAGGGGGAATCATTTCATTTTGAATCCACACAAAAACTAAATCACCTTAGCCTTGATAAGTCTGGTGATTCAAATTGGAAATTGTCCTCAAAATATAACAGGTGTTTATATTTAGGATTTAATGTATGAGCCACCTCTCATAAGGATTTAGGTATCTCTTAATTTATTACAAGCCATTTGATCTTGGATGTCTTTTCCAACCTTAAAGTTTCAATGATTCTATAAAATACAGAGAAAATATATCCAGAAAAAACCCTTTCAAATTATTAAAATATCTATATTGTGATCTTTGGGAATCAAAGCTTTTACAATTCCATATGAATGATACATACTCTTCTATGCATTCTTTTAAAATGAAAATTTGTTATTTTCCTAAAAATATGAGGGATATGACACAGACATAGATGGTACTTAACACATTCTTCTACTTTTACATTCCTTACAAGCTTGTGAATCTAATTTCTACAGTAACTTCCAGTTACAAGGATATACTTTAGACTGAAAATGTTAAAAAGAACTTCCTCTGTCACTATGACTTCCTGTTCCTATGGTTCTTTACTTACTAAAATCTTGCTCTGAGGTCTACAGGGAAAGAGTTTGGTTATATTGTCGCAGATTGATACCTGATTTCTGCTCCGGATCTTACGCAAGCTTGAGGAAATGCTTCCATCTTTCATTGCTGCTATTTTTCATCTCAGTCTTCTTCTGTCTTCTCCATTTAAACTGAGTGGCCTCCTGCGCAGATAAAATCTGTTTATATAGGGCCTGGACAATAGGACTCAAGTCCTATCAGCTCCTTGTGTGTCTACTGTAAAGCTAATCAATAGAATCATTGAACCATTGAAGAGTTTGGGTTGGAAGGGACCTTGAAAGGCCATCTAGTCCAAACCCCCTGCAAGAAGCAGGGACATCCCTGAGTAGATCAGGTTGCTCAGACCCTCATTCATCCTGGCCTTGAATGTTTCCAGGGATGGGGCAGCTACCACCTCTCTGGGCAACCTGTTCCAGTGTTCCACCACCCTCATTGTAAAAAATGTCTTCCCTCTATCCAGTCTGAATCTGCATCCTTCCTTTAGTTTAAAACCATTACCCCTTGTCTATCACAAAATACCTTCATTAATCTTTTCAATCTCAGCACCAAACTGCACAGAAGATTTTTTAATTGCCTGGAATTCCATCTTCATCTCAGTAATACTTGAGGAACAGTTCCCTATGTGCTCATTACGCACCAGCAGCTGCGTCCGGTGCCACTGCACTGTAGGTGCCGGGCTGTTGCACAGACCCCAGCGGACCTACCCGCATCCTGGCAGCCAGGCATCTATCTGCTCGCCCTGCCTTGTGTGCCAGGCTCACCAAAGCCTGTTAGGTGAGGAAAGAAGTGGAAAAACAGCGGAAGTAGTTTTGCATCCCCCTGCTCGAGCGGGAGTGAGGCAGAGCGGCGGCAGGAGGGCAGCAACGAGCCGGGACCGGGCCACTCCCGAGGCATCCCAGCCCTAGGGTGGGAGCATCCTCAAACCCGGGTAGGGCCCGGAGCTGCAGGGAATTGCTGAGGCCTGGGGAATTCAAACCTAAACCCAACCGAGGTTTCTCTTAAAAAAAGAAAGGAGCCATACATATTCCAATACCTAAAGGGGGCTTATAAGAAGGATGGGGAGAAACTCTTCAGCAGGACCTGTTGTGAAAGAACAAGGGGTAATGGTTTTAAACTAGAAGGAAGCAGATTCATACTTGATATAAGGATGAAATTTTTTACCATGAGGGTGGTGGAACACTGGAACAGGTTGCCCACAGAGGTGGTGGATGCCCCATTCCTGGAAACATTCAAGGCCAGGTTGGATGAGGCTCTGAGCAACCTGATCTGGTTGGAGATGTCCCTGCTTCTCACAAGGGGGCTGGACTAGATGGACTTTCAAGGTCCTTTCCAACCCTAACTATTCTATGATTCTATAATCCTATACAGGTCAAACTGGGAATATTTGGTATGTTTATAGGTGCAAGGACTGAAATCCTAACATTACTGACACAGTGACAAAAATCCCAGCAGGTGGTGCCAGCACTTCCCTCAATGAAAAAATTGGAATTGAAAAAAAAAAAAAACAAACAACCGGATAGTGAGAGCTTATCAAAGGGAAACTGGATAAAGACTTTAGGCTTTGCAGACTATTTGGTTCAGTAGAGGCCACGAAGTGATGACGCTGGTGTGCGTAATGCCAGGATAAATACAAAAAAACCCATACATTCTCCTTTTTAAAAATATAAATAATTTCAGAAATATGTTTGTTTCTTGGTTGTTTTTAAAACAACTTCTTTTTTTATTTTATTTTTTTTAAATCCACAGAATTTTTTCAGGAGAGTGCCACGTTCAGTGAAAGAAGACAGACATGGCTTTGAAGCAGAGATACTGGTATTGAAAGTAGGATTGTCACCACAAGCAGTATGCCATAAACACATCGAGGCTTAAGCAAAAAATCACTGGTTGAGGTTACACTTTAGTCTTAACCATGGCCAGAAAATAAGTTTTTTAAGTTGATACCTTTACACTAGATGCTGGTTAGCATTTAAAGCTCTATTAAGTAACACTGCTTAACTATTGCAGGGCTTCTGTTGGTTTGTTTGTTTGCCTGTTTGTTTGTTTTTTCTCAAGTCCAACACCAGCAAAATTTCAGAAATGCAGCTTTGATACTCTTGTAAAGGCAAGGGGAGGAGAAAGAACTTTATTCAGATTTAGCCACAACTCTGTGATGCGGCTTTAGAGGAATATTGTCTTAGTTTCTCTGCTTCCCATGGTGTTTTCTACCAGAGGGTTAAGTATTTTCTTCTTTCCCGCTTCATTCTTCACAGATCAGCAGACATCTGAAGCAAAACCTCCAGTTACATCAGCGAGGCCACTTTTTGTCTCAAGGTCCTATTCGAGCGACATGTGAACTTGCCCCATCTCTTACTGCATTTAAGCTATTTCAGCTGGTTGAACTTACAGGCATTTCAGATGATGAAAACATAAGTACAGATTGCTGCTGGTGACTGAAAAAAAAATATATATCAGTTGTTGCCTTTTGCAAAGGAAGCATGTTGGTCAGAGAATAAGCTGCATTCCCAGTAGGATCTTTGAAGCTGACACAAAGCATTTCTAGGAATTATGCATGTTTCTTTCGATAGCAATTCAATGAGTTTCGCTCTCTCTCTCGCCCACCTGCCCAAATCTTTAGCTTCAGTTCGATAGAGTGGCTGAGAACAGCCACTGACATCCTTCCCCAGACATAAATATAAAAAAAAAAAAAACCCTGAGGCCCGATTGTATCTGTCATTTGTACCAACACTCGTGGGCTGCAAAGGCTGAAAACAATCCTCCCCCTCCTGTGCCAGGACCGCACCATTATTGTTGTTCTCGCTGTTTTGTCCTGCGGCAGTGTCCCCAGGATCCCCTGCACGCAGTGCAGAGGGACAGGGAGCAAAACCCAGCCCAAGCCATGAACCGCTTGCAAATCAGTTGAGCAGACAAACAACTGGGAGATTATATTTGTTATTTCCATTTTGCAGTCAGAGAAGCAAGATCTGGGGTCAGTGGCACTGAAGGCAGCCAGAAAGCCTCTGGCAGAGCCAGGAGCTGAGCCCGAAGCTTCTAGGTACCAGCCATCTCTGTTGGCCAAAGGAGTCATTGGTCTCTCCCAAAACAGCTCCTGCCTCTCCAGTGTATGGCTGCTACTCCCTGTTTCTGCTACTTCCCTACTTCCTGGGGCCCCAGGCCTGGCGGGTCGACAATTTTGCGGGAGGTCGGCTGCAGCACGAGGCTCTTCATGGCAGCTCCCTGAAGTTCCCTCAACCTGGGCCAAGGCGAGCGAGGGCACGTATCTGCTCTGGAGGAGCAGCTTCCATGTGTCAAGAGCAGCCAGTGGGTCCCCCACATCCTCAAGGAGAGCAGGGGTATGTCTCTAGTTCCTAGCCAGGCCCAGTCAGCTGCCATTTGCCACCAGTTTGCACAGACACTGCAACTCAGCCTGAGCAGGTGGTTCCCCTCCTCCTCCTCCAGTCCTCCTTTTCATTTGCCCTACAACCCCTTCCATGTAAGCACACTCTGGCATTTTGGGCACTGTGCTGGTTACTTTGCACCTAGGCTGATGCGGCTGTGGAAAGAGGGCAGACTCCCTGCCTTGCACTCCTTGCCCTGTCCATGAGTGCAAGCTCTCCATTGCTGGGGTGAGAGTGTTCCCCACTGCACCACAACAACTCTCCTACATCTGTGCCTCTATCTCTAGTCTGGTCTCATTTTACAACATATAAACTATATCTTCCTCCTTGATTTAATTTTCTTTTCTGCTGTTCTTCAACTTTCTGCTTTTTGCATATCTGATACTTGTATTAGTCGCTTGTATTTTCTATTTATGATCTACGTACAGTTTAATTCCTATTATGTCTATTTGGTTCCTATATAAAGTGAAGTTTTTTGTTGGGGCTGATCCAAAACTGGAAAGAAAATGTCATCGCTTTTTTTTTTCTCCTCATCAAAATCTGAGGTTTCACATTCAACTCTCTGAGTGGGTGAGAGTTTTGCTATTTTCAGAAACATTTTAGTCAAAACCTCCAACTCTGTCGTCCAACAAAATCTGAAATCGTGCTGAAAGTTTTCACTGAAGCTTTGAGTTCCAGCCAGCTCTGCTCTTCTGCTGCAGTTCTAAAATAATGTAACTTTGTGGACATTTCCTAATAAATAGCTGTCAGTTTGGGGGAAAAACAGTCTGTTCTCTTTAAAAGAATTGCCTGCCCTGCAGAGTGCATCTCACACAATAACAATAAGATGCCTAAAAGAAACCAGAAAGATGCCCCAGGTTCAACAGACCCACAATTTGAAGGGAATTTCAAGATTGGTAAACTCTGACAATTAGCAGAGCAAGGCTCTTTGCAACCAGTGTGCATTGTTTCCTGTGTTAGTTATGCGCAGTTAGCACAGGAAAAACACTTTGAAATGTCATCATTAACATCACTCAAAAGATGAAGCAAAACTTCTCAGGAGATAACAATAGCAAAAGCAGGACAAGTTTGGAGAGGTTTTACAGCTTACATTTGGGTAAAACCTTATTTTCTGCTGTATTCATAACCTTGCTTCATTACAGGGTGGCTGAGGTACTCAGAAAATGGGCTGAGAAGATACCTCCCAGCACATGGCAGGATCACCTGGGGGTACACCACAATGGGCTTACGAGGGTTTTGTTACCTCACGGCTTTGAACTTCATCCCTGCACCTCCCCGGCCTGTGTCGCAGCTCTCATATCCATGGTTCAGAGACAGACATCCCACCTGGCAGGCATACAAAATGATATTACTAGTAGATATAAACACACAGGCGTTGCACAGTCGATCATTTTAAGAAGTCCGTGTTGCTATGCACGCTGTTTCCAAGAGGACAGAAGAAGTGAGGACCTTAAATCAGATTATAACAGTCCCAGATATTAAGGCAGCAAGCATGGAAGGTATGATGTCTTCACTGCTTTTCCCGAGTGTGGAAAAAAGATGGATGTGTGATACTCCTCACATACATGCTGAGGAGAACTGACTGCGACAGCAACGAAAGACCCAACTCAGCACTTAAGCACACACCAAATTTCATGAAGGTGCTTAATTGCCATTGTTTTCTGTGGGCTGATTATTTTTTTAAAACCTTTACAGTCCTCTGCCAAACTGACGGACTCAAATCACACCACTGAAGATTCCAAAAGATAGACCATAAGAGCACTTAGCCTAGAGTCCTAGTGAACGCACTATTCCTACCTATAGAAGAAATAACTGGAAGACACTCAAATCTGATCATGATTTTTGTCACGTGAGGGTCTCACTGGGCAAAGCGACGTCCCAGCTCTGCATTCTGCACGCGGCTCTCGTGGCAGCTGCTTACAACAAGAGGGGCTCTATTCCTTCTTGCCCAGGCAGGAAAACAGAAGCATGGTGAAAACATAAGCTACTCAGACAAGATTAAACGCGAGCCATGTAGTGATGAACACCACAAGAAGCATTTAGGTTTCCATTCTCAGGTCTGTGCCCTACTGCCTTGAGTAGATGCCACGCCAGGACTACTGAGCTCACCACCACCTGTATACCCATTTGCATTCCTTGTCCCCATTACAGGTATGGAAATAGGCTGGAGTCCTACCTAAATTCAGCTAGCACAGATTTCTCAGTAAATCTATGAACATGTTTGCAGCTGAATGCAACAAAAGCAGAATTTTCATTACTACTACTGTAAAAGAAGTTGCTAGGACAGGCCGCAGAGCTTTACCACTTCATACCAACCCTTGATCTGACTGACTGTGCTTTCCTCTAAATCAGAAAAAAAAGTCATTTTCACAAATCAGCAGAGGAGTCAGGAGGAAAAGTTTCCATTAAGGCAGAAATTTTCAGGCTATTTCAGGTTCCAGCTTTTATGCAGAAGCAATTAATAAGCAAATACGTGTTATATGTCTGATCTTGGCAAATTCTGTCCAAATCAGTAAAGCACTGTGATTAACTGCACAGGTTGCACTGAGATTAACTGCATGGGTTGCACTGCATAATCTATCTTGTAACAGTTGGAAGAACAGTCTTTTCCCTTGATAGTGCCTGAGTGTCAGGTTCAGGAAGCCCATGTAGATTTGGTGGCCATGCCTTCTCCCCTGACTGAGATTAGCTACCATCTGGTAATGCTTCAGAGAAGAACCTTTCCCCATTGTCACTTCCTTTGTCTGATGGTCTGTAACATTTGACCTCTGCTTCACAGGTCGTGGCCTTCACCTCCTTTCTTTCCAATAGGAATAATGACAGCAGGGTTAAGTTTATATGATACCTCTGTTAAGTGCTACTTGTGAGCACTGAGCTTTTGCAGCACTCCTCCTGTCTTTGATGCTAAAGTTTCTGTTTTGACCTCCTTGCAACATTAAATCAGTCTGCCCTATCTGCCACCAGTCTGGCCACCTGGTTTGCAGGGGTCTGCACTTCTATTTCTCTCTTCTGACTGAAAACCCTGCACTGAACGGGCATCCCGGTTGTCTTTGCAGGGTATTTTTTTTTTTATTTTCCCTCAATCAGAGACTTAAATTCTCTCTCATTACATTATATACCTCTTATTCCTTGTTCCATGTGTAACTGATGGACTAAAGGGCCACCAACCATCAAAACAAGAGACAGTCTCGGCCCCAAAGCACTTCCTTTCTGGTGTCAAACAGGGGACATTTTTAATTTTTGTTTATTAAAGGACTGAATTCCATGGCAAGACTCCCATCAGCTACTGTGAGAACAAGATTTCATGTTAAGTGACTTCCCAAAATTCACGGCAGAATGTTCTAGCAAGACAAGTATGGAGCCCTAGATTTCTGAATGTCTGTCCTGCCTTGTAACATCACAAGTGCATTGCTCCTTATACGGACCGGCACCAGCATCACTGACAAGAAAAGCATTTCCGCAGCAGGCTCCACCATCCTCTTCCAGTGTTGCACTTCCTACTGCTGTGCAGCATCTTCCTGTTCTCATTACACAGACTGAGAAGCTCAAGCTGACAAAGAACTTTTTGCAGTGAATTTAGGGTCCACATAAACAATAAGCTTGGCAGCCTTGGAAGCAGACATCTAGCTTCATGTAAGAGATATAGACATGGGAACAGAAATACAAATGCTCCTTGCATGAATTTGCCAATTCCTGGTCTTGAGCTGGAAGCTCTTCCTGTACAATGATAAGATTTTACTGTCTGTGTGATGGGGCAGGGGATCCTCAGGAGTTCATTAACTCTGTGTCTGATTTCGTCCCAGGGCACCTCTTCCCTGGCTCTCCAAGGTGTGGTTAGCTGTTAGGCTGCGTTCAGTCACGCAAAGATTTTGGTACAGTTCCTGGCTGGTGAAGGCTGGAAACTCCTGAGGCACAATTCACTGCAAAGATGCAATTGAGAGGTACGGCCAGACAGTGCCTTCACTGTGGAGAGGGTCTGCATCAGGTGCGATTTCCTTTCTAGGCACTTTTCAGCCTTGTTTCTCCAACACAGCTATGCAAGTGCCACACAGTCCATTGGAAAAAAAAAGAACAAAACAGTGTTCTCACCACTGTTACTGTCTCTTGATGGACATTTTGCATTTTGTTCCCTGCACTCTCATTGCTAGGAGCTGGGCTGGAATGCTGCTGCCCATGTGGCTGGTGACAGGGGGAAATATCTTTCAGGAATCCTTTCTTATTTTGAAAAGTATTTTCCAAAATATTTTCCAAGTTATTACTGAAGAGGCTTTTAAAATTTTGAAGGTTGCAAAATTGAACTACTTCCAGTCATTTCAACAGACGTGAAACAGCTCAAATTGAATTTTGGAAGAAAAGGCAAGAGGAAGGGAAAAGATAGGAGCCCATTCTCGACATTTTTAAACACCACCAGCTATTTTTCAAACTCCACCGACGGTATCCAGCTCTCCTCCAGCAGCTTCCCGGAAGGCAGTGGAGGCCCGGCTCCACGGCGGGGCCGGGGCCGGGGCCGGGGCCGGCAGGGGGCGGGCGCTGCCCGACGCTGCTGCCGGACGGAGCCGCCGCCGCCGTCGCCCTGGGCGCTTGGGCCTCGCTGGGATGGGGGTGCAGGGAGACTGGCACCTCTGCTCCACGTTCCTGCCGAAACCGCAGGGTTACGTATACACGAGATATATATATATGTAACGGCCTCCAGCTGTAGCGGGATGCTCACTGGCATTGCATCTGGGGATCCGGGGGTTGCAACTACCTGCATCAGCCTGATCTTTGCCTCTCGGTGTGTTCGATGACTTCTCAGCTGAAAAAAAAAAAAAAGATAATTAAATTGTCCCAGCTGAGTCTCCTTCCCAGCACAGCAGAGCGCTGGCCTTGGCAAGGGGCCTCTGGCTACTGCTGTGGTACCAAAAAATAACAGTGAAGAGAGCAGCCCATGGCCGAGACTTTTTAGAGAGACAAGTTTTCTGTGTTCTCGTTTCCATCTGCTTTTCTCCTTCTCTGCTTTCACTCACCTGCTGAAACCTGAGCTGCTGAGATGGATCCTCTTCTGCAACCAGCCTCCCTTCAGCAGAAGACCGCAGCATAAAATGGCTTACCTTTCCCAAAGGGCTCCACTTGGCTGCTGTCGGGACTGGGGGAACTCTTAACAGAGAATGAAGCCCACTGTTTTATTGATGTCTCAGTGTTGGCTGGCATTACGTACAGGCTGACCCATGCCAAGCTGCTAGAATTGCGTATGAGTAACACGAAGCATGCAAAGATTTACTTGTCACCTTAACTAGGGAATGCCCACTTAAAGATACTTACGTACATTGTACACGAGATCCTTTTTTGCCAGTGTGGATAAGATGACATTTTCTCTGCACATCCAAGAATATAAAAAACCTAGGGGAAAATATTCCAGGGCATCTCTCTTTGGATTTAGCATTTACTGTAGCATTCAGTAGTTAACCACACAGCTAATAAAAGAATGTGCAGTAATTCATTTTTAATGACCATTTCCTGGGTGTGGTAAGTGGTTCTGTCGCTTTAAATTCTTATGCAAATAAAATCAGGCTAATCATCTTAAATAGGTAGCTGTAGCTGCGTCAGCCTATTCTGAGCTGGCAGGACAGCCACATAATACTTGGAATTCTCTAAATTGTTTGTGTCAGTGGGATATCAACAATCGGCATAATAATAATGATAATAGGCATGTGTTTGCTTGCAAAGAAATTATTGCATAACTAAGGGCCTCATTAAGGGTTTTCAATACCTCAGAAGAATGCCCCTAACTTTCTGATTGTTTTCATCCTATTAATACCAACATCACACAAGCCACTCCCCAAGAGACTTCTAACAAGCACGTTGTTTTAATCACTGGTTGGTTAGGAAATTCAGATGCAGCAACATATTTGAAATGAATTAACAGTGCAGTTATGCCTGGAGTGCTTTGATTACAGAGAAGAGTGCCTGCTTATGAGACTGCCATCTCTCCAAAGTAATGCTCTCTCATTCCGGCTTTCTTGGATCATGCAACGATGCTCCTAGTGTGTGTCCAGTCATCCCGCATAAGTGGTAGAGAAACAGTGATTTTTAAATGTAAACCTTGTAGTATTTCTACAAGATCCCACTAAAAAAGTGAACAGTATCAACACAGCCCCACGCTAGCAACACAGGAAACGAAATGACAGCTCTGTGGCACTCAGGCAAGATCACCCACATCAAGAAGTCCAGGGCATCGTAGTCACAAGCGCCCTGCAGGTTTGAGAAGTTCTAGGGAGTATCCATTCCCACAGCACGTGTCACAAAATGCTCCGTCACCCAAAACAGTCTGAATACCTTTGCCATCAAATCATAGAATCTACTGTGCCACAGGGAAAGAACCAGAGAGATGAACAGCATAACCAGATTTCCAAATCACATGCTTGCAGAGATTTTATTAGGTGGAGATGCCCAGACAACAGGGCAATCTGGAGGATGCCGATAGCCCTGAGGACACCTTGTACACTACTGAGACTGGAGTCTCTGCACACAGCCACAACGTGGCTGCATTATTATATGAGGCAGGCCTGAGACCTGCAGGGTTGGATCTGCTTTTCCACTTATGAGCCCAAAGCCTGCGTCTTTAGTATTTCTTAAGATGGCAGTAGATAATCTAGGATGCCAACCGCAACCTCACTGCAAAGCAAGGAAAACAAAAACAACTCAATAATCCCTGCCAATGTGACCTAGGGCAAAATTCCTTCCTGACCCTAGATTTGATGATTGGTTTAACCCAAGTATGTGAGCCACACCTGCCCACAGGTACTTGAGAAATTTTCCAATACCACTACAAGCATAAGCATGCTTGTCCAGCCTCCTTTTTTACAGCCAGGGCAACACCAGTGCTTCAAAAGAGAAATTAAACTCTGCAGTGCAGGTGATAAATCTCAGCAATTGTGAAGATGATTTCTTCCCAGTCCTCAGGCAGCCAGCAGCAACAAGAAGCATGTGACTGACACAAGATACAGTACAGAAAATGGCAGCTGAGCCACCTTTGAAGTCCTTTTCCCCCCTCCCCATCACAACCTTGAGAATGACAACAAATCAGCCCCCACATCCCCCAGCCATGTCCTGATCCACTTCCCTCTTGCAAATACAAAGCAAAGGGATGAATCAAAACTACCTGACAGGGAAAGTAAAACAGCAACCTGGAAATAGCTGAATGAGCCAGTGCTACGCTAGCTTGCTGCCAGCCCTAGTCCTGTACCACCAGCACAACTTGCTCTAGCGTCTTGTACCAGCCCTCCTGTTGCCACTGTCAGTGGTCATAGATGCAGCCACCTGGCATCTTCACCACTTGTTATGCTTCACAGTGCTGATGGAACTGGTTGCTGCCCCACTCACCTGGTTTGCTCTTCTGAGGCATGCAGACAGTGCTCTCTGAGTTATTCATAGAATCATAGAATCATAGAATGGCTAGAGTTGGAAGGGACCTTCAAAGGTCATCTAGTCCAACCCTCCTGCAAGGAGCAGAGACATCCCTGACTAGATCAGGTTGCTCAGAGCCTCATCCAACCTGGCCTTGAATGTTTCCACGGGTGGGGCATCCACCACCTCTCTGGGCAACCTGTTCCAGTGCTCTACAACTCGCATTGTAAAAAAATTTTTCCTAATATCCAGTCTAAACCTACCTCCTTGATAAAACCATTACCCCTTGTCCTATCACTACAGGCCCTACTGAACAGCCTCTCCCCATCTTTCTTGTAGGCCCCCTTGAGGTACTGGAAGACCGCTATCAGGTCTCCCTGGAGCCTCCTCTTCTCCAGGCTGAACAGCCCCAACTCTCTCAGCCTCTCCTCATAGGAAAGGTGCTCCAGCCCTCTGACCATCTTTGTGGCCCTCCTCTGGACCCTCTCCAACTGGTCCATGTCCTTCTTATGTTGGGGGCTCCAGAACTGGACACAGTACTCCAGGTGGGGTCTCACCAGACCCCACAAAGTCTCCATCCAGACTTTGTAGAGTCCAGCTGTCAGGTCAATGCTTACCTCCAGAGAGGCACAGTTTACACCAGGGCTGTGCTACACAGTCAAAGTAGAGACCACAGCCCCTGTACGATAGAGAAAGCCTGGGCAGGGCCCTCTTCCTGCGCTGTTGCATTCAGCCAAAGACCTCAGGGTTCTCCTCAGAACCTTGGTGCACCCTGTGCACTACTTCAGCTTTGTAGGCAAAAGCAACTCCAAAAGAGTCTTTAGCACAAGTACTCTCAGATAAACTTCTACCGTCTGCTGTAAGGTTACTGTCCTGAGGATTCCTTGACTGCAGTATAGACTGTGTTGAGCTTTACTGATAGACACACTGGGCACAATTTTTCTGTCCATTCATATGCAGCGTGAATAAGAGCATTGTGTTTGCTCCAAATTAACATCCTAGCAGAAGTGTGTGAAAAAGTAGCATAACCGCACACAGCTAGAGTTTGGCTGGTCCAGTCAGTTCCTCACTTATGCCAACAGGATCCAACAGACAGTTTCCTCCACAGAGGGCATGGAGTTGGGGTTTCTCTACTTTCGAGTCCTTCTCAGCCTCTGCTCCACCAGCATCTTTGAACTGATTGCAGATAGGGCCAGATTCTCTTCCCTTTGAAGTTAGAAGCAAAACTGCTTTTGTCTTTGCTGCTGAACGGGCTCAGTCCCTGTGATGTCTATGGGATGCAGGCTCCTAAAAGCCCAAGTCACATGTGAAACTGGTACTTCAGCTCCAAGGTGAGGTGGCTGATTTTGAAAGTTTCTGTCCTCTGTTCCTCAGTTAAGGCACTTTGACTGCAGACAGCTCGTGGGACAGACAATGTGTAGCTCATTTACACCTTTGTTCCTTGTCCTTCTCCTCAGCCTGAACTTGCCAAGGATTCCTAGCACGTAACCATGTCGTAATTACTACAGGTCTTGTACCACCAGCTGTGAACTTGCAATACAGCCATTACAATAAATGATAATGATAACAACAACAAGCATATTAATGTTTTATCATTCTCTCAGTTTTGGTTACACTGTGTCTGAAGGCAATGCATAAATACCAGCCTAGCTGTGCTTTTACCACCTCTGCTCCTTAAATGGAATATAGCCCTCTCTTTCATCTTAAGTTAAAATGGATGTATGCACATTAGCATAAAAATACACAAAGCAGATAGGCAATTACAGCAGTTTGTGATAACTGGAAGATCTGTGTTCTGTACTTGAAGCCTGTCAAGCTGTATTTAAAAAAAAAAAAAAACAAACTGGCTGCATATTTGTTTTTAAACTTTTATTCTGAAGGCCTAGGATAAGGTCAGGGCTAGGGGTAGGAGCAAGGCTGGGGAAAGAATTATGGTTAAGGATAAACACATTCAGGACTTCAGAAGTGAGACAAAATGGGCACGCGCAGTTCTCCTTAAGTCATCAGGGATCTCTGCTGGTAACCCCGAATATGCAAGAGAGACCAGATGCCTGGCAAATAGAAATTGGATCATACTATTAATGAAGCCGTAATTTTCATATGCTTTACAAACCAGGTTGTGTGTTATAGCCACAGGCAGGAAAATCATAACCTCCCGATCAGTGCAAGGGGGTTTGGGAAGCAGCCCCACGCTGATTGTTACGCACAGAGTATAAGGTGTTTGAACTCAGTTCCACCTCAGCCATGGACTTGCTACAGAAACTTCATCAAATCCCTCACCCAGGCTTCTGCTTTCCTCCCACCTTTGATCTGGGTTTATTTAGTCTGAAAGCTTGGGAACAGGCACTGTCTCTTAACATGTGTCTTCTTCAGCGCTTGGCATGACGAGTTCTGATTTCACAAGGAGACTCTACGTCCTGCAGAAAACATAGACAAAAACTGTACTAAAAGAACATTGTTTACACTGTGATTATCAGTAACACTTTGGTCCAACAGTAAATAAAAAGTAGGCAAAGTCATCTGCCAGGCAGGAAAGGGGAGAGACTCTGCCTGCCCTCCCTCCCTCCCTTTACCCCCATTTCCACTGCTTGGACAATCAGCATCCTCCCTTTCAGACACATGGCCGTGCCAGTTTAGTAAGCCTGGTTTTGTACCTGTTTCTCTGGGATTTATTTATAGGTAAAACCCTACAAAATCTATGTCAGGATCCTACTTATCAGCCTCACCAGGGAAGAGTTTTACACCTAGAATACCTAGGACTGCAGCACGCATCTCCAGGGCTTTGCCTTCCGGACCACCTGTGTTCAATCTCAGCAGAAATACACTTCAATCATGGAAGCTCAGGAATGACTTCTGCATGCTGTGTCAGCAGGCCTAGGATGGAAAACCAAGGCCAGCTGCCTCTGTAAGAAGCTGCCACCAGATATCCCCAAGGGAACACTGCTCTGAAGTGAAGTTTCATGCTGCTCTGAGGGAGCACAAGAGTCCACGTTCGGTGGTATTGTGGGAGATTCCAGGAGTTTCCTGAAAATCATGAGGAAAGAACAAAAGGATTTCTAAAGCCATTTCTGTACTAGCTGAATCTATCTGATATTCTTTAGGATACAACAGGAATTCCCATGTAAAAACTTGCCTTGGGTAGATTTCAAAGATCCACCATAACATAGGAAAACACAAATACAGGTCATAATTTCTTGATCCTGTAACATCAGTAACAACAGCAGCAATGTTGTGCTCTGAAGACGTACTCAGTGAGGTCAACAGACCCTATTTGGAGCGGAGACTGTTACTCCATTGAAGCCAGTGGAGTTATTTCTGTGTAAGCAAGAGGAGAAACTGGCCAGTTTTTTGTCCTGTGGAGTTGAGACACCACTAAGAACACTGCTGTCTCCTGCTTTCTCTGCAGGACCACAGGTAACGCTGTGGTGGCAACAACAGCCACACAGAAACTAAACACATAGATTGGACAACAGAGAAAAATAGCATGTCTCAAAGATAATACCTGTGATGAAGTCTTTAGCAACTGAGTCTTTCAGGCCCTGCATGAGTAGCAAGCTATCAACTTAGTGCCTTACGCACTGAGATGTTTCTAAGATAATGTCTTCTTAGAAAGAGATCAAATGCGAACCTGTTTTGCACAGCTGTGTCTTGCACTGGTGCTTCCAGAATTCTGCAGGTCGCTCTTCTTTGTTTTGCTGCAGATTGTACAGATAAATGTCTCTCATCAGATGCTTCTTAGAGGCCCTTTTACTTGGAGCAGGATATTTAAGGCATCAAATTGTATCTTGTGGGAGTTGTGGGATTAGGCCACAGAGGAGTTTATATTATGTGTCCTAAAAGACCAATAGCATTTTCTGTTTTGTCTGTTCACTTAGCTGTGAAATAGTGACTTGCTCCACCAAATTTTGGCTTGAATTAGCAATCATTTGCCTTAATTTGCTTTCCTAGACTATCACATCCCATGTGCTTCATGCTAGGATGGTATACTATACTCATCATTTCCTGATGCAACAAATAGATGGGAGCAAGAACAACCCAGCATGAGAGACTAAACACCAGGATTCAGTATCTGGTCTTTTCAAACATTAGGCCTGAATAATCAGTTGGTTGACTCTGGACTTCACTCTTTGCTTTGCACACAGTTCAAAGCAGGAAAACCACGATCCCTCTGGATCACTAAAGGCCTGCCCCAGACAATTACTCTTTTCCCCTTATGCAAGATATTAAGCTTCTGGCTCTTGCCCTGCCAGACCAGAGTCTGGTGAATGGTTATGGCAATTTTTGTGGCTGATGAATTATTCTGTGGAAGAATTCTTGTACTATTACTATTATTTATTATTTGCTGAGTGCTGGCAACATGCTTCCCTCTCGAAAGAGAGACTTGACATGGGAAATCTTCTTTATCTGCATATGCACATGAATATGCCGTCACTTCTACCTCAAATTCTAATGAGGGGTCATTTCTCTGTGAGTTTCTGCATGAAGTGCCCCTACAGGAGTAATGCCTGGATGGAGAGACAGCCCAAGAGGGTACGTATGGACTTGATCAAGAACATTAGTGTCTATCTTCTGGAATGAGTGCTCTCATGTGGGAGAAATTCATCAGACCCGCCTCCTCCAGCTGTGTGGAGCAGCCCTAAGCAGGAGCCACATTTTGTGCAGTCATGACAGACTGCGTGCCAGATGTAGCCACTCTGCCCATTTCCTGGCTGACGCCAAGAACAATGGCAATCCCATTGTGTGCTTCTCTTGGAGGAGATACTGTGGTCCCACAGCTCTTGGAGACCAAAATGAGGAACAAGGAATGGTGGGAACTGGAACAGCTTTTACCAGCACAGGCTTCAGATTACGCCTGCTGTAATTTTAGAGTACTGTGCTCAAAACCATGTATGCCCCATGGACAAGACCTGCTGTTGTTCACGGCAGAGCTCCCTTGATCCTTCTGGACTTGTAAGTGACAGCCTAAAAGCTCTAGGGGAGCTCTCTTTAAACCCAAACTGGAATCCAGTATGAACATGAATAATACAAGCTGCACATTAGCCTCTAATATTTATTTTGATATTGAAGTACATTTATCTTAGCCTTTCCCTAAACATCCTCAGCAGTCTTTCACTGAAGTGGGAAGAGCAGCACAAGAAATACCGCAAATACCAAGGTAATGTTATGTTTTTTCTAAAGCAAACTTGGCAGATTTTGAAAGGACACCCACTGTGGCAAATTCCAGGCTTCAGTAAAACCTTTTGATAATGAAAATATGAAATCTCAGATATTGATAATGGAGGCCAGATTCTATGTTTTGTTGTGGCCTTTTCAGATTGGGGCAGAAAAGGAACCATACAGCTTTGCAGCAATGGAGCGATGGGAGAGAAGCTCAGGGACGTGCCCTCCCCTACAGCTCCTTAAACAAGAGGCAGACCAGGGAGATACGGAAATGTGATGGGAACACATAACTTTGGCTGGCAAAACAGCTTATGAGGGACTGGTACAAATTGGCTAGGGAGGGATAAAGAGTATTTTATCTTTGCATCACCACCCTACCCAACCCAATAATTTCCAACGGGACAACGCATGGACATCGGGCTGTATGGAGAATCTGGCCCCTGAACGGCTTATTAAATATTTTAGAAAACTTTCAACTTTGTTAATTCTACCACTTACTCTCAGGGTAGGGATGCTTGCGAATACTTGCTCCCTCCTTTTTAGGCAAACAGATGCAAATGCAGCACATTATCAAAATGGAGACAATTTAGGGAGAAGACTGGGGAAAACCTTCTCAGGATGAGATATATTTGCCTGCTGAGGAGCGTCAGTGTATAAAGAAGATGCTGCATTTGAATCACCAAGGACTTCAGTGTGTAAAATCCTAGAGCCCATGCTAGGGCAAAAGAATCCTGCCTTGACTAGATGTGGACAGTCACTCTGCGTGCCCTCACGAATTTTTCTCTTCCAGACCACACCATGTAGACAACTCTGAGGAGGAAACCTCTGTCTCTGTTCCCTTTTGTACAAGGGCCATTGTATGCATGCTGAAAGTAGGCTGTGTTTGAGCTGACTGGAGATAAACCAGTCCCTTTACATCCATCAGCATGTTTGTTTTCACTTCTACCTAGCCACGGGTACCATAGTGAATGTTTCTAAACAGCAGATTACCAGAAAGCAAGAGGTGAGGTTGCAGCCAGACTGCGGTTTCTTCTCTCTCTCTTTGAGGCAGAGAGCATTTGTAACCACTTTCCTGTCTTCACAGAGCTGCTGATGACTGCATCTTCTTGGAATTTGCTTGCTCGTGCTGGCGCACAGCGGCAGGCAGAACCACCGCAGCTGCCGGGGGCTCGCAGATTGTCTCTTTTCTCCGCGGCTAGCCAGGGTCACTCTGATTTCTGCTTCCTGGGAAAGGGAGCCCAGTGGCATATGTGTGATCTAGCTCCAGCTAAAGTTACAGCAGATAGCAGAGCCCGAGGAGGGGGTGAGGGGAAGTGGAAGTGAAGAGGAGATTAACTCTGCTTGAAGCCTGGCGAGGAGCTGAACCACGCTGCAGCAGCTGACGGGCGGCGGGGTGGGTGTGGGACATTTGGCCCTTACCTCTTCACATCAAAGCTCTTGAGAAAAAAAAAACAGCATCCCAAGAATAAGGAAGGGTAATTCAACAGTGTCACAGTGCCTCTCCTACGGAGAGCGAGCACTTCTAACAAAAGGCAGCTGAGCAGGGCAGGGGTGACTGAATGCAGCTTAGGGACGATGTCTTGGGGTTGAACTTCCTATGAAATCATTGTGTGGCCTCAAAGGTGCAGGGCTTCTCAACCTCTCCCCACCGTAGCGGCTGGTCATGGACTGAGGCAGAAGCAGTAGTGCGCAGAAGACGTGGAGAGGCTGGCTGTTGCCATCGGCACACCAGGTCAGGTCTCAGCTGGGATGAGTCCTTAGCCCCATTGGCAGGAGGGCTTTCCCATTTCACTCCAGGTGAAGATTTGACTCACCTCCTGCGGTATCCATTCAGTAAAGCCGCATAACCTCTATTTGGAAAAGCATGTCCTGAGGAGTTCCCCCTTTTTGGATGAAATCTGCCTTGCCTCTGATCTATCTGTCTCACTAATCTAGCCTTCCGGGACATAGCTCTCTTTATCGCTACTTCCATCTAAAGCTGATCTAACCATAGTCTATTCTTTTTTTTTTTTTTTTTCTTTTTTTTTTTCCCTTTTCTTTGGTTTGACCAGTGTAATTATATCCAGTCAGAAATACGTGTGCTTGCGCTGGTGCTGCTCCCTGGTGGGAAGCTGCTAGAGGATGCAGGCTGTTGATGCCCAGAGCAGAAGTCAGGAGGCTGGGTGCTGTGGACCACCTTTTGCAGCTTCTTCTGACCAGGCTGCTTGCGTGGGCTCCTCACAGGCTTTGCAATGACTTGTGCAGCCCACAGCCTCTGCAGAGCAGTGGCTTGTGATACTTAAATGACTGCTTGGTTTTGCCCAGGCCTGCACAGCCTTTAAGGTGTTTTTGCTTCTTCACACAGTCTCTTTAACCAAAAGTGCCAGGGCTCTTCTCACTAATCTGTTAGCCATTGTAGCCTGACGCTTTCTGGGACGGATTGTATGAAATGTGAGTGTCCCTGTCTCTCTGGCTGATGACAGCCCCTCCCTTGTGCCAGCATCCTTGCTTGGACAGCTGTGTGGGAGTCAGATCTGGGACCTGATCCATTGACAAATAAACCTGGGGTAGTAAATTATTTGTTTTCAGCCAGGTTAGTTCCGTCATTCAGCTGACACTGCTGCAGCTTGAGATCTCACAGAACTATGACACGGGCAGTGGGAATAAGCTACCAGCGCCAAGGGAAAGAAGGAGACAACCATCACTTTTAAAGACTTCCTGGCTAAAAGCCATTCTACCTTGGCTGCAAACACCCTGTCCTTGCCATCATCTTCTTTCTGAATACCCTGAGTTCTGATTCCTGCTTCCACTCTCCATGGAGTCCCATCTGTCCTCCCCCATCCAGCCTCTCTATACGGCTCTCTCCCCCCTGTGTTTAGATCTTCTGCCTCCTTGCCTTAGACCTTGGCTTCTGATGTGCAGTTTTTCTCATTCTTTTCCCAGTGAATTACTCCCTGACAGTTGAATATCACTATGGCTTACACAATTAACTTACACAATTAACTTAAGTACTGGCCAAATTTTCTGCTGTTCTCTAAGAAAAACAACCCCAGACTTTTAGGACAAGAGAAAACTTGGTCCTACCATAACAGAGTAGAAGACAGTATGAGCGATTAATGCAAAGAAATGAAACAGAAGGATAAGATACCAAAAAAAAAAAACCCAACCCCAAGCACCAGGACACTGGGCTAAACACACCTCTACTGCCAAAAGATAGTGTCTGTGTCTCCATCAATACATACTGATGACATATGTTGCTGATAAGCGCAACGGGGAAACCAAGATGTTGCCCTAAACAGCACGTGGGAACTTTCTGCTTTCTCATTCTCCAAGCAGTTTTACAAGTTTTCTGCCTTTGAACACTCAGGGCCTGATCCAAAGCCCCGCGAAGTCAACAGAAGGAATGCCAATGATTTCAGTGCCTCTTGGATCTTGCTTGCCTGCCCTGGCCCCTGGAGGAGAAAGGGAGGCAGAGTTGTTAGGGGAAAAATAATTCTCATGCTTCAAGAATTTTTTCTGGATTCCTCGGGGCGTGTCAGGCTCACAGCATGCCAGCAGCTGGAAAGTGCACACTCTGAGTGCTCTCCTTTGCCATAACCTCCCATCGCTAATCGGATGAATAAAGGACCTTTGCTTCATCTGACTTGCTCATAATGCTATCGGTGCAAGCCTTGAATACCCCTCTTGAATTGCAAAGTCACTGCATGGTTTTTACTCGAAGTGCTCTCAGCCTGGGAAAAAAAATAAAAAGTGTTGTCCACTAGATCAAAACACTGTGATCTCTTTAGAAAAGTACCTTTAGGTCTTGAGAATGGGAATGAGTGAAGGAAGCATCCTCTTTTTACTCCATTTCAGCCTTAAGTCTCAATTCAGATTGATGGAAATATATCTGCCTGTTTTGGGGGGCAGAACCTAATTCTGGATCATCAAAGACAATCTCCAACTTTGCTGCCTGCTTGCACTAGAAACCTCTTGAGATTTTTGTTAGCATACATGATCTCCACTAGCACAAGCAGCAAGTAAAGAAAAAAAACAAAACATTTCTAAGAGTTTGAGAACCAGACAGAAAAGAGCAGATTAAACGTAAAAAATGTGCCAAGTGAAATGTCAGACAGATATATGTCCTTTGCACATCAAAGACTGCAATACCCTGGAAGGCAACAGCCACCGCAATTCTGCTTAACCTCTAGTGGGTAAGGAGAGGAATTCAGGTGTGACTCATGCAGGTGAGTTAAACTGCAAGCTAAGGGCTGCTCCACTCTTGGAGTAAAGTGGTTAGTAAAGGCACAAGTGCTGGAGGAGGGGCACACGAAAACTCTCTGCTGGCTTTTCAGAGGTGAATGCTGGTCCTCTCTGAAGTCTAGGATCATTTGGAGCCGAGGCACGATGTTGGGAGCACTTAACATCTTTCTGATTGTCCTCTTGACTTCTTGTAAAAGGACTTGCCTCCACAGGGCTGCTCTAATCTATGGCCAGAGCACAGGAGGTATAGCTAAAGGATGCTGAAGGACAGATAAACTAAGAAAAGGGAGGAATTTCAGTTCAGGAATTTGTAAACAGCTGAGGAAGGAGTTGAGTGTAAAGCCTCCTCAAGTCAGATAGACCTCCTCTGCAGCAGCATATGTGTCTGCACTGGAGCAGGAGGCACACATGGTCAGTGCTCTCTTGCTTCAGTTCTTCCATGCACACCTTCCACTTTAAGCAGGAAAAGGGAATGGGGATGTGTGAGACCGTATGCCTATGCTAACACAGGCAAGGTCTAAATCCCACTTGACTATGCCACTGATACTGATACCAGCGACAACATAATAACCGGGATCAGACAGCACTGGCCCCACCACGTGTAGGCATGCTGGTGGGCCTGTGTAAAACAAGGATAAGAGTGTGTCAAAACCTGAGTTTACAGCTGGAGAGAAAAGGCCAACTAGCAGAAACAGGGGCTGTGGTGTGCAAAAGCGACACTTTGCTGGTGTGTGCACGTGTGAGCAATGAATTGCACAAGTGTAATCTGCTCTGTGTGTGTGTATGTGTGCGTGCGTGTGTGCACATGCACGCATGCATGAGACATGCTTTGGCCTTCAGCATTTTGGAAGACTTTTTTCTGCTTTTGCCAGCATGGGAAGGCTGCCTCCCACTGCTCACCACACCACCCTCACCCCTCTAGTGCTGGCCGGGGGAGCCTGCTAATGTTTCAGCTGCATCCATCTAACCAATGCGAATATTTAAAGCTGTTAAATTGATGGGCTGAGTAAATAGGATTAGCTCTGTGTGCGCAAGGGAGGAGCGCCACTGCTTGCACTGATAGGAAGACAAGGGGGAAGGCTGACGAGGAGAAGATTGCTTTCAAGCCCACAAGAATATGCTATATGGGAGGTACACAGATAGCTTCCAGTCTGCCAGTGATTGGATTAGACATGCTCTTAAATGTGAAGTGCCTATACAAGTCTGAGGCTTAGCTGGTGCCGGTCTGCTGAGAACCTGCCGAGATGCTCCCCGAGGATTGCTGCCACCCCAACAGGCCCTGGAGACGCCTGACTGTCAGGGGCCAGAAAGCCCCTGCTGCTGGGCCCTGTCTAGCCCACCGTCCCAGGCATCAGATCTTTAACCCGCTCCCAGTGAAAGCTGAGATCCTTTGCCTCCATCTGTTCACATGAGATGGCTTTACAATTGCCCCTGTAACCTACCAAAAGAAAGCGTGAAGTGATCTCTCATTGCCTGGTGGAAGGAAATCTCTCCCTCCCTCCATCTCCCTCTCCTCCATTTTTTCTTCCAGATGAAGAATTTGAACATATTTCATGGTCTGTTTAAAACATAAAGTGGGTTCTTGACACAGTTTTTGAAGCCGTGCTTCTGTGGGTGTTGATGATTGTCACTAACCGCAATGTGAGCCAAATGCTTTCCTTTTTCCCCAAGCTTTGATAATATCTCCAAGAACTTTGGCTGCTTTTTAATTAAGTCAATTTCAGAACCAAAACTCTAATAAAAGAGGCTACACCTGGCCTGTTATGTAGGATAGCGGTGAGCAGAATTGGGTGAGACCTTTCTTCCGTTTATAAAAAATAGCTCCAAATATTTTTAATTGGAGCAGAAAAAGATCTGAGCAAAAATATTGTGGTTGCTGAACAGAGGAAAAATGAAATTAATTTTCCACCTGCAAATCTTTTGCACAGTGTGCAATTGTGATAACTGGGGTTTATTACATGGGTATTATCCTTTACTTATTTTCTAGTCAGTAGAAAAATATTGGTGAGGAAAACGTTTGTTTAACACCTATTTTGACAGTGATTAGGCAGCATTCTGATGTCCGTGTGCTCACTCTTAATTAAACACTGGCCTTGTTTTTTAAACAAATGCTTGTCGTAATACTCCATAGAAGTAAAAGTTATACGTCTTTATTTTCTTTTTTCTTATTTTTGTTTATTCTGGCTGGAAATAACAGTATCTCACCTGTGAGCTCTAAGCTGCAACAATAATTTGGATTAATAGAAATAGCTGAGAAAAATACAGGAAGGACCGTGACCTCTGTAGCCCATTGCAAAAAAAAATTACTCCTGTTTTAGACAGGGAGAAAAAGGAGAAAAAAAAAAAGTGAATTGACCTCAAGAACTGAGTTACAGATCCTGAAGTCAAGTCCAGGTGTTGGTACTGACTTCTAACCCACTGCTCTGACCTGTGTTAAAGGCAGGTCAAAGCATAAGGCAGGAGTACGGCAATTCCTTATAGGCACAACCAAAACTGAAGTGCAGCATTTCTCTCTGCAGGAAAGGGCTGAGCTTCCTTATCATCACTTAAAAGCTGACTGAGAAATATATCTAGACTTTAGGGATCCATTAATGTCAGAATAATATCTAGCTATATATACAGGTGTGATATATAACATACATGCTCCTAGTAACCAATATAATAAAGAGAATGCAAGAACTTTCAAATGTAAGGAAAAAAAAAATTACAATGGGGGTGGTGGAACACTGGAACAGGTTGCCCAGAGAGGTGGTGGGTGCCCCATCCCTGGAAGGCCAGGTTGGACTGGGCCCTGAGCAACCTGATCTGGTTGGAGATGTCCCTGCTCCTTGCAGGGAGGTTGGACTAGATGACTTTTAAAGGTCTCTTCCAACCCAAACCATTCAATGATTCTATGATGAAGCTTCTTCACCTTGTCACCGTGGTACCCACAAATAAGGTACATCATAGGAGGAAAAGAAGCTGGTCAGGGTGCCCCCTGGCCCGTGGTGGCTGGGGAGGAGACACCAGCATCTCTCAGCTGCAGAGACCAGGCATGATCTTGTGGCTCTAAGGATGAAGGGCTCAGGTTGGCCCACAGCCAGTCTGCTTCTGACACTGGGAAGAGAGGAGAGGGAAAGCAGAAGGGAAGATGCAAGTTACTGAAGTCCAGCCTCCCAGCCCAGCAGCAGCTGCTACCTTGTCCTCTCCCCCAGTAACCGCAGCAGCAGAGGCTATCGTGGCTCTTTCGTATCAGCAAAGCAGGCAGCAAGGTTGCAGCTATTTTGCACACACACCTTGCACATCCCAGCTTGTAGCCCTGTGTAACAACCTGCTTTGCCTGTGCCTGGGAGTGCTTCATGGGGCACCCTGTTTGAAGGTCTGCACACTAATGTGGTAGGAAAACAAGTCCTGAGCCAAGAGAATATCTCATTTAGGTGACACAAGGGAAAATCTGTCTCATTTTTTGTCTCCGCAGCTAACAAAGCCTGCCCCAGAAATGCCTCTGCACTGAGTGACAAGTGCACCTTTTTAAATGAGTCAGTGATTCACAAAAAGGAAAGGGGAGGGATGTTCTTCTGAGGCCTGATCCCATACCCCACGTGCAGATCCTTCCACTGGCATCCATCGGTATTAGATGCCCTGTTTCCCCCAAGCCCGCATGGACACCTGGACCTCTCTGTGTTCCTATGTTGGAGCAGAGGGCAGGGTGCACCAATCTGTGGATCATCCCATGGGGACTTGATTCTGATCACAGACCAGTTTCAGAGCATCAGAACTGGGTTGAGCTCATTGCTTACTCCTGCTTCATAGTTGTACATCTAAAAGCTGAATCCAATCTTCCATTTTTTAATTTCCCAGATATTGGCATCTCCTGATACTTGAGACACATTTCTTACTGTAATGGTGGGTTAAATTTCAGGTGCCCAATGGTCACTGATAGACTGATGGTGACATTGTTGCGAAGAGTGGGTCCCAAGCAGTTTCTCCACAGATCAGGTCTCTGCTTCTGAGATCATGAATTATCTCCCCATTAATTTAGGAGCTGTGGTGACGACATGTTTGGTTGTACTGTTTTCCTGGTAGGCATGGGAATATCTCTGTCAGGCCTGATTGTATTATCTTGTGCTGGAAAATGAATGCAGCTATCTAAGCATTCCTCATCCTGTCCTGGGAGTTTGTGTATATCTGATACCCACTGCCATTTCTCTTTATTTTCTTCCTTATGCTTCTGCTCAGGTAGCTTCTCAGTCGCCACCCTCATTCCATTTCTCTGGCAGTCTCCACCATTTAGGCACATCAGCTGCATTTACTCCCATCTAATTCAGCACCTCTAGCCATTCAGTTGTGGCCAAATTCTCAAAACATGCACGTTGTGTTGTCCTTTGAAGCACGTTTGGGCATCAAAAGAGCCTCCTAGCCAGAACCTGATCACTGGGAGAAGCTTTAGACTGTCTACCTCCCAGGAAAGAGACAGAATGGAGCAGCACTCCACCTCACTCAGCTGAGGATCAACTCTCATCCTCAGGCCCTAGAGCTGTGTCCAGTGCCCTTGAACCACTATGTACATTAGGCTTTTAAAAAATTTCTGTCTAACAAGCAATAACACCCCTCACCACCTTCTTCTGAGTAATAACTCTGTATTAACATCCACTCTTAACATGAGATTTAATTCCCCTCCTTTCTTTTCTTTCTACCAAGTTTAATCTTAACCAATAAGCTAATAGAACAATGTAGAAAATTGATCCTTTCTGTACAAACTTGTGTTTCTAAGCACTCCCTGGTCATTGTCTCTCTTCACCAGACCTATATGTGGACACGTGTTACTCGGCCATTCCTCTGTGGCCATCCATCCCTCCTTCTGATTTGTCTCACCCCACTCAGCCCAGCCCCTCTGCAACAGAGAAGTCAGTCTGCAGCAGGCAGAGGTGCGTCTCTGCACAACAGGACCACTTCCTCCAATGACTGCAGTCTTAATTCCCCTGCACTTCCTGACGCCATTTAATCTGAAGACTACCTACTTCTTTCTGGAGACTGAAACTGCTGAATGCTCTTCTAGTTGAAAATCAACCTCTGACTCCACCCAGCTTATTCTGTCTTAGCGCTGTTTCCATTTCTTTGTTTGAATAGCACCAAAAGTACCTCAGAGGTCCCCTGAACTGACTCCATTTTTTTTTCCTTCTCTGGCCTCATTAAAGCTGTTCTTGATTTTATCACTTCTTCCTGCACTTGTGCACTTGAATGTTATGTAATTAGATCAGATAACCTATTCAAACAAAGTAAGAGGAAATTAGAGATGGAAAGGCTTCTTTAGATCAATGAGACAAGCCTCACTCCCTTGGGAAGAGGGCAGGAAAGGAACATGCACTGCTAGCTCACCCAAGTGGTGTGGTGTTCATTTCTCCCTTGAGAACCAGCTCCAGTCTCACATCTCGCTACTAGGAAGCATTCCCTGATACTTTACACAGCACTTCCACTGCTAAATTCATTGGCCCACACTTAGTCTTGCTCTTCACCACTCAAAATAGTTTCTAAAGGGTCATTTACCCTCTAAAAATACTTGTTTATACCTACCCTCATTGTTATTCATCTGAGCTTTATATTCCCTGAGATCAACAATGAAATCCTCCTACTGGCTTCAGTGGCCTTTTTGTTGTTTTTTTGTTCTTTCCTCCTAAACCAAGGGTACATCTTTCTAATGCACATCTTTCTAACGTACCTCTCTCCCTCTCTCAAAGGTACCTATGCAATTTGCTCAGATTCAGAGCAAATCAGAGAATCAGATTCCTGAATCCACTGCAATGATTTTTCTCTATAGCTACAAGACTCTCCATGAAGGGAAACGTCCTTGGTTCTTCCTGTGGAAAGCTTTCCTGCCATGAGGGAACACTTGGGAGACATCCAGGATCTCACCTCAGTGCTCCACAACCTACACCATCATGAATGCCTATGAAACTACCTGCTAAACTACTATTAAACTGCTTAGTACTGGCTCATACTAAACCACAGCCCACGTGTACAGTTGGCAACAGTTCTGTGGGTTTACAGGATTCCCTCTAGATTTCTGCTTGCTGTTCAAACACCCTCCAGAGCACGTGACTGTGGGCCTCCTTAGCTCTTAGAAATTATTTACAGCAATAACGATAACTCTACACAGAAACAAAATTGCATTCAACCACATGGCAACCAGCAGCAAAACTACTCTGTCTTTGGAAATGAAGGCAGCTTGTCAGTCCACTGAAGTCTAATGCTACTGAGCAGAGATAGGAGACATCCAGGATAGACCTGACCTCACTGATGTTGGGATCGTTGCAAGCAATTTTCCCTCTTCTGAGGGCTGGCTGCTCGGGTAAGAAGCCATCCTGGCCACTGGCCTCAGGGAACAGAAGTGCATTAGCATGATACAAAGTTAACATATCAGACAGTTGAGAACAAAGGATTTCTGGAATAATATGAACTCTTACACTGACTCCTGTGACCTTGCCCCTTGTTACATTTTTGCCTACGCTTACTTGTGTAATAAACATAATATTTATCTACCTTATCCCATCACTGTGATGTTTCATTGGATAGTGTCTACACAATGTTACGCAACTGACAAGATTTGTATGATGGAAATGGGTGACAGTAAAATGCCATCGAGATCAAAGAACAAGTGACCAGACACAGCAGAAGTAAACTGGCATAAGGTAAGTGCTGATTCATGCCTGTTGAAAATCTGACTTCAATGAAGCAAGGGTGAAGAGTAGCAGAGGAGGATAAGGGAAAGTAGAACTCCTTCAAGAGGAAGAGGTCACCAAGTTGAGGTGGATTGAATGTCAAAGAATGGGAATAAACAAGATGTTGATTTATCAGGAAAAGAAATAAACAATTGGAGAGGAAGAAGAAAAACCTTAAGCTTCAGAAAACTAGCAGCAGATAGCATGGACAGCCTAAAAACAGAAAACACAAGAGGAATGAAGAAATAGTGGAAAGCAATAAGCTACAAAAGATAGTTTGGATTCCTGGTCCTTCAGAGCAGGAATTATTTCGTATTGTCTTTGTACAGTGCCTTATACAGCAGGGTCATGTTCTGAGATGGCTCTCCAACACTACCGCAGTGCAAATGAAATAATAATCAGCTACAAAATTCACTAGCTGCATCACCTGATTATAATCACTGTATTACTTAAAGTAATTTATCTTATTTATACATGTTATTTTTAGCCTTTAACAGCTGACCAGTAATCATAGATGCTGAAAAAGATCTTGAACGACTGCATCAGTCTTTGTTAATAATTTATTAAGTAGACGCACTAAATTAGAGAAAAAGAGTTGAAATGCCTTCAGAATATGACCTAGTTAATGGAAACCAAATAGACTCCTAGATGCAAAGCATATTTGGTGCAATTACCCCTTTAAACTTCTGGGCTTCTTGCAGTGATGGTGGTAAGACTATGTAAATACAGAAGTAAGTTTTTACAATATTTACTGGGGGTGGGGGCGGGGCGGAAGTAATGCATTTTGGAGATCTGTATTACTCTGGAAGTGTTTGCTTTCAATGAGCATTCCAGAGACCATATTTTTTTTTTCTCCAGTGTCAACCAATTTCAAGGACACTTAGACAAGATTCTGGAGTTATGGAAGGACACATGCAGTAAGAATTCACAAGTTTTTGCCCAATTTTAAAAGCTGCTCAGGAGTCTAAGTTCAACTGATACCACTAGTGCAACTCTAATGCAGCTCCCACCAGACTCATATTAACACTGGCAGGAAAAAAAGATCAGAGTTATGACAATATTAAGCATTTTTTGAGATCCTATTCTCCAGGATTCAGGAGAACAGAAGAATGTGACTTCCTGAGCAACCTATACCTATCTGCCGGCAGATATTCCAGGCATTCAGAAAAGCTGCAGGGGCAAATTTGCGAAGGTACTTAATTCCCTCAGTTTCAGTAGGAGTCAAGTATCAGTGCTGCTAAAAATGTGGACTTGAGTTGTTCAGACTTTAAGCACTTTACTCAGGCAGGGTTTTTTTAACAGTAATTAAAATATAGCAGCAGAACAAGTTGGTTTCTCTTTTTCTTAGGCTTTGACCCACCAAGCAATTACTCATGATTCACCATCAAGAAGCAATATACATGTATTACTTACAATAGTAATAGACTGGATGTGTCTTTGTGGCATCTTCCATTCAAGGAGCTGTTTTATTATCCAGTGCCAGCACCTGCAGAATGAACATTTTTCACGTTTTTTTGTTAAGAAAACTGACACCTAGGAGGACTAAATGACTGCTGTAGGACCCACAGAGTACTTAAGACAGGTAGAGATCCCTTGGATACTTAAATTCACTCATTGCAATCCCAGGCAAACATGTCCTGAAATTTCCTCTCTGAAAATCATCAAGCACCATCTTAATTAAACATCTTACTTAGGCTTTTCTGCCCCCGTGCCTTTAGTGTGGCTGAGCCTAAAACTGTAGTTTATACTTATTTATACAGGGCTTGGCTTAAGCACAAAATTAAATGGTTTGCTGAGCTGAGTTTCAGGTTTCCTGCCACATATTTTGGAAGGTTTAGCATTCAAGCAAAAGTGCCTCCACTTTGCTCAGAAACACAGCTTCCTGGAGGTGACCTTGGGACGCGGCATTGCATCCCACCAGCCAGGCGAGCTGGTTGAAAGGCAGGAGGCACAGCAGAGCTTTGCTGAGTCCCCCAGATATTGTTGAGTCACCCTTGGCTTGCTGTGTGGATCCCCGCCAGTAGGCCATCTGAACTGCTTGGGCGCTTTCCTTGCCAGGCACTGCTGCCTCCTGCATCTCAGCCTTTGCATTCCACACTGCTTGCAAGCATGTGAATAATGTGTGGCATTCCTCTGGTCCTTCCTCCCCAACATCCTTGCTTTACTGGAACTGAAAGAGGAAATCCTTGGAGATCCTAGTAGAGATTCCCTTGTCTGGGTGCTGGTAAGTATAAAGGGTCTGAGTGGTATTTCCATTCCTGGCAGGGCCCAAGACTTGTACAACAGAAAGCAAATCACTTAACATTTCCATTCCTTTTTTTCCTCAGTGGGTGAACTCAGAGACATAGTATCTCATGTTTGTGTTGGGAATCCTGGGCAGATCTTCAGACTCCTCTGAAGGCTGTCACTGATAAACAAGCTGCTTCCCATACCACGGGCTATGAAAGACCTACATTTCTCATGAGTAGAGGACCACCTTCCCAAGATTTCTGGGAAATCATTCTGGTGCAAAACATGCGAAAACTGAGATCAGAACTTAGCCCATTGTGTTTCCCCCTCCTTCTCCTGAGTTGATGTTGAACAGCGATGCTCCAGATTGTTCCGTCTTCTTATCACTGCTGGAGTCTTGATGGTATTTGTCTTAAAGAATAGATATGTACCCATTCCCCATCAGCAATGCAACTCCCAGGGTACATTTTTAAAGGTATTCCAGTTACGTACATGTGCAGAAATGTCCTCAAAATCCTCTGCTTGTCATATGTGCCCCAAGTCCCCTGAAGACTTAAGTGCTCAACTTTATGATATACTTTAGTCTCTGGCTAAATAAGGACCCCACAGCTGCTCACAAGCCCTGCTATGATGCGGAGCTCTGGTGTCTTTCAGAAATCTGACCATCTCCTCCTCCTCACCTCCTTGCTTGCCTCTTAATGTAAAGCCCCACATTGCATTTATTTCCTTCTGCCAGATCACAGTGGAATCTCATGTCTATTTCGCCCTTATCACCCTGAAGTCCTTCAGCATTGATTGCTTTCCAAATTACACCCTCCTGCTGAGTAGTTAGATTTCTGAGTATTTTCTCCCAGATGTGTGAGACGCTTCTTTTCAACTAACCATATTTCCAGTTCCTGCTATGCTGTCTATCCATCCCCACCACTGTGCAGTTGTATAAACTGCCAAAATTTTTACCTTCTTACTCATATCAGCTAGCAATTACTTGGAGAAGTTTCAATAGCTCAAGCTGTCCTTCCATATCCATTCTGCACTGTAAGAAGCACCTTAGCCTTGTAGTACTGCTTGTCCCCACACACAGTTCTTTACAAATATAGATGCAACGAATTTTAACAGTAGTCCATCTCAGACCCCTATAGACTCCAGTATACTCTAAGTACTACCCCTTCCACAACAATTTTTGGTTCTCTGTATGCATCTGACTACCCAACTAGGCTGAATTTGGTTTTCACATTGTTTATTATACAAAATCCCTTTCAAGGCTCTGCCTCTCCTGCATCTTTGTTCATTAATTAGATGGTCAGGCTTAGGCAGGTTTATCTAAAAGGTTGAGGATTTTAAAATTGTACTTTGATTATGAGACCTTTGTATGCTTTTAAAGCTCTCGGTTGGGTGAGACTTTCTTTGGGATTTGTCAAAAGAGAAATAAGACCGTATAGAGTTTTCTATAGCTAGTCAAAATGCACAGGGGCTGTTTTTATGGGTAGATGTTCTCACTGGAAGACGTAGCAAGACAGACAGAGCACGCTAGAGCTCTACAATGTCCTGGCCTTTTTACAATGGAAGGTCAAAACTCAAGAGGTCTTCAGAAAAGAGCAGCCTGCACCATTTCCTTCAGGCAACACTCAGAAGTCAGTTCTTCCTTTCCATATGCGAACGCATGTCAGGCACCATGGCTCATTTTATGACCTGCAAAGGGATTGCATCCCTGAGTACTGGAGGGCAGGGGGTCAAACCCTTAGTTCGGTGCAGGCCAGCTGGCAGCCCTTGTGCTTCAGGTAGCCTGTGGGAAAGTTTGTACAGCCCACAGGGACCAGGTCTCTGACCCCTTTTCCTTTTCCTACTTTTCTTGGTGCAGAGCATCTCCCCACAAATCTCTGGCAAGCCCCAGCTGTGCCCTTGTACAGTTTGTATGCTCCCAGCCCAGCACAGTGAGTGACTGACACAGATCATGTTCCATTTAACTGAAGAAAGGAGCCAGCAACAATTTGCATAGAAGTTGTGACCTGGCCACAGGAGGCCGAAGGAGCCTGCTTACTGAGAGCAGGACCACCAGGAATGAACTTCTGCATGCCAAGCATTCTAGACACGTGTTCTCATCCCCTGCACAGTCACTGTGCAGGCACCAAGGCAAAGTCACTTGCAGTCCTGCCTTTGCAAAGGCTATAGTTTAATAAGAGCATCCCATGATCAGCTTACCCTTAACAGGATCTTCATCAGCTTCCCAAAAGTAGCTGCTGGCCCTTGGTATTTCTGCTTAAAGGACTAGTGGTTTCATATGGTAGTCTAAAGGGGTCTTACTACTAAGTTATGCAAAATTGAAGTTACGGCCTTGGGCTGTGACAGAGCCAAACTGGTTACTAGTGTGCCACCATTTGTGTGACATCTGCTCTTTTTTTTCATCAGGCTACTCTATACCAGTCTGGGTACAGGTGTAATTCCTTTTTTTTAGAGGACCATCCAATTTGCAGTGCTATCAAGCCTGGTTGAATCTCTACAAAGCTGCCAAATATCTCAACAGATGCCCTTCTCCACAGAGAGATTTCTACCATAAATACAAAGAACTTCCACCTCAACACAACTGCCCATCTGCACAGTAAAGTGGATTACCTCCACTCTCCCTGTGCAGTTCCTAACTACAGCATTTTTGTGCAGGCAACAGCCTCATGATACAGGATTTACACACATTTTCTGCTTCTAACAACATGAAAGATGGTTGTATGGAAACTTGTTTTCAGATCTCTCTTAATGTGTTTGCCACGTAATTTGTTTTCTCTTCTTACTTCACTATTTCCCCTGCATGATCAGTCCTGTCAGATGAGATGTTAGAATCATAGAATCACAGAATACTTTGGGTTGGAAGGGACCTTCAAAGGTCATCTAGTCCAACCCCCCTGCAAGAAGCAGGGACATCTTCAACTAGATCAGGTTGCTCAGAGCACTGCCCAACATGGCCTTGAATGTTTCCAGGAATGGGGCATCAGCCACCTCTCTGAGCAACCTGTTCCAGTGTTCTACACTGGTTGTAAAATTTTTTTTCCTAATATCTAATCTAAATTTACCTCCCTCTATTTTAAAACCATTACCCCTCATCCTGTCACAACAGGCCCTACTGAACAGCCTCTCCCCATCTTTCCTGTAGGCCCCCTTTGAAGGGAAGACCGCTATAAGGTCTGCCCGGAGCCTCCTCTTCTCCAGGCTGAACAGCCCCAACTCTTTCAGGCTGTCTTCACAGGAAAGGTGCTCCAGCCCTCTGATCATCTTTTTGGCCCTCCTCTGGACCCTCTCCAACTGGTCTATGTCTTTCTTATGTTGTGGGCTCTAGAACTGGACACAGTACTCCACGTGCGGTCTCACCAGGGCAGAGTAGAGGGGTAGAATCCCCTCACTCAACCTGCTGGCCATGCTTCTTTTGATGCAGCCCAGGATGCTGCCGGCTCATGTTGAGCTTCTTGTCCACCAGCACACTCAAGTCCTCCTTCTCAGGGCTGCTCTCAATCCATTCTTCGCCCAGCCTGTATCTGTGCCTGGGATTGCCATGACCCAGGTGCAGGACCTTGCACTTGGCCTGGTTGAACTTCATGAGGTTTGCACAGGCCCACCTCTCCAGCCTGTCCAGGTCCCTCTGGATGACATCCCTTCCCTCCAGCCTATTGACTGCACCACACAGCTTGGTGTCATTGGCAAACTTGCTGAGGGTGCACTCTATCCCACTGTCCATATCGCCAACAAATATGTTAAACAGGACTGGTCCCAAAACCTACCTGTGAGCCACCCTCACAGGTGTGGACATGAAGAGAGACATGTTGTAGGATGTGATTCCAGCCTGCATGTCTTCTAAATGCAGGATACATCCGCTTTTATCAAGCACATATTCCAGCTTCCGACATCAGTAGGAATGTTGGCTCAAGGTATTTATCACAAACAAATGAAAGTGTTTGGAGGAATGAAATAAGAGTTCATCTGAGACAGATTTCGAAGATACAAATACAGGACCAAGTTACTATGGGATGGATAAATCTGCAGTGCAACTGTTCCTCCACAGCAAATACACACATGCATGTTTTCTTTACTCAACAGGAAAGAAGCAAAGCTGCATTGTCATCCTGGAGGCATGTCCTGGGCTAACAGCCAGGACACAGGTGGTTATAGCTGGTGCAATGGAAGCTCACGCTCTACCCTTTTGGTAAGTGCTTCCATGCCTGCAGAAGCCATGCCTCCCCTGCTCTGCCCCTGGACTAGAGGCACACAAAGGCAGTGCCCAGCTTGCAGATACCCTGATAGAGCTGAGCAAGCAGCAAAGGTGCCAGTTCCGGACCTGCAGTGCCCGAGCGGGAGGAGGCAGCAGCGCCTGTGCTAATGCACCCCACACCTGTCCTCTGGCCTTTCGCCCCCCCACGCCCCTCAAAAAAGCCCACCCTACACTGCTTCTAGGCTGGCAAGCAACACAGATGTGTAAGCCTGCTCTCCTTTCCTTTGCAGATGTAAGGACAGCAGACAACCACCTCAGCATCTACATCTGCTGGCACTTGCCAAGTGCTGATGGGTGTCACAGCCCGTTGGTCCTCCTGCCGCTTGGACAGCCGTGCATAAGAAAGGGCTGGGATGGAGGAAAATATGGTGGGAGTGTTTCTAAATGCCATTCCCGTTCTGGGAAAATTGGTTTTCTCAGGGAAAAAAGTAAAACCGTGACCTAGTGGTTAATGTACACGCAGAGAAGTCAGAAGTCAATTTTATGTGGTTTGAACTGGTTCATTCATATCTAATTAAAACAGAAAGGGGAGGGTGGCTCATTTTATGCTCAGTTAATCAAGAGACTGCAGAAGCTACTTCTTTTCCTCTGGGGATGTTGATAACTGCTGGATTCAGCCCTATTGAACTAGATTGGTTAAACTGTTCCTCTCCATTTAAAGTAGTTTTAAGAGACCCTTAGAGAAAAAGGCCAGGGCAACAGTACAAAATCCCTGAAGCTTAAGTCCATTTGAAATCTGATTCCAACCCTGAACCACATCTGATTCCAGCTGTCAAGCCCATCTCTATTTTGTTCCATGTAGATAACTGGTCTTGCGCCTACGGGTATATTATACATGAATATTGTGATATTCAGAACTTGGCTGGAGCCGACACTGAAAAACCTGTTCTAGAATTGAAATTAGCCCCACTCTAAGTGAGGCGTTGGACTGTGTCTGTCAACCAAAAGTATTCTGTGACTTTCTGACTGTATGGCCCACATTCTGCCATTCATATATATGCTAGATATACTGTGCAGGAAGGAGCTAGGGAGAAAGAGCTTCAGCCCTTCTGCTCTGTCTCCCCATGCTCACAGGGCAGCCAAGAAACCATTGAAGACCGTTTGTCAGCCTAACAACTCTGCTAATACAATATTTAAGGAATTCCTTAGAAGATAAGGCTGAAGCAAAAGGGAAGAACAGGGCAGGGAGTGGATCCTCTTGACACTTTCAGGGGATCTGTAACAGAAGAAGAGGATACACAACCAGACCACAGTGCCTCAGAGCATGCAAGCACACTCAGTGAGACTATTCATGATGTTTAAAGCTAAGCACACACTTATATGTTTAGTCAGATGAGAAACATATGTCATATTGTAAGTGAGAACCTTAGGGTGTTTCTACAGACCTTCAGGGGTGAATTGTCATCTCAGCCATGTAAGCACTAGTTTCCAGAAGCAGAAGTAATCAAGATCAGCTTATGGTTTTGTAATTACAACCCACCTTTTCTTAGAAACTATAACATAGAGCACTAAATGTTTAATTACAAGTAAAACTTTGTCTTTAAAAAGATTTTTTTAAAAAAAATATAGGTGCCTAACTTGCCTGTTTTCTGCTGATGATACCAGCTGGATTTGTAAAGGATATTTTCTTTCCTTATAAAGCTGACCTGACTTATAAGGACAATCACATGCAAAGCAGCAGAAGTGATCAGTAGACCAGAGTAAACTAATTAACTGAACTGATAAAAAATGGGCTCTAAATTCCACTATATCTTCTTAAAAGCTACTCCTCTCAGAGGCATATGCGAACAGCTTAGTATAAATAGTTATAGAATCACAGGGCCTCGTTCTGCTTTCACATCAGAGTAATTCTGAAGTAATTCCATTGAAGTGAGCAGAGTTACACTGATGTGAGATCACAATCAGTTAGAAATGGAAAATTCCTAATAGCTTATCCAGTTCATAACCCTAGGGCTAGCATACAGTGGTTCCTTGCACTAAAACCACATTTAATTCTTTAAAATATGAATAGTGGAAAATGGTGCTTGGGAGGTGTTTTGGTCATTTTACAACATTTCTTTAATTCCTCATCCAATTTCTCCTCTTGGGAAAATTCTTATTTTTGACTGAAAGCCAAAACCTCAACTACACTGCCCAAAAAATGAAATATGGAATGAGGTAGACATGCCATATTGTGGCCGTGTAATTCCAGGTGCCTCATGTGCCCATTCTCCCCTACTGGTTGTGGATCACCATTAGACTAGTGATACATGAAGATTTTAGAGAAGTTATTGTACAGATAAAGCAACATGGCAGTCCTAGACAGCTTGGTGTATCACCTCCAGAGCTCTACAGCAGAATTTCTCGTATGTTGCCGTGGTTGGTGTGTGAAGGGGTGTCTGAAGGGGTCCGCACCAGCTGCTGCAGAAGAAACTGCTAATCCCAGGCCCCAACAATGGCACTCCAACTGCAGAAATTACTTCCTAACCATGCAGGGCTAATAGATATAGAAGTACCAAGTCACTGGCTTTGATTTCCAAAAATGCTGGTCACCTCCAGCTCTAGCCTTGCCATTTCCCAGCATTTCATTGCAAGTCTCATGGTGCTTGTGGTGTGGGGGAAGGAGATGGGGTGAAGAAGAAGGAGGCTTCTGGCCAGTGCAGGAAGCTAGAGATACTCTCAGAATATAAACACAAGGGTCTCCATACAGTTGGGTCTTCTGTACATCACGAGGCTGTACATCCATTATAGCAAGCATTTCTTGATGCTGTTGGAAAAATACCTTACCTGAACATCTGATCTTTCTTGTTACAGTAGCAGGCTTTTATCCCTTTGCTGAGTGGAGAACCCACCCAGCCCCAAACACTGATTAGAGCATATAAAAAGAAATGCACAGTCATCAAACCCATGAGATTCTGGCACAGATTTCTGAACAGAGTTGCAAAGATATAAACTCTACCTACCTTTAAGATGAACTTGATGTTATTATAAAGAGTTATACTGTTATGTAGAGCTTGTTATTGTTGTAAACGATGCAGTTGCCTGTGGCACAAGAGGAGTGAAATAATTTATCCATTCATCTCTTATCCTCTATGCCTGTGAACTCCAAAATTATGAAGTCATGTGATTTCTAAGCAAAAATCTCATAATTGGAGAGATGAACAATGAAAATGTTCCCACAGAGCAAACTACTTAGTAGTTTTTACAGATCAGGACACCTTCTTAGATGCTAAACAAGGTTTCACAAGTAAGTTTTTTATGAATGAGCCATTTGTTTTACTCCTTTAAAAGCTGGACTCTAAAATCAGTCTGCTTGTGAAGGTCCTTGCTAAAGCCTATGAGATAAATGCGACAGAAAATCATACAAGCCACTAAGCAGAGTCTGATACCATTTCCCTGTGAACAAAAAGCAGTAAGAAATCTCACAGCTGCTGTTCCTGCCCTTCAGCAACTTTTAATTTTTTATTGATTGACACAACACCTACGCGCCACATCATCCACAAGAAGTATCAGGTCTGTTTCAGGAAAAGCAAATTATTTGGTATTGTCAACAGCTGGCAGAGGCCACCAGGAACTGCTTCTTCATTCATTTGTTTTTCTCAGACACCTATAAAGAGCTATCATCGCATATCAAACAAAGCAAGCATCGGGCAGCATGTGTGTTTCAATGCTGGCACACAAGGTCTCTTTCTCCATCACTGGGAGGCACACAGTAAGGCATATCAGCCATGACAAGCAAGCAAAGCAGGTACAAAGTGGACTCCAGCATAAACGTTTCAGAGTTGGTCACCTTTGAAGATCACTTTTGCTGGGGATGGTAATGGCAAAAGGACACAGAATTCAGACCAGGCTCCCTGCTTCATGAGAAGCTCTATACAATGTAGGCTGTTGCCTCCATGACACTAATACTTGCACCTCACTGTGAACCAATGGTGGTAAAAGGACTTTGCATTACGAAGTCAAGAGCTACCCCCTTGGTATTATTTGCCCTGAGATAAACTGGGCTTTGTGGAGTGTGATGTTCTTTTTACCTGTGCACGTCTCTGATTAACATTTGTGGGAGTATTGTGCATGTATGGGCAGGATGCCCGGGATATCCCTTGATAAATACGAAAAATGACATATGAAAAAGAGTCTTGTTATGTGCATGCAAGCCATTTTGGCCAGTATTAAAGCCAAAAGGCAACATGAAATACAGCATATCCTTACTAGAGCATTTGTGCTGCAGAAGTGGAGAATAAAAAGTGTTTCACTGAAGTGACAGAGGGAGCTGTAGGTAAGTGAAATATGTTTTCCATACTGGAATGTGATCAAGATACTGGGTAAATGCTACCTCTGCTGAGAAAGGACCACAGACGTTTCAAAAGCCATAAGTGGTAAGGAGCTTGGTTTCTCAGTCATGTCCAAAACACAGCAGCTTTAGTAGAACAGCCCCCCTTAGCACTATGTGGGTGCTTGGTTCAGTACTGACTCAGAGGGAAGAAAGCTACCCACTGAGTCACCAGCCCCACTTCCTGCAGCGCTGGCTTCTTTCTGCTGGTTATCCACTCAAGCCCAAACATGCTTAGCGTGCAAGAGCTAACAGGACTGCAGTCCTGAGAAAGATGGGTGGCACAGGATGAAAGCCCTAGTAAGTGTCAGCATGTAAAGGTAACCCACACGAGAGTCGCTGTTTCTGAGGTCTGCTGTGCGATTTGTGGGATGAACACCACACTCAGCTCAAGGAGACACAGCACACTGTAGATGCTCACCTCCACTCTCTAGTGCCTTCGCAAACGTGGCTGGCATGAAGGTTGCATTGAACAGACTGCTGAGCCCAAGCTCCTGCCATGCAAGGGAAGCATTCAGTTGCCTGAGGAGTGCAGCTGTCTCCTACACCTCTCCTCTGGAAATGTCTGAGCCTCCCAGAAAGGATCAGGAAAAGCACAAAACCCATGCTATGTTTGATCTGAGCTGTCCTTAGTCTATCTATTTTCCTTGAAACTATATTGGACTCATTTGGAGCGGTGAGAAGAGAGCTTGAGCTACAAATAGAAGATCTATATTTAACATATGGCCCTAGTACAAAATAGAATCACTGCAGCCCCTCAAAGTTAGGAAGCTTTGCTTGGAAATGCATTCCGAGGTTTATCAGATTTCTTTCATGTGCAGCATCCAAGTGAAAAAACTTCCTAGATATGGTGTACTTGCATGCCCAACAGACTGGACCCAGATACATACTTTGGTTTTAAGATTAAAAAAATCCTCCACTCACATACATCATGCACATGTAAGTGGTTTGCAGTCTTCAAGTACTAACCCTTCACAGCCTGAAGCAGGGGCAAGTTCCTTCTCTGTTCTCACAGGGCCTGTTATTGTTATGCAAGATTTCATTCTGAAACTCAAACTCACGTGAAAAATACCCAAGTTAGTGAATCTGAAACTCAGCCTAAGCAACCCAAATGAAAATGCTGTGTGTCTGTCAACCTATTCTTGTTTCTCTTCTGAAGGGCAGACTGCTTGTTTTTCTAGCAGCCCAGCTCATCCTGCCATATATGAAGTTTTCTGCAGGTATGATGGTTTGGCTTCAGCTCCTGAGACTCTATTCACATATCTCTGCCCCTCACGCTCGAACGTGTATCCTTCCATGTCCCCAAGCAGAGATGGCGGAAAGAAGATTCCTGGATCGTCACAACTATTTTTTCTGTACTTCTAATTATATGGCCACAGTAGAGACCTCAGATGCTGGAGGCTGTGCTTCCTTACCCAGCAGCCCTCAGGCAAGTTGCTTCTGCTGCTGGCTGGTGATCTAGACATGAGGAAGAGTTTCTGGCACAAGTTCCAAGTTATGGAAGATGAAGAGTAAAGTAGAGTTGAAGCTTGCAGAAGTCTAGTGTCAAAGTGCTTCCAGAAAGTTATAAAATAGAGTATCACAACAGTAGAAGGAGCAAAACAGTCTAACAGACTGACCACAATGGATTGTTTCATGGCTTTGGTCAAACTAGTCAATATTTCTGCCTGTATTTTTTCCACGCATAAAATGGATATAATATTTACTTTCCGAGCTCTTGTAGTATTGTGATGAAAAATTTGTTCTCTTTTTTAAAGCCCTATGGAATATGTGCTATTCAGAGACACAGATGGGAAAGATTGCCAGCAGATGGAAATATCTAAGGAGAAGACAAGGAAATGAAAGCACAGGTATTAAAGGTGCTAGAAAGAATAAAAGATGGAACCAGGAAGGAACAAAGATTATTAGAGACATCTAAGCACTGGACAAAAAAGGGAGGGGAGGAATATGATAAGGAAAAGATAAAGGAAAGACAATTTTTGGTAAAGAAAAATTAAAAGAAAAAAAAGCAGTAACAAATATGAACAAAGAGAAAAAGCAATGGGGGAAGAACTGAGTTAAGAAGGAAGACAAAAGTGCTAGTTCCCCTTAGTAGGACTTGTTACCACCTAAATATCAGCAAGTGGGTTGCACAAGAGAAGAAGAGGACAGAAAATAGGAAAACAAAAGAAGCAGGAAAGCAAATGAGCAGGAAAAAAGTATTAATTGAGCCTAACATTTTAATGATTTTTTAATTATTTTGAAGGTAGCTGTGGTTTTCATTGGGAAACCAATATTTTTGTTGAATATTTTAGAGAGAAAAACATAAAACCTAAGCTGGGCAGCTCAAAACCTTTCTGCATTATACTTAAAACTTCCATGTTTTCAGTTGGTTTTTTTAATGAAAACCTGATGTTTCTGTAGGAAAATCATCACTTCCCAGACACCTCTAGTTTTAGTTCTATGTTCTCCATTAGCCTGGTACTCATTTGCAGTAGGGCTCTTTGCAACACCGCAGCACTATGGTATACTAAAGTGTTACAAAGCAGCCTGCCTGGTATTGAAAGTCCACACTGGTGACTTCATGGTAGCTGCCAGCTGGCCTTCCTTTTTCTCTCTGCATCTGGGAAGAGAAGCATGGGATGTCAAATCTTCCAGTGAGAACTTCCCATGGCACAAAGTCACGATGGGAAAGAAAGTGAGCAATAAAAGCACAGTGTACAAGAATAACCTTAGCAAGGCTGAATCCTAAATTGTGCCTGGAATATGTGATTGATCCCTGCATCATCCACAAGTAATCCTTTTGCTTTTGCTCGTACTTGTCTGAAACATCAGCTAAACTAACAGTGCTCTGGGAGAGGTTCTGTAATGACTCTGTCGGAACAGACAGTTGTGGTAGGAAAAGTGAATAAGTCACTTGAGCGTATCTGTTGCTTTCTGCCCACAGAATTTGTCTTAATGGCACTGTTCCCATTTACAAGCTTTGTGCTTGAGGGGATGAGAAAAGCTGCCCAGATGATCATGGGAAAGTTTATACATACGGCGACTCAGCCAGCACAGTGCTTGGCGTAACACACTGTGAGCGTGGTAGCTGCCCATGGATGGGGCTCCAACGGCGTTCAGCCTCTGAGCAGGTTGGCTCACTGGTGCCATGGATCTGCTCCAGCACCCACCCCATATTGTCGACTGGAGTGAAGGAGCCGTCTGAGGAGCAGGAGGGCACTGTGCAAGAAGTCAGCTGCCCAAGACTCTTAAATATTTTGGTGGACACATATATCTCCTTCTGCTGTGTAGCTGAATGTCAAGAGTCCCCATGGGTCCAGTATCACCCTTATCTCACTGACTGCACAGCCTCCTCTTCACTGGGCAGCCCCCAAGTTGAAGCCCCTGGTTGGCACTGGCAGAAAGATCAAAACCCGGTATCAGCAGTTCCCCACCGTGGTGGAAACCTGGAGATTTGCTCCTCCAGGCTTCGCCTACCTGGCACAAGCGAGCTCCTGTGTTTGTCATTGTTGGTGTTGCTATGGCCACTGCATGCAGGTATAAACCTTGCCCAGGGGACATTGTTACGGGACAGCATGGTGCAGCCCAGCAAAGGGTACTTCTTTACTGACATGATTTATTTTCATGACCCATCTGGGTCTCTGGAGTTTATCCATTCAGTTACTTTTGCAGGAAATTTCCTCATGACAGAGCGCTCGTGCATTTAGTAATAATATTTTACATCTATGTTGGATTCTGCGCATTTCAAGTGCTATACAAACACAAACTCATTCATCTTATCTTTTTATCTCATGACAGTTGCCTGCAGTGCTGAGTTGGTTTGATCCCAGTCTCACAGACCTTTCAACAGTGGAATTGTTACCTGACTAATTATCCGTCTAAATCACCACGAAGGACTGGTAGCTGGGCTCCCCTCTCAATTTTAACCAGCAGCTCCTGTCACTTCAGTGAGAGACCTCTAGGTTTCTGCTCCTGAAGACAGGAAAAAAATAAAATCTTGGAGGTAATTTTAATTTAGTTTATTTTCACTATGAGGGTGTTCTCTAGGGGCAAAACTGTTTTCAGAATTACAGATACGCTTGCCGTTGATTCATGGGAAATGCAGTCAAGCACCTCTGGATTAATTGTACCCACAGGCAATAGGGAGGTGAGGTTAATATAGGGACAACTTCTATTGCTGCTATGCTTTCTCCATTTGCTGTCTCCAAATTCGTTCATACGTCCCTGGAAGAACAATCCATTCCGAGTAAGTTACTAGGGTTGTGAAAATAGACTAATCAGCAGACACAGCTATGTCTTGGAGTCCAAAATATTTTGAGATTAAAGTAAGAATTTTTCTCCAAGCTGAGCTGAGTTAGAGCATGAAAGGAAGTTGAAACAAGTAGCAGATGTTGTTGTACAAAGAGGGAGAACATGAGGCAGAAATTAGGCACCTCCTAGACAGGGTCTAAACCCTGCACACTTACTTTGTTGCTGTCTGCAGCCTGGATAAGGCCAAGCATGGCAGTGTTGTATACAAGACAGTATGGCAAATGGGAGGGACTCCATAGGTATGAAAATGGCTTTATCCACAGCGACAGCAAACTTGATGAAGCTCAGTGCCCTGAAACTGGCAAGAAAAGTTAAGCTCCGCCCCAAAATGCTGCAAATGGCAGTATGTAATAATTCAGTGCAAATTCTAAGGGCATACATTTAGAGAATTTTTATCCTAAATTGGTAGGTCATTGGTAGTAAATAGGTAATAATAGGCACTTCCAAAGCAGGCACTGTTAAGAAGTCCTCCTGCATGCTGCATGCAACTCTGGTCACTGAAGTCCAATGCTGATGAACTCAGAATGGAAGAGGTGCACAAAAGGACTTCAGTGAAGATACACATGGAGTGGCTGCAAAGGATGGGAAAAAATGAGTAATTATCAAAAAGCAGGTCCTAAGTGATAATTTCTGAAAGGCAAACTGAGTTAGTTCTATCAAAGGAAATTAAGACAAATGGAATAAGTGATCTCATACAAAAAAAAAAAGCCAACAGAAAGTGTTATTTAGCTTTTTTTTTAGACTGGGGAAAAAGAATACTCAGCAGCTATATGCCTTTTCTTTCTGAAAATATGGGAAAGAGAAGAGCTATTTAAGCTAAAAACAACGTTTGCACAGAGTAACGCACATAAGCTTCCCTTAGAGAAATGTATGCAGGAAATCAGAAGAATATTTCAAACCATCAGAGGAAGGAAGTTTTGGAGGAGCTTTCAAGAGCAGCAGCAGGAGAAAACTTTCTACTCCATTTAAAAAAAAAAAAAATTGATCCATGTATGAAAGGAATTACACCATGTAGTTTCCCACAGTGTCAGGAACTAGGACTCAGCTGCTTCAGATGTCATTTCCAGACCTATTTCCCATGTTCCTCCTCTTTCCCTGCCACCCCAGATATTTTCAGGTTAAATATGTGATTTAAAATCTTGGTCTTTAACATTAATGCTGACCACTAGCATAACAGTAGGAAAAAATGCTCCAAGCGTAACTTTTCAAAAACTTCCTTCACTTACCCTTAGGAATGAGAAAACATATAGGAAGGATCTCTCACTACCCATCATCTCTCTGATTGTGTTGGCTGTCTTCAGGACCTTGCTTCACAGCAGCAAAAGGAAAAGAATCACCACTATAGTTACTGTTTTTTAAGCAACTTCCAAGAATTTTCTTATCAGGATTGAAATGAAACAAAGCACTTTACATAATGCTGTGTAGCCTGGGTCTAGCAACTCTTCAGGCTGCCAGAAACATCAGCTGAGTAATAAAGATGGGCTTATAGGCAAGGCTGATGCATGCTCTTAGAAAATGCATGTGGAGATTTTTTTCTAAGAGGTCTTTCACAACTGACTACCCCCAGTTTTTGCTACCTGAAGCATCACTCAGTGACCTGGAGAATTATTCACCAAGAATTTTATATTCAACTAATTTATTAAAAGCTCCTTAAAATTTGTCAATATACTTTTACCAAATCTTTCTACATTCACCCAGCACATCAGCATTATTCTACAGTGGAAAAGTATGTTTGCTACAGAACTTAGTATTTAAGACAGTATTGTGTCCTCTCTTGATGAAGTCCTTGTGACCCAAGTAAAACATATTTTTATACTACTATTGTCAGTTCAGTGTCTTCTGTTGTGTATGTTGTGTCTTTCTCTGTGGATCTTTTCTGCTTCCTTTCTCTACCTGAAAAACTGTTTTGTAGAGAGGAATGGAAACAAGAAACATTTGAGATCCCGCACTAAGACTGCACTCTCAAGTCCAAAGATTTGATTGACTTACCTACCAAAAAATTGGCTTTCTTACTTTCACTTGGTAATTTCATGATAGAGAGCAAGAATGGAATCATGACCTTATGCTCCATAAAGAGCCATTCATTAGCACCATGCATTGCAACATTTGGACCCAGCTTACTTGGTGCGTTTGAAGCAAAGTCTTCCGTTTGCCTTCCACCACACCCACTTTCTAGGTGAGAGCCTGTTAATGCTCATCTCTGACCTTTACTACGGAAATCCAGCTGCTGAGTCTCAGTCCTATGGGCCCAGGCCCCTCAGTAGGTCTTTGCTGGTCAGAACATTCTCAGCTGACTCTCCCAGTATTACAGCGTTGCATTGAGCACTTTTTTCTACCGTTTCTGCCACATTTGCTGGTTGTGTTGTGTAAGCCAGGTACTTCTAGCCATAGTGCATTATAGAAATGAACGGACAAGTTTAACTAGCTTAAAAAAAAAAAAACAAACATTTTGTGAGGCAAACAGAACTGATTCAGTAACTCAGTCTACTTCTTCTTGAAAGAGTCCCTATCTTTTCATTTGAATCATGGATTCAAGTCAACGCTCACTGCAGGAGTTCTCCACCAGGATCAGCTAAACTCTTTATGGCTTCAACATGGTGCTTGAGGAAGCCTGAAGTTCATAATTCTAATGGTATCTCTGAAAGGATGATCCACTGCCCCTAAAACACAAGTGCAACTGTTCCCATGTCCCTCCCTCCTGCCAGCATTTGAGATAATAGTTTTAACATCCATGAAGAAGACTGTCCTCACTGCTGTTTGCTTTCAGCCTGAGTGGGGGTTGATCTGTGGGACTCTCAGTTTGAGAAAGCCGGTGCAAAATGACTCTTCCAGTTTGGCAGGCCCAGGTTGGTGACAGCTGAGCTTCCGTTGGTAGCCTGGGGTACAAGCTCTGCCTAGGAGCCTTGAACTTTGCAAGCTGTCTACCAGAAAGGCTCCCTTGCTTAAGGAGTTGATGTCCTGCCTAACCTTGCCCCTGTGCAAGGAGGTTGGTACCACTGTTAGGCACCAGCTGCTGCAGCCTACCTTTGGCTGCCAACCGTGTTTTTGTGCCCGCTGCGATGTGAAACTGATGTTTGCACACAAGGTGTAACTGTTTGACAGCTTAGCCTACTACGTCCTTGTTACTCCATCTAGTACTGTTATTGCTGTCCCAGCCTTTGATAAGGCGAGGGCCTGAGATAGCTACTGTACTTTCAAGTCTGCCTCCAAATAAGCGGCTACCTTTCATCTTTGTTTTATTGCCAAGGACAGAGACAGACAGGCCAGATCACTGGCTGGCTAATAAGTAATAGGGAACTTTGCTGAGTCCCACAGTCCTTCTCATCAGGTGATAATTTTTTTTATAAATATAGATTTATACATATATACTTTTATATCTGTAGCTCCCATAGTGTGAGGAACAGGCAAGGGTCAGCACATGGTGCATGTGTACACCAGTGGAAATGCCTGTCTGCAAAGGGACTCAGCTGTAACTGAGTAACTTGACAGGTAGAACAAACTCTTTCAGCCCTTTGCTCTTTCCAGTCCCCAAATATGACAGCTTAATGATTTTCTAGATGCAAAATGTCACTGAGATAAAGCAAAGTTTATAAAGGAGGACTGGTCACATCACAGAAAAATCTGGTAATATATCAAAGCAAAGAAACTCAAAGTTCAGGAAACATTTGTTTTCCTCAGAGCTTCCCCCTTTTCTCTCTCTCAGCACTCACAAAGCTGGAAATTCTGCCTGAAGGTTCCTTAAACAAATATAGCTCTGTCCTTTACATCACCATACGGCTCACCATCAATGCCACATTTGGTAAACTGTGAAAGTCGAAACCCAGTTGCTCTGTTCCAGCTCTTCAAAGGTATAGAGGCACTGAAATTTTGCTGAAATACTGAAATGGGAGTTTCCTGTGATAGTTACCTTGTAGCTTTATATGGCTTATAGTATCCTTAAACACATTCAAATTTAGACATGATTTTCTCCCCACCAAAGTGAAAACATCTTAACTCTTTCAAAGCCACATTTCAGCTGACATAAGAAGCACTGCTTTGCCACGTGGGATGGGGTCATTGCATTTCAACTCCCTTCCAGAGACATCACTTACAATTCTGCAGAGGCTCATCAGCCTCTTTGCTCAGGTTCCCATCCCACTTACCTGGGTTGCCCAGCTAAATTTCAGCTAAGAAGCCAGGGTCATATTTGCCCTCATGCACATAATACAGTTAAAGTCATCAACATGAAATGCCACCACACCAAAATCAGCACGGGCAGGAGACAATTCTGGCCCTCCACATTTCTGTCTGTGCTCTTTGGGGTTTTTTTGCTGTCTGTCCAGCTATTGTGCTAGGTGCTGTGCAAAGACTAAATGACTAGGAGAAAAAGCCCAAGAAGAGGAGTTGTTCTTCTAAGGAGTTCATACCCTTCTTTCAACAACAGCACAGTATGAATTATCTACCTTGAGAGGACAAGGGTTGGTTTTTGAGAAAGATATAATTACATGTATATGCTGTATAGAACTGTCCCTGACCTCTAGCGTAATTAGTCATGTGGTTTCTTCTAAGTGCTTCTTGGGTGCTTGGATGAATGGCTGAATTTTGAGGTTTGTCGTCAGTAATTTTTGGTAACACATCTTAGCCAGCAGCATGATTATCCATATTTTTTTGCTTTTTATTTTACATTTCTTTACCGGAAGACCTTTGTGGAGGGGTGGCTTTCTATAGCTCACAGTCTGAATGGTAAGACCAGGCTTAGTAGTTGTGTTTATTTGTAATGTCTTAGTGTCCATAAAAAGCCCCAAAGCCTGTACAAACCTTCTGGAGGATGCAGTCTCAGCCCTTGGGAACTTTTGTTCTCCATCAAGAGCCACAAGATGTGGAAAAGCACAGAAACAAAGCTATCAGAACAAGGATAAAGTTAACCATGTCGGTCATGGCTTTCCAGAAGTATATAGATGCTCAGAGATACATCAGGTACCAATACAAATGTACGATAAAAATGCACAGTGCAACTTATTAGTTGCACTGGATGTTAAACTTCCAATGAGGATTAGCAGAACTTAAGTGCCTTCTTCCCTCAATTTTGTATGCCACCGCAGTGCCCAGGCTCATAATTAGATACCTGATGGCTTTTATAAAGCTGCATCTATTTTTCTTATTAATTTTTTAAAGTTGAGATTTCGTAGATTTAGACTAGAAAAATAATCCCTGATAGAGGTGTTGTTGGAGATGGAGAAAGGATAAGAAATGGATGTTGAAGTGGTGCAGAAGAGAAAATAGAAGTGAGAGGAGAGAAGTTAAGAAGAGCAAGAAGAAGAGAGAGGGGTTAGGGTGAGGTTTGCAGTGAGAACAGTCCTGATCAGCTGTTTTCAGCAGCAGAGAGGAGCAAGATAAAGAAATCAGGACCAAATGCAGTGCAGGAAAAAAGCAAAGGAAATATCCAAGTGAGTCCTGAGACTAACAGGCCAGTTTTGCTGGCTTTCTGCAGCCTTGGTTTTCTCAGGAACAGCTGCAAGCTTTACAGAGATAGCAGTAACTCCCTCCCCTTCAATAAAAGGCAAAAGCAACAGGTTGCACAGTAGAGAGAACTGCCCTTTCTTGCATCTCCAACCCTGAATCTACCTGCTGTGACTCCTTTGATTTTTTGTCTCCAAGGACTCTAACATTTCACACTGTGGCAGGCTGATAACGGATCATATTTGCTGTATAAACATCAGTGGTTGTGGGCACGGAGCTCAGAAACAGAGAATCTCCTTGGATCCAAATTCCGCAGATCTGTCCCCCAGAGCTGCACCATTACGTCAAGGATGTGAGTGACACCATGTTTCCCAGGCAGACGTCTTGGGTTGCTGTCTTGGAGAAGATATTTGGGATGGGGTGAGGGGGACTGCAGGGTGGGAAGGGGAAGAAAAAAGGGAGGGAAAGCCAAGCTATTGCAAGCAGGCACTCAGGAAAGTCTCTCCCTGTAAGAAGGCTTTTAAGCTGTGCTGTTTGAAGCGTGTAACTCCACAAGTAAGTGGCTCACCCCCATTCTGGCAGGCTCAGGCAAGGTGTTGGGGCTGGGGCTGAAATGGCAGAGGGGAACCAACATCTGTGTGTGTGAGGATCTTAGGTATGCATGTCTGAGGTATGGAAATAATTTGCTTAGCATGTGTTCATGCTGGAAAATGCATTAAAGTGTGTCTTCGGCCTCAGTGCTGATGGAAGAAGGATGGATGCCACCACCTTGTGCGTAGCCAGACACCTCTCTTGCAAAGCAGAGGCGAGTGCCCACGGACCTGCGCCCCATTCCCTCTGCAAGGGCTTGCTGGGCACTGGAGCATAACCATGCTAGGTTTGGCTGAAGTCCAAGAGCCACTTGAAGGTTTTCAGGGAGGTGACTTCGTGTGCAGCCAAGCTTTATGGGGCTGTGGTAGTTTTCTTTTTTTTTATTTTTAAACTCTAACATTCTGACCTCAGTATCAGCCTAACAGAGAGAACTGCTTGAAGACACAGAAATGAAAAGTTTCCCCTTCGGAAAGGAGAAGAAAATTTCATCTGCAGAGCCAAGTTGTAAAAAGCCATGCATCTCCTCCAAACCTGTGCTCAGATTGGGTAGTTAGGAGCATCCTGGACACTAGGAACATTGAGCATAGCAAGAGACAAGTCCAAGTGCAGACTGGAGAGCAAGTCTCCTCACATCAAGAAGCGCAAGGCAAATAAAGTGCAGGCAATGCTTACAAACTCTTGCACTGTTCTTTCTGGTGCTCTGACAACAGAAATCAAAAAGCTAAACAGCTGCAATAATTTCTCCTTCTGTGGTCATTATTCCGTGTTTAAAATTGACCAAGTCAGGACAAGAAGCAGGATGGCACTGGACATTGAAACACTGTGCTTTTGGTTTTGAAATTTCTGTAGAAAGTGAATACACTTGATTTGGAGAAGTTCTGAACACGAAGTATGTATTACAGCCACAGAGGCTGTCGCCTCCTTTAAAATTCTAGTTTGAAGTTATCAAACTTTCTCTTCATTCAGTTTAGTCTGAACAGAGCCTTAATCACATGCAAGACTTGGCCAATCAGCCACCAACTTTCACCTCTTGATGCTTTCTTGATCTCCTATAACTCACTGATGACCATATTGTTTTGCCTTTTTTTTTTTTTTTTTAGTATGTGTGGGTGCATATTAGCTGTTAAAAAACAATTTACATACCTTAGCTGC